>ML675700.1:13529053-13575644 GCA_007922155.1 Mesoclemmys tuberculata
GTGAAGATTCATAGGAACATAGGCATTGCCAAGCTGAATCAGGCTTCATTTACCCCAGCACCAGCAGCTTTTATGAAGGTGCAAAAATTCTGCATTCAATTAAAAGATTACCTCTGGGGTAAGGTTGTTTCCTCATAACCCCAATTAGCTAGGGGACAGTTTATGTCCTTGGCAGGAAGTCTATCCCTTCAAAAAAAAAAAAAAAAAAAAAAAAAAAAAGTTGTTTATTTTTATCTTTACTATAACTACTCTAGGTTTTCTTGTTATTCTTATACAGGTCTAATCCCTTTTTGAATCCTGCTGGCTTCCATCTCCGACTGCAGTAAACCAAATGGGATAGGTGGGTGTTGTGTGAAAGGGTATTACTTCAGTCTAATCACTCTCAATTTGCAGTCTTCCCAATGTCCCCTTGTTCTTGCATTATCCACCTGCACTACACTACATGTATCGTATCTCCTATTTAACAGGAACAATTCAGTCTTTTCTGTCTCTCCCCATTATGAGAGTTTCCCCAAGCTCCTAATCATTCTTGTGACCCATCAAAACCCCTTCTATTTCTGCAATAATTCTCATAACAATTATTTAATGACAAACAGTGTCCTGCCTTGAGTGTAGGAGACAGGACAAAAGGACCTCTCGAGGGTCCTTCCAGTACTGCATTTCTCCGATTCCATGAAACATTCAGCACAAACCATTTGTGCTGCCCAGGTACTTTATTGCCTTCACAACATTAACCAACTGAGGAAGCCATTTCCAGACAGCCACACCTCTTTCTCTAGGCAAGATTTCACCCTCCTCAGACCAGGCTAGTTCACTATTCAGACCTTTACTTCTCTCATCATTATTCTGATATAGTTTGAACTGCAAATTATCCCTATAATGGAAATACAACCTTAACCTGGACACAAATAAACCAGTAAGCTAGACACAGACCTAGTATTTGATGGTTGAGTCCTTGTTTTCTTCCAGCAAAGGAATGAGCAAGTCCCAGGGGTAGGGTGACCAGCAAGCAAGTGGTTTAAAAAAAAAAAAAAAAAAAATCAGGATGGGTTTTGTGGGTAATAGGCACCTATACAAGACAAAGCCCTGAATATCAAGGGCTGTCCCTATATCATTGGGACATCTGGTCATCCTATCCAGGGGCAACAGGAGATAGGCTGTTTTCCTGGATTCTTCTTATGTAGGTCTCCTAGCGTTCACTATAAAAATCTTTACTCCAAAATGTATTTTTAATCCCACCCTAACTCCAGGGAGAATCTCACATTTAAAAATATTTTCATGGAGGTGTTTTGCCCCTGCTTGGAAGAGAAATATCAGGATTAGGCACGGCAAGAATGAAGCCAACACTTGCACACTGTGGGAACTCCAGATACAGAGTAATTTGTGAATGTGTGAGGACATTGGGAAAAGTAGCTACTGCACGTGTTGACGCATCTGCACAAAACTGCAAATGTCAAGAAAACGGAGCACTTGTTACAGATTGGCTTCAGATACTTGAGCTTTATAGCTGTATTAAAGAAAGAACATGTATGAAAATCAGAAGTTGTACAGTCTACAGCCCTTATATAGGGCTTTTACAATAGCTAGTCAAGCCATTACTTTTATTTTTTCAAATCCCTATATGCCAATTTAAGAGAAAAGAATTTTGCAGACAATAATTCTCTCATAGAATACTAAACTGACATAATATATAAAATTTACCTATGAAAACTAGCCTGATAACCATAGAAGAATACTACTGATTACATTTAATCTGAATTTTCAGTCTAATAGATTATTCAGACCTTGTCAAATCCAGTGTTTGTTGGTTACAGTGGAGCAGCCCTGGAGTGTTACTGCTTTCACAAGTGTGTGGTTACTGCTATAAAGACACACATAAGAAACTTAAAAAGGAGTAACAGGGAGATTGCTTCCACCATTGAGAGACTGTAAACTTTGCAAAAGAAAAAAGAAAAACTACCACCTGTGAAAAGAAATTTTACATCTAATTTAATAGTTTAGTTTCCTACAGCACTGTAGAACATTCACCAGTTCATTATTCTGGCTTCAAAGCCACAGAATTCAGAATAACTCAGGATGAAAGTAATGATTTGTAGATAATGCATTAGGCCTATAACTATCAGAATGCTTTGCATAATTGCTTTATTTTTTCTAACTGAATAACTACTGTAGTATTTTTTGCCATCAGTGAATCATCTTCCTTTTAGCATTTATGGGGGGAAAAGCAAACAAAAACTTCTAGCTAATTACCAAAGTATATAAAAAAAGAGAAAAGCACAGATTTTTCCCAGTTCTGCAGCCCTATTTCCCATCAAAGTAAATGAGGCTTTTCATATTGTGGTTGCAAGACAGAGGGAAAGAAGGCTGGATATCTTTTACATTGAATAGTTCACCCATATAATTTTAAGTAGCAGTTAAGTATAGTAAATTGACACTCCAACTTAAAATACAGAAATATGGGTTCACTTCCCTCTACATTAGCAAAGCTTTTGCACTTGTACAGCAATAATGCTTATTCTATAAACTTGATATTCACCAGTGGTAATTAAGTCAAGTAGGCAAATAAACAAAAACAACTTGTAGGTGATCTCTTATATTGGGCTAAGCATAAAAATAAACTGGTAAACTTGCAAAAAGATGTGCTTGCATAATTCCTTATCAGCCCCCAGACATAGAACATGGTTCAGCAACAGATGTTGTGGCAGGGGGCTAATTCAGAGCTTACATTAAATAGAGCAATACTGTAGATCAAAAGAAGAACTATGCTTAAAAAGTGAGCAAACAACCTAAGAACTGGTACTAAATGAACTATTCTGGCAAGCACTAAAAACCCAAACCAGACATTTATTGAAAATGTTGGCAACAGAAGTAAATCAACAGAAAAGTCCCTAGTTTAGTCCCAAACTCTCACAAACTCTACCAATTCTATAATCATCAAATGTGGAAAATGTATGAAAAAGGGAAGTCTGTTTTTTTCATACCTTACCATCCTTAGTAGGGTAGTGCATTTGCTGCAGAAACTAGAAGCCAAGTATACAGCTCCCCATTCCATTTTTAAGCTTGACACATACTGGTTCAGAGTAAAATACATCACACAGACTTATCAGCAACAATCTAAACCAGACTTTACGACATTAAAATACAGAATGACAAAGGGGATGTAAACAGGGAGTTTTTATTTAAATTAATCCAATTTAACGCTCAGATTTTAATCTTGATTTAAATCAACAAGCAGGAAATCTTGATTTAAATAATCTATTTTAATCACACTATGCATTCATATGTTTTACTTCTTTTCCTAATGAAATGTTGATTCTCATTGGTTGGTAACCATTAAAACATGTTGGTCTGCAACTAAACACAGCCTTTATGCTTCATTTTTGTTAACAAGGATACACTAGATCTATAAACACTTACTTAAGCAATTATATAGCTTAATTTACATTTATTCAGATTCTTAATTTTTTCATTTTGTTATGATAGAAAATGGTGAATGACATTCCCTGTTTATTAGTTGATATTTTGTTTACGATTGGTGTCAAGCTCCACTTGAACTGAAATTCAATTTAAAAAACGCACAAAAATTAGATTTCTTTTTTTAGTTAAACAAAACTACTTATGCGCTGGATGTATAAGAATAAAGTTTATCAAAAATGTTTTGCATTTAAAGCTAATTGATTTGTTACAGAAATAAATCTTATCTTTAGTTAGTAGACTGAACTAATAGTTTCTGGTCACCATGACCTTCAAGACTTAGCAGATCTCATTCTCTCACACCTAGTTTTTATTCATAGAACGGAAGAGGAAAACAAGCTTTCCTGCTTTTTCAACTCCCAAATGGTTTCTTAACTTGGAATGAACTCATTGAAGTAAACTAGTTGAATAAACTGAAATGAAGAAAATGTTCTCTTTGCACCTGCAGGAAAGGTTACGGCTCTCAAAAACCGGTTTTGAATTTCAACAAACTCTAGGGTCCAGATGCTGAGCCAGAGACTTCCACCAGTTCATTGGTCTGACTTTCTTTAATTTCGGCAGCAAACACGTAATACTAAACACAATTTTTGCATTTAATTTAAACGATTTAAATAAATTATAATAAGTTTAGGCCTTAACATAAGCTATCAATTTCAAATAGAATTCTAGTATAATTTAAACAAATAATTTAAAATTTGATTTTTTTTTTAAAAAAATCATTGATTTTTATCAGCCTGGGTGGAAAGTGGCTTTTTTGCACGTGACAGGCTGGCAGAGTTTCTGTCGGAATGACTGTTTTAACGCTAATGGGATTTTATTGTAGTATTCATTATGCTTTAGGTCACTAGAGACTTGTATAGGCATTTTTATTTAAATAATTAATAAAAGCAAAGTGTCTTCAGACTAAAGCTTTTGGTAATTAAGGTGGTTCTCCATGATTGATCGCATAATCTATCAACTCTTCAGTACATTTTCAGACTTTTTTTTTTTAAATAACTAAAAGCAAGTGGAATTGCTAATTTATTAACATAAAATTGATCTAGCTGGTATTACTGAAACCTGGTGCAATGATTTCCAGGATTCAAATGTTGAAACCAATAGTTATAACCTATTTAGGAAGGATCGAATAGGCACAAGAGAAGGGGAAAATGTCAAATAATGGCATACCTATTTCCAAGTTATGGATAACACAAGAAAAATATCTTGAATGCTTATGGATCAATGTCTACCAGACAAAGCACAAGATGGGTATTTACTGGTATCAGCTATAGACCAGCAAATCATATTAGGCAATAGGATGACCAGCTCCTTAGACACCTATGTGTAAGTTGTAAGGGAAAAAGCTGCATGATCGTGAAGGACTTCAATTTGTGTAACATACAGTGGATGTCTCATGCAGTCAGTAGTTAAACATACTTGGAATTATAAATGTTATAGCTGACAATTTCCTAACTCTAAAAGTGCTGCATCCAACACAGGGGAATTCTATATGAGATCTGGTCTTGACAGATCAAGAGAAACCAATCACAGAACTAAAAATCAATGGTAAACTAGGATATATCCACACTGCAACAAACACCCATGGAGGGGTCCCAGAGTCCAGGCTCCAGCATGAGCCCAAACATCTATACTGCAATTGTATAGCCCCGCAAGCTAGGATTTTATGAACCCGAATCAGCTGACAATCAGTCATGTGTGTTTTATTGCTGTGTAGACACACCCTTAGGTGCAAGTGATCATGACTTGATCGCATTTATGATGCGCAAACAGAATAAAGTCCATACCAGTAATGTACATCCTTAGTGCTTTAAAAGGGCCAATTTCATAAAGCTGAAAACAATTATGAGCCAAATCAGCTGAGAGGAAGAATTTAATTAGAAAAATGTGAATGATAATTGGGACTTGTTTAAGAACACTTTACTAGATGCCACTCCCAAAAAAATCCTACAAGCAAGGAAGAAATCAATGTTTTTTTTAAAATGACCTGGTTTAGAGGGAAGTAACAGTAGCTACAAAATATATAACAAATGGAAGAAAGGGGAAGTTGATAGTAATGCACATAAATCAGAGCCAGGAAGTGTAGAAAATTGACAAGGAAAGCAAAGAGACACAAGAAAAGATCTCTAGTCAGCAGAAATAAAAACAATAAGGAATTAAGTATATTAAGAATCAAAAGATTCCTCACAATGGTATTGGTCCATTACTAGATGGAAATGGTAGAATTATCATTATTGATGCAGATAAGGCAGAAGTGTCCAATAAATATTTCTGTTCTGATTTGGAAAAAAACAGGATGTAGTTATATAATAGGATAAGACTCCTTCCATTCCACTAGTATCTCAGGAGGATGTTAAAAAGGAGCTAATAAAGTTAGACATTTTAAAATCAGCAGGTCTGGACAACTTGTATCCATGAGTTTTAAAAAAGCTGGCTGGGGAGCTCACTGCCTGTTGATGTTGATTTTCAATCATTCTTGGAACACTGGGGAAGTTCCAGATGGGATAATGGAGCTGCAGATTTTGGACACAATAAATAAAGACTTAAAGGAAGGTAATATAATTGATGACAAATCAACATGGGTCTATGGAAAACAAGAGCCTCTCAAACTAAACTTGCTAATTTTTTTTGCAGAGATTCCAAGTTTGGTTGATAAATGTAATAATGTTTAGATTTCTGTAAGGTATTTAACTCTGTTCTGCATGACACTTAGTAAAAATGAGAGAGAGAGAATTAAGATGGCACATATTAAATGGATTCAAAGCTGGCTAACTGATAGGTCTCAAAATGTAACCCTAAATGGGAAATCACCACCAAACAGGTGTGTTTCTAATGGGGTCCAACTATTTTTAATCCATGACTATCACTATTTTTAATCCATGACCTGTAAGATCATTTTATTCAACACAGATAAAATTTGCAGATAACACAAAAATTGGGGGAGTGGTAAATAATGAAGGGAACAAGCTCAAGCTAACAATAGGTTTTAATATGGCTAAATGTAATGTATACATCTAGGAACAAAGAATGAAGGCCATACATACAGGAGGGGGTACTCTAACCTGGGAAGCAGTAACTCTGAAAAAGATTTGGGAGTCATGGTGGATAATCAGCAGAACATGAGCTCCCAGTGCAACACTGCGGCCAAAAGGGCTAATACAGTTCTTGGATGCATAAACAGGGGAATCTCCAGCAGGAGTACGCTTATTTTACCTCTGTATTTGGCACTGATGCACCTGCTGCTGGAATACTGTGTCTGGTTCTGGTGTCCACAATTCAAGAAGGTTGATAATCAGAGGGTTCAGAAAAGAGCCACAAAAATAATTAAAATATTAGAAAACATTTAGTTCAAAGAAAAGGTTAAAGGCTGACAAGATTACAGCCTAAGTATCTACATGAGGAACAATCTTAATAACATGGTCTTTGATCTAACACAGAATGACTAGAAGTTGAACAAATACAGAATGAAAATGAGTAAATTTTTAACGCGTAATTAACCACTGGAACTACTTACATGAATCATCATGGTAGATTCTCCATCACTGACATGGTTTAAATCAAGATTAGCACTAGGAATGATTCTGGGAATGTTCTATGGCCTGGGTTATACAAGAGAACAGGGCCCTACTAGATCTTGCAAGTCCCATCTGAAAAATGTGAACTGCACAGTGCCTAATTTATCTCCCCCAGAAGACGGAAAGACGGAGTAGATGGTGCTGGGATTCAAACCTGTTGTTTCAGTGGTGAATAAATATTTAACTAGTAAGCCAGAGTGTCTCTGAAGGCGCAGGAAACAATGTATTCTACAAAATTTTCTGATTATGGATTCAAACTGACATTTCTTAATGCGACTGAGGCCCAGCAGACTGGACAGATGGAGCAGAGTCTACACAGTGAATTTCAAGCTTATGGCCCTTTCACATTATTTAAATTGCTTTCCTGTGCCTCACCTGCAGACAAAATAGATCACTGTCAAAATATTCACTAGACACAAGCAAGCAGAGAAAAGAGCTTCTCAAGTACCAAATGCAATTGAGAGAATCCACCTACTAATCAGTAGCCTAATCTGAATGTTTAAGCACCATAAAAATATTTGCATTTATAGGCCCTTATTTCCTGCTTCCTTATAAAATAATAGTGTTAGAAGCACAGTGTCACAGAGCCAGAAAATATATGAGAGTTTGGAAGGGTTCGCTAACATTGGTATGATTTGGACAGATAAGTTCAGTGTCAATTGAGTAGATAAAATAGTAGAACATTAAGTTTGGTAGATGTTTAAGTGAAACTAAAGGATTTCAAAGTATTTATAATTTATAAAAACAGATTAAGAGAAAATCATAGACCATGAGCACACAGCCTTATTTAAGATACTGTACATTCTAGAGAGCGAGACAAGCCCTGTTTTAGGGCTGCTTAGTTCAGGGACTGAAATGATCAATAAAAACCCCTTCCTCCTGCAATACTGTGTCAACATAGCAGGAACACAAACAAACAACATGGACCCTTCATGTCAATCCATGCTAGGCAGTCAGAAGACTGCCTGTACAAACATTTTACTCTACACAAAGGCTTGACAAACAAAGCAAAAGGAAAGGGGTCTCCTTTCACAATTAGGGAGGTTTTCAAGAATTATACAAATGTGTTTTGACTACAACCAAGACAATTAAGAAAAATTAAAGGCTCCAGTTCCTCAGAAATCCAGTACGGGAAACAGCTATGACAGGAGAACCGCCCTCACCCTTAGCCAATGTGTTTGCTGCCTAGGGTAGGAAGCCATTCAATGACTTTTTCTATCTCTGCACAAAGCAAACATACACTTAACCCTTTGCAGACAAAGAAAAAAAAAAAAAGGAAAAACGAACTAGATCATCTCTCTGTGCAGATTTTATATAACTCACAGAGTGCAATTCACGTTATGCTAATAAAATGTATGGATTGAAGGCAAGATTCTCTCATTCTGGACTTTAACGTATGAAGAATACCTATAACTAGAAGAAAGCACGCAAGAGGAAAAAATATGAATCCAATGTTGACAGCTTAAAATGGTTTTGGTTTTGGCTGTGATCTATGCAACTCAATGCCAAAGACCAGGTTAGTGCACTTTTACAGTACAATGTTACACACACAAGAGTAATACAATTCAAAGCCATCATCCTAAATATGTGTTAGAAACAAAAAGAAAACCTCCGATCACACACTCCATTAAATAAATGCTGAGGACTTGTGTGTGTGTAACAACAACAACAACTAAATACAAATGTGTTTATTACAGTGTTTTAGATTTCTGTAGTTTGCAATTGTGGGCAGATTTTCATACCTGCTGAGTAGCCATAATTTCCATTTAGATCAGTAGAGATTTAAAATTACTAGTGGAAACTTGCATGCAGTGTATAATTTTCACTTCTTGATTTCTCATCTGACTTTTCCTTCAAAATTAGCCCATTTCTCTACTTGTTGAGGACATGCTCTGTTTGAACTTTTAGGTCAGAATTCCAGATTGCCCACAATACTTCCCCCTCCTGGCATCCTTTGCAACTCAAAAAGAGCCAACCAGAATCTGACTGAACTTTGCACGCACCCAGGGCCATCTTTGACCTGAGATTATTCATGCAAAATGGTTACAAGTGTTTGGATAAGCCCCACAGAAAAAGTCATGGCTACTACAACGCTAATGAGGAGTGTATTATTTTACATGTTCAAGGACCAAACACCAAAATATACTGTGAAGCAGTAGCATTTAACAAGTAAATCATGGATTAGATATTGATTTAAAAAATGGATTTTCTTCTCAAAGAAATTGACTAAAAATGTTCAAGTTGCAATATAAAGACTCAGACACTAATCCTTTTGCAATAACCTTACATTTATAAAATTGGATGTTTTACACATTTTGTATAAAACATTAGTTTTGCATAGGTTCAGTATATGTTAGAATGACAAAAAAATGCTTCAAATATTTATTTTAATTAAATTTAGAAGCTTCTTTTCATACTCTTTTTAAAAAGTAAGTTCTGTTGGGTTGGAGTTAGTGCCAAAAAAGGTGGAGGAGAAAGACAGAATTGTTTAAAAATGTAAACCACACACACGTCTGGGCTAAGACCATGCATAACAAGTTTCAAGTTGAAGCAAATATTTTATGGCAGAGTTATAAAGTCTTCAAATAGAGGTACAGCATGGAAAATCTGGTGCAGATTTACCTCTCAAGGTTTAAGGATAGTGGGTTTAATACTCATAGAAAGAGTTACACGTTCCTCTGTAGCAGCCGGTAGTGACCACTTTTTAGAGGCAAAATATTGCACTAGATAAACCAAGGGTCTGATATGGTGTAACTCTCCCCCCTCCTGTCCACCCATAATTTGCAATTATGGAATATTTACCCAGCACAGAAGCTTCCTTCTAACCCACCCAGCTGCATCAGTTAATGCTTGACTGATGATCTGAAGTTTGAGGATTTGCTTCCCTTCTAAAAGACACTTTACTCATCCTGCCTTATGTATTCAGATATACACACAGGAACAAGTAGTTCTGCTAATGGTTACAAATAAAACCGGTTATGTTTTCACAACAGTTTTTACAAAGGAATGGTTTGGTTTCAATATTTCTTAAGCTAACAATAACAGGAATCAAACATAGTAAGTTTACCATACACAGCACAGGGAGGAAGTACAAATATAAACCTGGATGAAGCCAGACCTGATTAAAGAGTTGTTTCAGTAAGACAAGTTTTGAAGCTGCCTTGTTCTCTCACTCCTAATGCTGGCCTAGCTACTTTAATAAAAAGAATTGAGTACATGCATAAAAATATGCTAGTAAAATCTTAGAAGCCAAGCCAACATTTAATTAGACTATGGCTATTAGAAATGTGTACTCAAATATAAATATTACCTCCTTTCCTAAATCTTGTGATTGTTTTTAACCTAAGAATGGGAAATTTACATAGATGGGTCTGAATGTATGGTACACAACCCCATAGGAGTTTTTTAATCTGCAACCTAATGGTTTGGGAATAGCACCTAAAGAGAAGAATCCTATTGAACTGAACTATTTTTATTTCAAATGTAATACACAGAGTAGCTGTGCCAAAAATATGCAAATACCTACAATACTATTCATGGAAACTCAATTAAATTAACTTTAACACAGCCCTTCTCAAAAACCCCTAACCTTAACCTCCCAATACAGGAAGTTCATTTAACCACTTCTGAGGATAAAATCTCTCTATATTGTAACTGTTTGGAAGCTCACTTTTCTATTTAGGTTCTTATACTGCACCTAGCACTGTAATGAGAGTGTCTAAAGATACAAAAGCATCAGGAACCATGTGTTTACATGGCTTCTATTTCAACTGAAACAAATTCGAACAAGAGGATCAAGCCACAAGCCAGCTATAAGAAGCAAAGTACTTTGGACTAGGGCACTGTTATATAGAAAGAAATGGTGCAGTTGCAACTACACTAGGCAGAACGGCAGGTTTCCCCCAAATTCTGCAGTAACCCTTGTAGCACTACGGCATATCGCCAGGTTCAACTTTTGATCTTGTAACACAGGAAAAGTACTAACTGGATATCCTGTAGCCAAGCCAAATATTCCTATTTGGATTTACAACCCATACAGAGCCCCTGATATCTGGGGACATTCAAGGGCAGAGAATTTCAATTTTATGGGTTTCTAAGTCACTTATCTCCATGGTAACAAAGAACAGATACCTAGGCAGGCTAGATCCAGCTGTGTATAGAATTGGTCCGCTCTTCCTCTCTTCTTTATAGGATTGTTACTTTCCCTTGGTTTGTAACTTGTGGGAAGCTCACAGATGCAGGCAACCCAAGGAAAGACTCCAAAAATATTGGAGAAGCAGAAAGGAGAGAAATCAGAAAATATTTTCAGGGAGACAGATGGCAATTGAAGTCGGGGGGCGGGGGGGGGGGGAGTGTCCTCTCAATCCACAGTGACATAAGAATGCAACCTGCAGCTCACACGGATTCTTACACCTTATCAGTGCGTAAGGGACACGCTTTCATGGCTCAGAACTGTGATTTTATGGGATTTAAGCTCTGCCTAGCATATGCTGGGCTTCACTTTAAAACACTCAAGTTTGTAAAAATGCTTCCATCTTCTAAACTTTGCAACCCTTAAGCCCAGCAAAACAGGAGAAGCTTTTAAAGAAAAAAGTGCTCCTCTTGCTGTATAGATAAGATGGCATCATACTGGCTATTAATTAGTTAAACAACATTTGCAGAGTGCCACTTATAGCAAGTGCTATGTAATTTTTTTTAAACCATCATGCCAATCCATTTTTTCCATGCCTATTTAGTTAGTAGCAACATAATGAGATGGTATCCAGACTGAATGCACATACAAGCTGCTTTTTGGGGGGTCGTAGTGATGGGAGAGAGAAGGGAATAAAAGCTTGAAAATGGAAAAACCAGGACTTTCAAATACTAAAAAAAAAAAAAAGTGCCATGGAAATACTAGGGATCGGTAAAGTCAGCAAAGAACAAGTTAATATAATTCAAGGGTGGAAGATCATAGCCCAGGGTGGCCAAATTGTGGCTCATGAGCTGCGTGTGCCTCTCTTACAGTTAAGTGAGGCTTGTGGAGCCCCCTATAATCCTCCCCCATTCTCCAGACTGGTGTGGGGAGCTCGGCACATCTGCCCTGTGGCAGGGTGGTGGGGCTAGATGACTCTGCCCAGCAGGGAGGGTTATCTCAGGAGTTCAGTGATTTTAGCCACTGCTGTCCTAGCCTATTTAAAAAATCCTAGCTACACATAAACGTGAAACAAGAATATGGGATTAACCACTCCATAACGGGAAGCGAGTTCATAAGAGATTCTAAAATGGCTGCTGTAAGGAAGGCAATATTCTGTAACTCACCCTCTGGACTGTGTTCTGCTTCCTTGAGCCATTTCTTAGCGTCACCAAGGCCAGAGGAGCTCAAAGCCAAACTACAATGGTTGTCCTTTGCAGGCTAAGCGCTACCATTTCCCAGGGCCACATTATCAAAAACACGGACAAAATCAAAAATAGTAAGTCCAGACACTGAGTAACAGCATAACAGCCAGATGCCTAGCAGATCTCACAAAGCACAGGGAGTTCAGATCCATTTTCTCAGTTGATGGCAGGGGATGGTGAAAGCAAGGCTATAGTGACTGAAGCATTCTTAGGAATCCAAAGGCAACTCTAAAAGCTGGTGATCTAACTGATAAAGTCCAATGTACGTAAGAGTTGCTAACAGAGCTTTCAGATAGCACGTAGGCTACTAGGGCCTACCAGAGAAGCACAAAAAAATAAACAAAAAAAAACAAACAAACCCAGAATAGGAACAGAAAACATCAAGTTTACAACCTTATTTCACAAAGTGACCATTGTTTGCCAACTAACACAGAGAATAGCACTATGTCCAACACCAGGCTGCTAACTATGGTCTCGTCAAGTGAAATCCGGGAAGCAACACAATAATGCACTAGAAAAAAAGTCTGCTGTTTTTTATTCATGTTCTTCAAGTTAATTGCCTTTATCACCCTCCACTCCCTACCACACTGGACTCGCAGCTTCTCACAAAGTGTAGCAATGGTACTTGGCTGGCCTGGGGCCTTTATTAATGTACTCAGCTTGGTGATAAAAAGTGGCAGATAAATTCAAGGTTTTCCCATCAGCACTAAAGTAAAATGTTATTTATAAAATAAGAAAGTACAGGAATCTTTAATTCCTGGAGAGTCCAAGACAATTCTTGAGGGCTGGCAACCCTAGGTATATATATTGATGGGTCCCCAAAGCATTTCACATTGAACTCAGTGTTTTAAGATGCCCGTTGATGTTCACTCTGCTACAGAATTTCTTCATCCCAGCTGCAGTGGATTCAAAGAGCCTTGTACAGCAGCTAGTTAACAGACCCAGATTGACAGGAGGATTAAGTTGCTGTTTGATCTGTGTCATGCTATTAAATACCAATAAAAGGATTTTAAAATGCATATAAAGTGTTTTATTAATTGTCAGTGTAAAGCAGAAAATTAACGGACCCTTGCTAGAACATCTCTGGTCAGAGCTGCTTGCACTGCAAGGAGGTACTAGTACTCCTTTCTGTAGTAACTACTTTGGGGCAATGTTGGTAGGAGAAAAGTTGTTGGTGCTTTCAGACAGAAAAGCCCTGGATATTTACGGCTAAGTGCCAGTGCAATGTGTAGTTTAGCCATTTGACACTGATTAGCATTAATGGGAACAGCAACAGGCTAATTCCCATGCATTACACAGCAAATGTACCCCTTTGTCTATTACAAGATGAAGTGGCCCTATCCATGGCAAAGAAAGATGTTGCTGTTCTGTAAAATTATAAAGCTACAAGCCCCCCTCCCCAAAAAACACCCAAAAAAAACCATGAACAAAAATGGCTAAGTACGGTCCCCTTCATTTGCAGTAATGAAGGGAGAAACATTAGAGACTTTGCAGCTTTTACCAGGAGATTTTAATTGCAACCCTACTCATTAGGCTCCCACAATGGATTGTTTCCAAAGTCTCTGGTCATTACATGCAGTGAAGATCAAGAGGTGTGCAGAAAACAATGAACAAGCATAATGAGATCATCTGCTGCAGTCTGAAGCTAGTCACCAAGCCATAAGCTGCATGGTACTTTTGCACATTTGACTGACATGCTTCTTTTACTGTCAATTTATATAGCTCTGCAAGTAAGCCAGAATGATTGTTAATAGACGGAAGGATACAATTTAAGATCTTCATTTTAGTGTCTAACCCCCTCCAGAATCTCTGCCTTAGTTACCTTGTTCAGCAGATGGAGTCAACAGGAGAGGAGACAGGACCTTCTTGGAACAAGGTATTCAGCTCTGGAACTCCCTTTCATCCCTCACTATCAAGCCTTAAGGCACACTGCATGACCCAGTAATTTCAGAGAGCTTATTCTTGACCTGTTTTCTCCTCCCTTCCTTGCTTGCTTGCTTTCACTTCTGTTCCCACGCAGAGAGGACCTCCTTGCTGGAATGCTGGTAGCTGGGCTTACCAAATGTTATATTGTGGTGAGGGAGAGGGAGAGGGGTGGGTGTAAATTAAAAAACCTCACTAATTAAAAACCTAGTCCTAAACCCACTCAGCTGAGTTGATTCTCTGAGCAAGTAAAGACCAGTTTGAGGTCTAAGTCCCAGGCAATCAACAAGAAAGCTCAAAACATGGCGTTTTATTTCAAAACACTGCAGCACTGCTAAAGGCAGCGTGAGTGTCACAAAGTACAGAGAGATAATGAAGGGAAGCTGTAAATACAGTAACTACTGCTTACAACTCAGCTCTTGCGCTGCTTTTCACAAGTGGGTCAGGCCCGCTCTTCTGCGTCCAAAATTATATGGGAGCTTAGTGCAATGTGGAGGACTGGAAATGACTACAATACCAGTCTTCTTTTGTTTTTTAATATTCAAGCCCCAAAATAAACATTAAATCCACAAGTGGAAATCTGAGCCCAACAGACAGTTTTCACTAAACATATTGCCATATACATGTTAAATCAAAACTCCAAGCTATGCTATTTTTAGCTCTTCTGATGCTGGGAGCTCTAGAACATTAAACAAGCCATAGTTTCCATTCCTCTTCAGTGGTGTGAGGACTGAGAGGCAGAAAACTCCCAAATTATCTGTACAATGGGAAGAATAACATCTACTTACTTGATTTGGGAAAGATGGGGATTTGTGAATAGTTCATTTTATAAAGTATTTTGGAGATCAAACAACTCATTCCATCCTTGACCCCAATAGTCAGATGATAGAATGTCGTCGTTTAGGCCAAACTCAGAGCCCTAAAGAACGTTCCCCAAAGGCAGCTGTTTCTGGATTTCCATTTTTTGTTCTTATTTTAAGTAATGAAAATGTGGGGCACATAAGATCAAAAATGATCACAGTCTTAAAGATTCTATTAGCAAAGCCATTCTAAGATGTTTGTATCCCCTGTACAGTAGATCTGGAGCAGTCTGCTAGGGAGAGTTACCAATATATGCTATTTGTCATTGCTGTGCCAAGCCCCAAAGCAAACCACAGCACCCAGGAAAGAAAGCACCAGGAGGAAGGCAGGCAGACTGGTCTGTCTTTCCTCATCTAGAATAACTTGTTTGGTCCAAACATTTATAGGGCACCACGATCTCACAGACCCCACATAGTTACCACCAAGCAGGGACTTCACTCCAATTTGGTTTCCCCATATCTACACCCAGGGGAAGATTAGGTAGGGCTGGAAACTGCAAGCTAATCCACCTCCACAAGAGAAATGTAGGAAATGCCATAAAAGAATAACTGCTTAGAAAACAGACAGGGAGAATACCTTGGCACCAGGAGGACTCCACACCCAGTCACTGCAGGATTAAGGTGATTGCCCAGACAAGGGAAGTCTCTGCTATAAGATGCTGAGTTCAAAAGACTCCCAGGAAATATAAGTCAGGAGGAAGAACAGTTAGCTTGAAACGTTTTGTTACAATCGTTAGTCCAGATGAACCATTCCCACCTGCTTACTGTCAAGCTTCTGCAATCTTGAGGGACCTGTATGTTTCATTAGAACAGTAAGCAATGAATGTGAAATATTCAAACAATTTCAACCACCAACAATTTGCTTCTCCATCTCTACTGTTTTGTAGTTTATCAGCTTACTGTAAGCCTCATAAAACTTCATGTTAATATTTAACCACCTGTTACTCTGTCAGATGTGTTCACTTTGTAACCTGTTCACAGAGCAAGCCCAATACATCACTGCTCAGCACTCCGTTCAGCTAGACTCCCCAAAGCACCTGAGAACATCATGAAGTGATCCATGCAGCCAGAGAAGCCCTAGAGATCCCATTCTCAGTGGGTATTTCCACAGGATTTTCCTTACACAGCTGCTTCCCTTGTTTTTTGCTTTCATGGAAAAGCAAAAAACGTTATTTTTAGATGCATGATACATCGTGAAGAAGCTTTCTGCTTATACATTGCCATTTTACATATTCTTCCATTCAGACCTCCATCACATCCGGGAGGCAAAGCAGTCTAGTGTTTATAGCAAGGAGGGTTAAAAGTTCAAACTCTCAGTTAGTGAAGTTTGTAAAGTACTGAGAGATCTCAGGATGAAATAGAAATGAACAAAACCACTCACCTGATCTCAAAGCCAGATCAATCCTTACCTGCCTCTTCATTTCTGCTAGCCCTGTGTAACCAGTACGGTCAGACATTTCTTATTTTGATCATGTCACTTCATTTGTTTTCCAGACATCCACATGGGCTTTTCTATTCCCCGTGAATATATATTTATAACTTCCACTCGTTTCAACACTTCTTTCAAAGGTTGGAGTAAGAGACTAACACATGATTGTAACAGAAGGGGAAGAGCCCCAGGGCAATGAGAGGTTAGAGAAGAGTAAGGGGAATGAGTGGGCATAAGGAAGATCAGGAGATGGGACTGAATAGGATCACTGGGGTAATCTGACGGATTAGGAGGAGGAGACCAAACCAGAAACATCTGGGTCTGTGACAGAGGTGAACGAGAATTGTAAAAGGGGAAGCAGGATGGACGGATTTAAAAATCAAGGCAATTTAAATCAACAATTTAATTCATGATTTAAAACATTACGTGGAAAGCTTGAATTTAAATAATCACTTTTCAAGAAAGGTGCATTCTCATTGGTTTATATAAGCATGAAAACATGTTGATCTACAACTAAATAGGGCCATTTCACTAGATTCGGTACATATTTTTGCTACCTTGAAGGGTACATTATAACTATATACCTTAATTAATAAGAATATTAAAAATATTAACTGTACATTTTTAGTATGTTAGAAAATGGTGACTGTGTTCCTTTTTTACTAGATAATTAACTGCTCACAAATTCATCTCAAGACTGCATTAGGATAGCAACTAGAACGTAATTACACACAAAACAGCATATAAAATTTATTTCTATTAAATGAAACAAGCCCTTAATACAGCATGTAACTGATTGTGCCACATTAACTTCTGAGGTCAAGCTTTATAGAGAGATTTCCCCCTGCGATTCTATATTGAAAAGCAGCCTTTAAGGTTTTTTTAAGGGGGTGGGGTGGGGTGTGTGTGTTTTAAAAACACAGATGATCATGGATTCAGCATATTTGAAAGATTGTAAGTAGTTTAAGTCTTAATATTTTTTATTAAATTCAGATTTCATTCTAAATAGATTTTTAAACAGAAAATGTATAATTTAAACAAAACAAGCCCAATTTAAATAAAAAAAATTTTTTTTTTAAATCACTGATTTTTATCTGCCCTACAGGGAAGAGACAGCAGGCTGAGGGGAGAAGAAGGTCACATATTTTGTCAGTTTTCTCTTGGACGAAGTTGGTGAGATCCTGTGCTGACAGAAAGTGGAAGCAGGAGGAGAGAAAGGTATGAGGAGCTAGTCAAAGATGGAGAAAAGATGGCTTAAACTGTGGGCACAGAATTCAAAATTAAGATGGAGAATTAGAGCTGTTTAGCAAGGAAAATGGCAGAACTCAAAAGGGGGAGAGAACAAATTTGTAGAGGAGGAAGTCAGTTGTGTCAGGAGATTTCCACAAAAAACATTGCACATAACAAGTGGACCTCTCTTAGAACAAAAGCCCAGTTATCAATCCTATAATTTTCATGCTAGCCTGGATGCTTATGCAAGCTGACATGGAAAGCCACCCTCTAAAGATGCATTAGTATGGCTGTCTCAATGAAAGTGATCCTCTCCTAAATCTTAAATGCATTTCTAAATTTAGATATTTCCCCCATAGAGATTGCACAAGTGACCAGAGAAGAACACACCAATGCAACAAACAGAAGAGGTTGTGAAAATATCTTGCCTAGCCAAGTGTGTGAAGACTGCTGGTAAAGTCTAAACTAACTTCTGAAACAGAAGAGCATAATAGCCTGTTTGTAGAGATGATCATAAATAAAAACTTCTCTCCTCAGCATCACAATCGTCCTGCCCCAAAGTCTTCCTTATACCAGAAAGGTCACTAACCCCTCCACCCCCCTCAAACACACAGGCAGATAAGAACAATGAAGAAACTAGCACACAATGCAAGCTTTACAGGAGCTTTCTGCTAACAATGGATACTGGAAGGAAACATCTGCCTAATCTTCATTATGATCTGATTAAGGCCTTATCTACACTTAAAAAATAAAATCGACCTAATATAGGTTGATTTACAACCACTGCCACACTACCCTGCTTAGGTTGATGGAGCACATCCTCACCAGGAGCACTTTCACAGTGCTGCACTGAGAGATCATGTACCACTGATGAACCACCACAAACCCAAATCTTTTTCAGTCACTGCTTCTCAGGATAGAGTCCTCCATCCTGAAACTAAGCTCTATATTCTTTGTTTCTTGATAAATTAACCTTACATATGGCCATACTGAAGTACTGTTCGGTTGCTCTCAGTTTTCAGAGCAACCTGAATTGCTTTGTATCAGTAACCCCATCTTCTTCATTCCTTACCACACCCTCAACTTTGTCTCATCTGCAGACGTAATCAGTAATGATTTTATACTTCCTTCCCTGTCATTGATAAACAAGTTAAAACAACATAAGGCCAAAAAAATTATCCCTGGGAGATGCCAGTAGAAATGCAAATGCTCGAGGAGGATTCCCCATTTACAGTCACATTGTGACACATATCAGTTAGCCAGATTTTAATTAGTTTAATTTGTGCCATGTTGATTTTGTATAATTCTACTTTCTTAATCAAACCGTGATGCAGTACCAAGTCAAATGTCCTACAGAATTATAAGTATATTTATAAATATATATGTTAATCAACCAAACTCATAACATTTTGAATGTGATCAAATTAGTTTGACAAAATCTATTTTCCATAAACTCAAAATGGATCCAAAATTAAAAGGAAAAAATAAAGAAAATATTTTGAAGAAAACTCAGTAGTCATGGTAAAAAAAAAGAGTAAAGTCACAGAAGTACAAATTTAGGGAATACATGGCTACACATAGACATAAAACCAATTAATCGATTGCAAAATCCATAGGTATTGGCTTTATGTTACCCCACAATCCATTTCGCTTTCAAGTTATCTCAAGGAAAAAAGTGCAACATGAGGGAAGTTTAATCCAAAACTACTCCTACCTTAATCCTCAACAAAACAGACATATTTGCAACATTGGGCAAACTGAAGTTTCTGAAGCTGCATGGAATTCAGTGGAGATTTCCAGGTATGTTACTTTATTCCTTCCCAAGTTCTGAGTGGCATTTGCCAATAACTGGAAAATACTATAATACGCATACCCGGGTTCCCAAAACCTCCTAAATTAGGACCGGCAATTGCTGACACACATGGATTTCTGACATTTAAAAAGTTGCTTTGATCAATAAACAGGCAATTTGAAGAGCAGCCAAAGTCTCATTACCAGGCAGAAATACCAAGCTTGTGTACGTACACCCCCCTCCCCTTGCCTACACCATACAAACTGTACAAAAAAAGTTCCACCACTGCTAAGAATGATTCAGCTTCAGGGGTGCTCATGCACCACAGGGGGTCAAAATGCAGTCTGGTCACCAGCTGTTGCCAATATTGTAAGTACCATGTAATCTAAATCTATTCAGAACAGATCTAGATGACAGAGTGGTTTAAATCCTAGCAGCCGCTGATCCCTTGTTTACATTAACACTCACACTAGTGGCATTCAACCAGTGGTAGCAACTGAGGGAAATTTTATTAAAATCATCCTAAAATGGTCAAAGCCCCCTAGAAGAGATGCCACACGGACAAGATCATCTAACAAGGAGATATTTGCTTGGGGTCCCGCCTACACAGAGTTGAAGCCATGTTAGCACCTCCAGGGCACAGGATTTTTGCTTGAAAATGCTGAGTGTTTCAAATATCAGTATAGACAGGCCCTTACTGAAAACAATGCTGTTGCTAAATATCTGCTCACCCTAGGCTGCACTATAATAATGTAAAGCTGTAGCAGGATATTTATTTATTATTTTATTTACCTAGCTCTTATATAGCACTTTTCACCCGTAGATATCCAAATGTTTTACAAAGGAGATCAATATCATTTCTATTTTAGTGATGGGAAATCTGAGGCACAGAGAAGTGGGGAATGAGTTGCCCAAGGTCACCCAGCAGCAGAGCTGGGAGTTGAACATAGATCTCTCAAGTCCCAGTCCAGTGGTCTAACCATTAGGCCACACTGCCTCAACAAAATATTCTGCAGTTCACTGCAGCAAACTGATCAGTTCCTTAACTTCTGACTAGGAGGCATATATTTGAAACCATGCCACTTCTTCAAAACTAAATTATTCTTCACATGGGTGTTAGCTCCTGTAGGACAGACGCTGCCTGTAATGTAACCCCTGTTAAGCCTGAAAAGACTTTGTTCCAAAATGAAATCTGGAATTCCTTTAGTTATCAGAAACATGTTAACATGCCAAAAAGTGATATGCTAATCTCCTATATGATCAACTATCATCATGAAGAGGGAAACACCATGCTCTAAAATCCAGGCACTAGACAGGCTGGAACTCTGACATTTTCTACTCTTCAGAGTAACACCGTATTTGATGAAGAGGTCTATTTTTAAAAGACCTTTCATAATTTTATGTGACGCCACAGTGACGTTATTCAAACCTGGAGGAAAGCAAGAATGCTACACACAAATCATGTGAATGGCAAGGTAGATATCCTCTGCTTCCACACTACAGTAACCCTGAGGAGAAAATAATCTCTATATATTACACAATCCACTTCTCCCCATGAGTTTTGGTCTTGCTATGGATGCAGAACCTTGTCAATGACCATGAAGTGCCAGAATCATGGTCTCCATGTCATAGCAAATCACTATACATACAACTGCAGCCCATAATTGCCCCTTTCACCAAGACAGCTAGTAAAACTGATCTTAGAGGTGATTCTTTAAATTCTGCAAGAACTACATCAATCTGCACAGATTTCTAGAAGAACCAATTAGAAAGAAAGCTCAGTTTTTAAAAGGTTTCATTTTAAATTTATTTTGAGAACAAAACTCAAATCCTAATTCCTATTATTGTATTAAGATCATACTGGGTGGGTTTTCAGACAATCCGACATCACATAGTGAAGAACTCCATTTCCCCTCTGGCTTTTTGGGAGCTTCGCAGTGAAATTCTCTTGGACACACATTCAGCATGAACTGAAGTGATGCAAACACTCACTGAAATCCACCTTGCTTCAGAAAGACAACATTTAGAGGAGATTAAAGACAAGGAAAAAACAAGCATCTCTTACTAATATTACTTATAAATTATGATGTCGTAACCTCTAGCACAAACATTTGTTGTGTTCTTTATGTGTATAGCCCAGTGTTTCTCAACGCGGGGTACATGTACTCCTGGGGGTACACAAAGGTCTTCCAGGAGGTACATAAACTAATCTAGATATTTGCCTAGCTTTACAATAGGCTACATAAAAAAGACACTAGTGAAGTCAGTACCAACTAAAATTTCACAGGCAATGACTTGTTTATACTGCTTTATATGTTATACATGGAAATGTAAGTACAATATTTATATTCCAATTGATTTATTTTAGTTTTAGGTCTGATCTTGTAAGCAAATAATTTTTAAGTGAGGTGAAACTTGGGATACACAAGACAAATCAGACTCCTGAAAGGGGTACAATAGTCTGCAATGGTTGAGAACCACTATTAACAGCCAATGACTTAAAAACCAGCCCTCTTCCCCTGTAATTGAAGCTACGTCTAGGCAGGGCTCCTCATGTCAAGGCCCAGAAATTCCAGTGAGGCCACACACCAACAGCAGCAGCAATTCCAAACGACCAGCAACAAGACATGCGCTTCTCCAGAAGCTTTCTATTTAACAAACTATGTTAAATGCTACAAACTACTTGAGAAATGAAACCTTCAATTCGCCAAAGAAACAGCTCTTAACATTATAGTCCCCACCACACACATACTGATGAAGACTAAACATTTTTACATGCCTGTTACACTCATTATTCTCCAGTAGGAACAAAAGTTCTAGCATCCAGAAATACAACACTCTGAAGCAGCAATAGCTAGTGCTGCTGCAATTAAGGGTTGGCATAAATAGTTCATGTTTGCACAGCCCTTTGAAGTGCTAACCATGACAACTTTTAAAACAACACTTAATAGAAGATTTTACATACTTGAAAATGAACAACTCTTTTAAACAAGATTAAAGTCACACTAAATTCCTTAGCCAGGTTATGATTTTTGTTTCTCTGGCACCTGTCCAGCGTTCTAAGTACCTTCCAAGAACGAAATACATGCAGTTACAAAATTAAAATGGAAGACATGTTTAGTACAATACTTGGATTCATCAGACTCTCCCAGACACATTATGGGACCTCCCCTCTACCCAACCACATCATAGGAGCACATCCAAATCTTACTTCATCTCTCGCTCCTCTTTCTAGGGACTCCCAACCTTCCATGAGGCCTGAGAAGGAGCCTGGAGTTTGCAACATGCCTGCTTAAACACATCCAGCTTCTAGTGAGGCAACAAGAGAAATATGTTCCAGAGCTGAGGAACTCACCCCAAGAACATCCCCCTGCCTGCAGCAATCTTCTGGTTGCATGGAGGTACCATCTCTGGCACTCCTGTCAGAGCAATTCATACACATTTAAAAAGCAGTAACTTCCAAGATAGAAAAGCTTTTAAATCAGAACAGAAGTTGTAGACATATCAAACGCTATTCTATTTATTTATTTAAATAGAAGCCTTGAAGAAAAATTCAGTTAAAAAAATCGTGTACATTCAAATTAATTATCCTCTTCACATTAGGGGTGGGAAGAGAAAATCAAGCCACTGAAAAAGCAAATTTAAGGTTATCTGAGTGGCCTTAACTAAACTGCCATAATGCCACCAGTGTCCCATCTGGAGACAATACTGACATGCACAGTTAACATGTGAGGTACTTGACAAGTGTACCATGAAGCACTCACTTTATATACAATATGCCATCAACATCAAGCATGAACACTAATCCACAGCAGTATCTGAATAAACCATGGGCAGATATTAAGTAGTTGAACTCTTCGCCAAGTATTCACCATAGGCACTTTTTCAGCCTCCTACCACTAAATAGTCTTTTTAGCCAACAAAGAGCCACAAGATGTTCTATTAAAAAAAAACAAAAACCATAAGATCCCAGTAAGTTCATTCACTCCCTTCCAATAGGAACTCACACACAATTAGAGGATATAATTTGGGAAGCATGATCACTGAACTTTACACCAACTATTGTTACAACATGAGAAGGGCTTGGTGTCACTTCCTCCAGGACAGACCACTCCTTGACTAACCTCATAATAGAGTCAGAAGGTCCCCAAATCCTCAAGCCCTGAGCTGGGAACACCTTAGCTTTCACCTTACTTCTTACATCATAATGCCTCAACACAGCATTTATTTCCACAAGCAATACTTGTCAAACTTGATTCCTGATAGAAAAAAAGATTCTTACAAAAATACACAAAACTATCCTTTTCAAAGTTACCATTTTTCAAGGCAATCTTATTGTCAAAGATAAATAAATCACATTTCGGTTAAATACTATTTCATTAAAAAAGGGGGAGGGGAGGAGACAAATGCCTAAATAATTTTGATAAGAAAATACAGAAAAAGCATCGCTCCCTAAAGCTTCATTCATCTCCCATCCCAGACAACTAGAGACAATCCTGGTTGGTTAGTGAAATTAAATGAGTACATCTAGAAGAGATCTGGCCTCAAGTGTATAATTAGAACTGGAAAAAGGAAATGGAGCATGAAGTGCTGAAGGCAGTTGACTTTTTGATTTTACTAGTACAGAACTTGCATGGGAACCTTATCTGCAACACAAGGAAGTGTTAAGAATGCCATCTTGCCGCTCTCTTTCTAATGGAACGCCTAAGTGTTCCCTCAACATAATTTTGAGCTTTGGCTAAAATTCTAAGTACTAGGAGAGAAAGGGCTTGACATGCATGTTGGCTGTGGCTAATTCAGCTTTATCATATTACCCTAATCATACCGTATATTTCAACTGCACAAGAGCCACCATTTAGCTCAAAATCCCACGCAGGATCAATAGGCTTTTTCAAAAATATGCACAGATTCACAACTTGTAACTGAGAGCAGACTCTGGCTTTACATACTCATAGGAGCTAGTTGCCCAGCAGTTTATCATGAGGGACAAATCCACTGGTGTTTTTTGTTTGTTTGTTTGTTTTAAAAACACAGGTGTGTTACGCAGAGGAGAGCTGAGGCCAAAAAGCAGTCCTTTCACGGAGGATCTTTTTCAGCAGAAAAAAATTAAAGCTGTTGACAACTTGTAATTAGTGAACATGGCATGCCAAGACTACTCCTGATAGAGGGGAAGGAACTGAAGCACTGTAGCAAAAATGCCAAGTTGTCTTGTTTACAAAAAACAAGGAACTGGATTAGTCCTTGTTAGACAAAATACAGATGATTGGCCACACAGAAGGATACGGTTATTAGAAGAAATTGCTCTGTGGGAGGATAGGTGGAGACAGGTTAGAGGATATTACTTTCACTGAATTTGCATTAGCCAAAGGGGGGTGAAGGAGGTGTTAAACTGCACTACCAATACATTACCTAAGGTGAATGGAGTAAAATTCACTCTTCCTCTACAGAAAAAAATATTGTACTGAGATCCCTTTTCTTTGCTTCTGAGGCTCTATCCTAAAATTAGGAGCTATTTTCTCCACACAATAGTCTGATAAGCAATATTCTGTGTCTCCACAAAACCCAACATTATGTGCAAGGCAGTCCTATTAACACAGTTACGGTTTTGGTTTGAGGGAGATACATTTTTATGAGTAACTACATGGCCTCTCTGACTGATGTCTTACCATGCAGGCTGAAGAAGTATCCTATGGTGTCTCTTGGGCAGGCAGTCCTTAGAGAATGCAGAACACTATTCTATATCTAGTCAAGGATAAGGGGGACTGTCCCCCTTACCCCCACAAAAAGAAGTATGTAGGAAGCAGAAGATGCCAAGCGTTAACTGGGTAAAACTGTTTTCCTTATTACAATCCCAGTTAAATCCTGATGCTGTCTTGCACTGTGATCAGATTTGTTTTTTAAAGAATCTTTATGCTCTCCCCTTCATCCCCACTCCTCTTCCCTGGTTTGCTTGCAGCTTTGTAATTCTGGGCTCTGAAATGTGGGTTGTGCCAGGACTTGAGCTTGATGTAATAGTGCTTGCTTGTTTTGCATTCGACTCCCCCTCTCCCTCCCACCATGGTCTGTTTGATGCAGGCTAGAAGTTGCTCTTCATTAAAACAGTCAAACTTTCTCTTTAATTTGGGCTCGGATTCCTAGTAACTTCTATCACTTGCTGGAAAAATTACAGTAGCTGTTTTCATTTCAAACAACTGCTTTCTTTTGTAAGTGTGCAACGTGGAGAGAGGATGGCCCTGTGCATCACTGTGCAGACAGGACTGGGTGTTTACTCTGAACTGAATGAGTGATGGTCTAATTTTTTTTTATTCTCTCCCTCACTGAACGTGTCCAATATATTTGGACATGAGTGTGTGAAGTGCATCTTGCAAGAGATTATGGAGAGACTATGCACTATTTATTATTAGCTGTACTAAGCAAGCAGCATCTCTCCTCCAAGTTAATGGTAGAAGGCACTATGCTGCAGGCTGCACAGTCTTTCAGAGGAGACAAACTAAGCTCTTAATTGCTTGATCATAAAAGATCCTTTAGCACTTTTGCTAAAAGTCCAAATGTCAACCCGTATGTCCTGGCCGAATTCCCACTTGAGGATTACACCTGCCCCTGAGGTTTTAGTGTAACAATTTTACGTAGGCTTCCTTACTCCTTGCTGTTGTTCATTGTTGCTGTGCCACATCAGTCAGCTGCTGCATTTAGACCCTGAGAGGGCTATGAATTATTCATAAGGTGAAAAATTAGCCATACTAGTTCTACCTCCTCGGTTTACTGAGAGGGCAGAAATCCATTTCGCAAGAACACATATCCAGTCTAGTTTATTACTATGCCCCATTCAATAAGGACACAGTTATAACAATATTTTTCATTACAATTATTTTAATATTTGAAAAATAATTTTCAGAATTTGGGCTGCTTTGCCTTTAAAAGTCTATAGACTATTTGTTAGTATAATTTAAAATGCCACTGCTCCGCTCACCTGAATATCTTCAAGAGAGAATTTTGTTACTTCTCTCTCAAACATAGTATTAGCTCAACATGAGGCAGAGCGGAAGTGATGCAGGAAACTAGTTAAAGCAGATTTTAGGAAGATTTATCCCCCCCACCCAAAACCAATTCTCAAGCTTTTACAAGTTTTCCTGAAAACCTAGGGGTGTATGCATCAAAGGAAAAAGTAATTAAATCATTGCCTGAGTTATGTGCTACCTTAAGAAATTTAAAATCTCTTCCTTTCAAATTCTGTTTTCTGTAGCAGTTGATAGATTTCTTTTATAGGTTACTAATGTGTTACAGAGTAATTTTATTCATGGTCACTTTCCAGAGAGGAGGGGTAATGGTAGAATTCAAAGATACAAGTATCTCTCTTTTCTAGTCACAGTCAGTTTTTCAAAATGGTGGAAACAAAGTGCCAAAAATAAAGCATCCTCTCCAAACCAAACCAACAAATACACACACATGCATCCCCTTTGTTCCTCCCTGTAAACTGCTTTTCTAACTACCACATCAACACAGAAACTAGGTCTCTCATACAAAGTCAGTGAGTGGCATTGAAAATGTCAAATGATTCTCTCACAGGAGGCTTCACGGATATTGGAGATAATCCTCCTCTGGCATCAGGAAGAGTTCTAGCCTGAAAGTAGCTTCTGGCACCTAGCTTCCTTTGGCTAGGAACGGAGACTTTGCAGAGGCAGAAAAGAAATGAGTAAACCAGAGAGAGAGAAGCACCAAAATTTTCATGATGATTGGAGCTCTAGTCAATGCCAGAAGCCACCAGGCAGCATCCCAGAGCTCACGAGCAGAAAGTGTTTTGTTCTCACCTGATCTTAACCAAACAAAACCAGCCAATTATTTCTATGGAACACAGGGAAGGAGAGACCAGGATGTTTATTCCAAGCCTTCTGAGAAAGACTGAACAGGTAGAGGACAATTAATAGGCTATGGGGAAAGGAAAGTCAGTAATTTATGCAAAATATGGGAATTAAAATAAGTCACCCATATTAGGCATGGAATGCTGGTGACTACAGATCAGGAGATAGAAAAAAGCAGAACGTTAACTCTTTTCTAACCTCCTCAACTAATGAGGCAATGATATACGCCATGGACAAAACAAATGACATGTTTAGGTGTGGAGCTAGGGTCAGGATTCCCAGCTTGGAGGACAAAAAACAAACAAACGAACATGCTCTCCCTAGCACTGATCAAGCTAGCACACTGAACAATTGAGCACATCCATGGCAGCACAGGCAGCAGGATGAGCTAAGCACTCAAGCACAGCATGTATATGGTGTCGGATGGGTACGTACTCCATGTGTCTAACCCCATCCAGCCACCCGCGGCTACGCTCTCTTTTCAATGCACCAACTCATCAGAGTTAGCACCAGTAGGTCTTCTCAAATTGGGAATTATACTGCCAGCTCTCAGTCCAGACATAACCAAAAAGACTAAAATGGCACGCTAGAAAAAGGAACCTTTCCAGCTTCCATTGTAGCAGTAGGGGCAAGGAAATGCTTGCTCTCTTTGCTATGTTTTCTATTGTGACAGGATTTATGTACTGTGATATTGTTATTTTGGCCTCACAGAGAATTTTCAATACCCATTACTTGCAAGCCTTTTGCTTGGGCTGGCAACCTCTGTTCCCATTGTAAGTGTCACAGCAGCAATTCTTCTCAGCAGAGACGGCATGTGTCGAAGGGCGCCTGATGTTTCAAATGCTGGCCTTGCAGGGCCACAGACAGAGCAACAGAACAAATAGGACCTCGTTTATTTAAAACCAGAAAAAGAGGAAAGAAGTAAATCAAGAGAGCTGCAACTGGGAAGAAGCCAGAGAAGTAAAGTGAGATGAGAAATCAGGATCTGCATGCAGCAGCATGGAAGAGCTTTTGGCCAGATGGAGTTGTGTATGCTGAACCCTATGAATCTTGTGGACTATTCCTCTTGTGGCTCCCTTAACAGAGCCAGGTAAATAGTTACACCAAGAAGAAAGTCAATTTAGACAGCTGTACAGTGCTATGTTTTTTGTTTGTCTGTGTTGCTTTTAAGTGGACAGCACTTTCTTAAAAGTAATTTGAATAATTCATTCTAAAATTTAATCCCTCTGTGCATAATCTGTTTTTCCTCAGAATTTGGGAGTTACATCATGTCACAGAGTGCCATAACTCTCTTAACTGTTCCTAATAAACTCAACTGAATTAGTTTAGGAGGATGCCCGGTCTTTTACAAGCACCACAATAGCCTCAACCACAAGCACTGCATATGCTCAATAAAGCTGCTGCTTGGCAAGGTTCAGAACAGACGCCCCACTGAGATTATCGGGTGTCAACTTCCATCTGGCATTTGTTAGAGTAGGAGGGTGTATGGGGGGGGAGCCAATTCTTATCAGATCTCCAAATAAAAAGAGCACTTCCACTTCATGTGCTAGCAACTGGAAACATTTCTTTGTGTTTAAAGCTTTAAAAATATCTTGCCCTTGAGATTGGATAAATCTGTTCTGTACTGCCTTCAAGGCCCGTTTCCCCATATAAAGGTGATAAAACCAAGTTTACGGTTACATAAATTCCCAGCACATACAAATCACAGGAAACTGTTGCTAAGTAATATTTCTACCCAAGTAAACATCACAAAACATTTCCCATACACACCTCTGAACTTTATTATTCAGACCCGCCTCAAAGATGTTCAATTTCAGAATTTCTGTGAGCAGCAGCATCTTTAAAGAGACATAAAGTCTGCCTCACACTAGTTTGCAAGAGCCTTGGCTGTAGAATGTTTTTGCAGATGCTATGGTTATGTCCCTGATAACACGAAACAGAATAAAGCTATTTCATCTGCCCCCCACAACCCTTCCTGTACTCCCCTCCTTCTCCCCCCCCCCATCAGACAGACAGATGATGAAGATTGGATGGATTCTCCCCACCTTCTGGGCCCACTTGCTGCAGAAACATTCAAGAAATCTGCAGACAAAATGCTACAACCTTCAGCTAGTTGCTTTCCCAGCTATGTCCCTTTCCTGATGCTTTTCAGCATGCAAATCATACCAGCTCATAGTCCCTTATACCTACTTACTGACATAACTTACACCCCCTTATTCATCCCCTTTGAATTTCTCTTAAAGTATTGACATATATCCTCCACTTTTTGCTCTACCACACACTACACCAGTGGTTCTCAACTAATGGCCCAATCTGTGGCCCATGTAACATTCTCAGGGCCATACATTTGTGTGCGCGCTCTGAGAACCACTATTTTAGACAGTACAAACTGGTGAGCTACTCCTTCACTTTGGCTGCACAGAGACCAGGAGAAAGAGGAATTCTGCAAACTTGGTAAGTAACGTGTACTAGTGAGTCACTCAGAATTTTGGTTCCACAGATCTGGACCTCACGATGTTCCTCTACACCACAGACCCATCTCTTTTCTCTCCACTGCCCTCCCCTCCCCCCATTCTCCTGGGTCTTCTCCCCTCCAAGTAATTTGGGTCATGTATTCACAAAAAGGGGGATAAAAACCTATGATTTTTTCATTTTCTTTATTAAAATACATTTTTGTTTTTAAAAAACAAATATAACTCAAGTTAGGACAACCTATGTTAAGGCCTGAACTTACTATAACTTATTACAATTGAAAAAGGTTAATATTAAGCAGTACATGTTTGCTGTCAAAAGTTTTCAAGAAAGTGAAACTACTGAAGTTGTGGAAGCACCTGTAACCAGCTTTTGAGAGCAGCAACCTCTTCTGCAGGTCCAGAGAATATTTTCTTCATGCGAGTTTATTCAACTAGTTCAGTTCAATGAAAAAGCAGAAAAGTTTGTTCTCTTCCAATTTATGAATAAAAACTAGGTGTGGGAGGGTGAGAGCTACTAGTTCTAAAATCTTAAAGGAAATGGTGACCAAAAGCAATCATTAACTAAGCTTCAGATAGTATTTTTGTTTATTAACTTCCCAGGTAGCTAGAAAATTGCAAATGATGTATTTCTTACTTTATGTATCTGATTAAATGTCAAATTATATAATTCCTTATATAAAAGTGTATATAGCTTATTTTCCTGGTTACCAAAAAGAAGCACCAAATTTAGTGTAAAAGGTATATTTAGTTTCAAATCAACAACATGTTTTAATGGTTACCAATCAACAAGAATCACGAAAAACAAGATTAAAATTGATCTAAATCATGGGTTCCTGAAGATTTAAATCATAATTAAAATTGGTGATTTTAAATCAGTCCAATTTGGTTCACAGGTAAGTGACTGAAAAGTCTTCATAGAAGAGACACCTTATACCCACCAGACTGCTTCAAAATCTGGCTGGAGAACGTAAGAGAAAAGGGACTTGAGAGGGAATTTTGTTTTGGAGCAGAACCATTCTTCCTACAGTGGAAAAGACACACACAGCATTTTCTTACAGTTAAAAGGGAAGCCATGTGGAAAAATATATATGAAAGTGATGTTTGACAAATGGGGGGGTAAGGGCATGAAATTCTTCAGCAAAGACAAGATCTGGCTGAAGATAGTACACAGTTCATCGCACTATATTTTCATAGTAATGAAAGTGGATATATGATTTTAAAGCAATGATTGAAGATGCACAACAGCTTTACAAAATAAGACTCTTGAACAAGATATAGATCCGAGTGTTCAGTACAAAAGAAAACATGAATACTTGTCAGTATTTATCTGCCAGAGACATCACAGGAGCCTAGATTCAAGTTCAGAATGCATCTCCCCACAAACATATAAATGTTAGCAGCCTTAATTGTGAATTAAGTGAATTGCATTTCCCATTAGCACAAGTCATTAAAAAACAAGGGCATTGCTCGTTAAGCTAACACTCACATACTGCCCAACCTTAATTCACATCACTTTCTACCCACCCACACATCGTAACACCTGAACACTTGCGGATTCCTCTTCCCACAAACACCTTTCCTCTTTCCATGGACAACTGCCCATGAGACATGCATTTAACCTATCACAATTGCTCTCAGGCACAACCTTGACACTGATCTCAGTAAGATGGAGATCTCACGGACAGACACTTTTACTTTAGAAATGACACTTTATAGACTTCTGACTAAAAAAAACTCTTGGCAAGAGTTGGTTATATTTGAGTGTGATTCAAAGACTTGGACATGTGCCTGGTGGATAGCTGTTTGCTAAAACTGAAAAAAAATTAGCTATGGAGCAGGAATCAGAATGTTTTTAGTATTAGGACTCAAAAATATGAGTAAACATATGAGCAAAGAGAAACAGTAAATGTGAAATAGCGGAGAGAGGTGGCATAGACAAGGTAGTGGGGGTGCAGGTCTTACCAGCTGGGCTTGGGAAGTGCATGGAGTGTTGACCGAGAGGCAAGTTAGATAGACAGAAGCCCTGCTGCCTCCGTATCTACACTCTTGCACCAGTCACACACAATTTTGATGTGTCTCTCTCTCTACTCATCCTGCTCCACCAACTTTCCTGCTGAGGCTTACCAGGGGAGTCCCTGTATGACAGACATAGTAAGGTTTGTCAGATTAGGTCTTCTCTGGGGAGCTGAGTGTCGAAGCAAAACTAACAGGGAAGCTTGACTCAAAGCAGGGCTGGTAATGTTCAACAAAAGTGACCCATGAAGACTCAGAGCTTGTCTTCACTACACTGCTCCATCAGCGCTGCAGCAAATCGATTGTCGTAGCATTGAGTGGGTGGGTCTCGTGAAAACACCTCATTTGATTGTCATGTGCTTTCCCATCAACATAGGGTAGTGAAGAAGGTATGTTGACTTCAGTTACATTACTTAAGAAATATAACTTGTGTACCTTACATCCACCTAGCCAGGTAGTGAAGACAAGCCCTCAGTATTCTAGTGCCAAAAAGAAGTTATTTACTGTGACTTCCAAAATTGTTATTATTGAAAAGTAAACCATGCACATGTTCTAAGGAAAAGAGCATGCAAGAAATTCCAAATGCAAGAGCATCATGGTAAGTAAGTTACAAGAGCCTGTAAGATAAATTTTCAAAATGAGCTGTTCCTTTATTTGCTCCTGAATGGAAAAATACTGATCCCTCTTAGCAGCATTACTTAGAAAATTAAAGCTCTGGTTGCTCACTCCAAATTTGTAACTTTGGTAAGGAAAATTCCATGGTGAATAGATGTATTTAATCCATGCTCCAAACATCAATCACCACATAATCTGAACCACAAACAGCAGAGTGACTCCAAAAGGAGTGACAATGTACCTCTAAATCACTATACAAATAACCAGTTGTGTAATGGTCGCAATCAGGATCAAAACCTAGCTCTGCTTTATTTTGGGGGAAAGGGCAGAAACTGAGCAGTAAAACTTTAAGCCTCACATACTTTAAAGGATGAACTGCAAGGGTTTCCTTGAAATGAAAAGACCAGAGACTTTCAAGCATGCTTAGCACCCACAACTAGAGCCAGATTTTCTGAAGAGCACAGCTCCCGTTTAGAACATTTCATTACATGGTGAAAACTTCATCTCAGAAGGGGACGAAATCTAACATGATTTAAAAAGGTAGTCAGCACTTTATTTTAAACAGAATTGGAAGCAAATATCCACCTTCTTAAGCCCTTGAGAAAGCTGAGCAAAAGATGAAGGACGAAATTCTCTTCCTAGAAGCACATGACTCATCTTTGAGAGTCTGCTGTCCCTATGTATGTGGATTTTCTATCAGTCTATGATTTCTGGAGGCAGAATTCTACCACACAGTATGTAAACCACTACAGCTCAAACACTGAACAGCAAGGTATTCATCAATATACCCATCATTCATGATATTTCAGTCCAGGGAGGATTCAAAAGTTATTTTATGTATCTTTGTCTCTGCAGCAATACAACAATTATTTTTTAAAAGAAAGATTCCTGTAGCTAGAGGAAATAGTGCAGTGCAGGGAATGACAATACCTCTACAAGTAGAAAGTGAGAACAATGAACCAAGGAGAAGTAAGAAGGAAAGCTGACATTTCAGAAATTTAAAATCACACAGAAAATACCAAAATGAAGCACCTGCATTAAACAAACACCAAATATAATCCCAGCAAGTTTTATTTTATTCCAAAACAATGATCTTATTGAGAACTTTGACAGATCAACTGACTACATTTCATCCCAGCCTCAGAGTAGTTTATTACCCCCCCATCCTTCCCCCCCCCCAAAAAAAGAGAAGGGCTAAATTCAAGCAGTCTGATATGATCAAGTTCAGAAACAGGCATCCAAGGTGCTTGGAGGAGAGAGCAAGAGGTGGAATAGTTGTTTTAGGTCACCAGGTAAGCCCCACAAATGCATCAGATTTCAAGACATTGATATCTATATGCATCATGAATTGCCATGGAGCACTCTGGACAGATAAAAGTCAAAATACAATTCCCACAAGCTTACTTTAGGCTTAGCAAATAGTCACACACTTAAGGCTACCTTGGTTGAAGATTATAGTGGATGGCACAAGAACAGAAGCAGTTAAGTTCCCGCAACACACTCAACTCAAGAAGAACAGTCATTTAATCTCTGCCATAGTTACCAGGAGACCAGTGTGCACATTTGTTAACATTTTAACCACTTACGACTGATCAAAAACAATTAACTTTAAAAAAAAATGGAGGCAGGCAAGTGCAAGAGAGTACATTAAGCTGTTTCCAAATTTAAAATTTCAATAATTTTCTTTATAAAAGGAAGCTAAATGATAGGTGGATGATGTTATTTGTGGGTTTCTTGAAGAAATTGCCATTAGTCACATAGCCAGGATGGGATGGGATGGGATGGGGGGGGGGAAAGAAATGACTTTTAAAATCAATCACAGATTTAAAAAAAAAAAAAATTTAGTTTCTAAATATTCAGTATGCAGCTTAGGGTATTAGAGATTTTAGAATGGGGTCCTTTTTAAAAAGAAGCTGTGCAATAAGACACAGAACTTCAAAAATTTAAAAATGCCATTAGGTTTCTTTACTGAGTTCCTTTTTACAATTGAAGAAAAATGTAAATCCACATTCGAAATAAAAGGGTAGCAGTTTTTGAGGGACTATATTAGTACTCAGACAGATAGAATGACAGCAAGGATGGTGCAAGAGCTGCCAGCAGGGCACATTCAAAAATCAAAATAATCTTTCACTTTGTTTTCCTACCTCTTTGACAATGATTGTGGGTCCAGCAGCGTTCAATGAAAATGCCATTTATTACAGTAGGCGGGCAGTTGCTTTTTCCTTTCACAGTTCCGGGACACACATCTCCACACTCTTCTTTGTCATCCTTGTTGGCAACAATGAAATTGTCTTCCACAGAGTCTAAAATCCTAGACCAGTCGATTGTGGACAAATAACACAGTTCATTGTTCTTCTCGATCCGCACTGCACCTCGAGTAATGTTCATCAGGTTATAAAGGCCAATCTCTTTCAAGTGAACCATCTCAAAAATGACCAGAGCATAATTAAAGAAGAGATTAGTTCCTCGAATCACAGTGAGGTTGGGAAAAAGTCCCTTTAAACTCTCTAGGCCATATACCCGGAAAAGCAGTAAGTAGTCCGTAATCATAGTCAGTTTGGGAAAGCTGAGCTCACGGAAATCTTCAGGCTTGGTTTTAAACATCAGCAATATCTGCAAATGGCCCTCGATTACAGTGCATTTCTCAAGCATATTCAACCGGGTCAGGTTATTGCGAATGTCCATGCTCCCACAAACTGGAAGACAAAGAACAGAAATGATTAAGCGACAATTTTCTAAAGGAACATTTGTTCTTCAACTGCTGTACAATACACCACACAGTCAGAACATTAGTGGGTGCATTTCAAAGTCGTATAGATTAAGCATTAGGAAACATGCAGGATTGTTCGCTGCAATATATGTGCTTATTACTGTGGGCTAGAAAATATTCATAAGTCTGTCATCTGCAATTTCTAGGATTTTATGTTTGCCATGAACGGAATCTCCACACTGGAAAGGTGCAGTTATTTGGCATTCACGAGAGATAATAAGCACCCATTCAGCAGAGGATTTTTGGCAAGTATTTAAAGAGATCACCATACCTACCTCATGTCAGATTATGCAATTAATACAAAAGGATTTAGTGAGAATAATTGGGCAATTTGGCATTATATGCAGGGGATTGAGGGAGGGATGGAAATTTTGTGAAAATGAAATTACACAGCCTATACTCTAGGCTGGCCTTTATTGAGGGGGTAATAAAGATATTTCTACCAACAACTGAGGATATAGGCTCACGTGTTCCTTTCAGCTCAGTTTATTTTATTGCTATTACATTCAAAGGTTGGAAACATTTTCCCTGCAATATCTAGTTAAACACTTTATTCAACAGAACCAATAATCTAGAGAGAAAACTGGCAAAGTGAACGATCACACATGGCACAAGTTGGAACAACAACAGAGAAACATAAGACCAGGCACCAGTGAAACAAGGAACAAGACAAAGAAACTTGGATGAATTTATACCTCTAGACACTGATAAAAAATTAACCAATTGCAACACCTGGTGCTGGACTGAGTGACAGCGCAAAACCCACAAGCGATTGAGTCTTTTTACAAAACCAGTCTGAGAACCACAGTATCAAACACAGACAGTCCATTGAAAAAGCCCACCACATAAATAAGAGGTCTAGCAAACCCTAAAACAAAAGCATTGCTGAAGTTACCAGATCACCTAATGCATCACAGAGCTCAGGCCTTCCAGCTAGCCACAATGCCAAGTGAAAGAATCAATTTTGAATCTTCAGCTCAATCCACCTCTCCTCAAGGCAACAGGAGCTCTCACTCTCTACTGACTCTTCTTTCTTTTTTTCAAATTGGCCCTGGCTGAACAAGCTGTATTGACTACTGCCACTCTGTTCCCTGTGACCAACAAGCTGTTTACCTGAAGACACAAATGCATCACCTTATTCTTCAAATCAACTTCACCAGCTGACCATATATTTCAGAATCAAATCAAAGTTACCTTCCTTGTTTTTCTACTCTCTATGGACTTGCTCCAGCTACCCTCACAGATCTCACTTCTCTCTCTCTAGACCTCTCTTCACCCCCTTCTATTCTTTTAGCACCAATTAGCTTTGCCCCGTCACACAACCTTTCAACTGTTAATTCTTCTTGCTACACCCAACACCATGGCCTAAAACACCCTCTCTGAATTTGTTCCCCTCACTAACTCTGAATCACTTTCCTAGTCTCATTGGGGGAAAAAAAAGTTTTTTCCACCCCCCCAATATCATCTGGAGTACAGGTTGCACAAACAGTACACAAACTGTGTATTATATCGAACTCCAAAGGGAACCATAGTTAGTGTCTCCTCTCAACGGGAAGGCAATAGCTCCCATCAAAGGATTTTTGAAGATGGGGAAAATTAATTGATTACAGAACAACGAACATTCTTATGATTAATCAACTAGGCAGTAAAGTGTGCATGCACCATAAAAATGCAAATAGCACTTGGCCTGATAAGATAAGGTGCTTTTGTTGAAAGTGCAGAGAGCCCTACATTGTGGATATGTTTTTTTTGTTTTGTTTTTAAAAAGGAATGGACAAAGCATGGCAAGGAACACTCTAAACTGTCTAAGGGGATGGACTAAATGGAATCTGGTAACCCTTTTCCATTTCTCCTTAATTTCATTTAGGAGGGGAGAGGGTTGGCTATGATAATATTTTGCCTTTTTGTACCACAAACTCTCTTAAAAAAATTTTGTTCATGGAAATATTAAAACAAACAAGAAGGTTGTGCAAGAAGGTATCCCAATGGCAGGGCAAACTTGCTTATTGAACAGCATTGGATACAAGGAGGACTCCTTAAGTATACACAACCTCTGGATGGTCAGATATAGCATACATTTCATTGCAGCATACCCATAAACAGATCATGAAGCTGGTAACAGCTTCCTTTCCTAAATGCAGGGTAACTGCTTCAAATGGACAGGGACGAGGAGGAGGAGAGGTAAAAGGTCAAAATGAAAAGGTCAGGTGGTCATAGTCAGATCTCATTTTGCAGCAACTGTATCTAACCTGTTCTTGCCATCATTTTGAGGATACTGAGACCCCCTTAACTATACCCTTCTTTTCCTGCCATAGGAGAAAAACATGTTTATTCTTAAATACTTGTAATCTCTCTGCCACCACAAAATAAAAGTCAAATGGAAAATGAGCTAAAAAGCTTACTAGGACAGAAAATCAGCAATAAATCTGGGTGGGTTTTTCCCCTCCCTTGGTTAATTTGCTTTTATACATCAATCCTACATTTTATTTGCAAGAGGCAATCTGCAGAGCAGGAGCTACTGACCAAAACGCAAGTAACATGAGACATACCAAGCCTATCCCAGTGTTAGTTATAACTCCTTCAGTAACTGGTTCTAACCTCAGTATTTTGAGTATGTATTTTGTTATTTAAACGTGTGTGTCTCTAGCAGCATTGGACACTGCAGTTTGCTTAACCTACCAAAATGCCTTGGGAAGCATTCCTCAAAATGATCCCTGATGACAGCTATTCTGATTCAGAGTCTACGGCTCCTCTCTCAAAACTGATTTTTGAAGATCTAGGATTTTCTACTTGGATATAATGATGTCAGACCAAATCACCTACCTAACTGTAAACAACAATGCTACACCAAGAAAGTTATCATTAACAACATTTACCTATATGTCTAACTTTGTACCTGAATATACCAGTATACCTACTTGTGTACTTAATTAGCAATCTTCCAGTGCTGCTATTAGTAAATGATTTTTAAAACAAAACAGTATAAAAAAACCCAGAAACTTTGCACCTCTGATTTTTAATTCCATTGCAAATTATGAACTTCTATCTCAATTACACTATCCATAACCAGTAACTGAATTCAATTAACAGCCACGCTAACATGTCTGCTGTTCATAGTGCATCAGACACCCACTGGAGCATTTCATGCACTGTTTTGTTGCTGTGAGATGACAATTTTAAGTACAAATTGCAGGCTGTCACTCTTGCCAGAGTTGTTTTAAAAGGTCAGTTACAGGAGAATAAATCTCTAAAAATTCTTTAAATCAAATTCAGTTCTTAAAATTCTTTAGCCAAGACTCAATTATTTTGGTGTCAGTGACCACATTTCATGCCATTCTCCCTACCTGTAATCTTTATAGAAGTACCACAGATCAGGATCAACTCTTCCAAGATGGAATTACTTGAAATTGTGCTTATTAACCTGAATCAGAATCATTAATTTTTTTTAAAAATCTTAAAATGATTTATACACTAGCTGGAGTAGACTTATGCAGCTATATTATAAACATGCACATTTATGGCATTACATCATAAAAATCTTCAGACCAGAGGTGTTACTAGACCCTGTTCATGCTTACAGATCTGTTTGGAATGTAAGCTCTTTGTGGCAAGGAATTTGTTTTCCATACTTGTCTGTGAAACACTTAACACACTGCTAGCATTATACAAATTAAAGCATTAACTATTAGTGGTGCTACTGAGTATCACTATATGGAAATTCAAGACAATGTTGGCTAATTTTCAAAAGAGCACCAACAACGGAGGCAAGTTCAGTCTAGACAGAGCATTTTGTGCCTCTTCATTTTAACTTCTGTAAGGCATGTGATGCATTTATCTTTGATTTCTATCAGTGATATCATCCCTGCTTTCTACTGAGGTGTTAAACAATTTTCCATAGGAATTTAATTAGCTGAGGGACGATACATTTATCATTTTCATACTTGTGAGAATTTTGTCCAGCTGCTTTGCAGTCTCTGAGAAATCCCACTCAAGCGCCTTCCTGAGTCCAAGTCTACATGAGGATTAGATGGCTAAACCCACATCCAAAGCTTCTTACCACCGCAAGAGGCAGTGAATGTTTTTTAATTATAATTAGAATAATTTAGCCATTTTTCTAGCAGATTATTTGCAAACCACATTTTTCAATTAAGTTTTTAAATAAATCTTAACATAATGCTGTACTATTCTTGCATTCAAATCCATGGAAGTATCTAGCGTGCACACTATTACTAAGATTTGCTTTCAGCCTAGAAGCACGATACTTCATGCATTGGCCTTAACTAGTTTTTTTTTACTTTTACTTTAATTAAGCCAAGACAACTAAATTCAGATTTTACCTCTTTCATAAAAACACAAAAACATCAAGTTAGCCACCAATCAAAGAGTGCTTTTCAATGTTTGAGTCCAAAGAACACAACATTGAATGCAAAGAGTCTAGTTTTACTTACTATAGAGGCCCTTCTTTCCCCTTCAAATACACTCAAACCATAAATAAAACGGTTTAATTTTATTTTAATAGTTGACGGTTTAAAAGTAAACTTTAAAAAACCCAATATCACTTGGATTCTCTTTGGAAAAAGCTAAGGTGGCTTTATTCTATCTCAGAAAATAGCTCTTCCAAAGACATGGTAACTTGCCTGCAATCTTTGCTTTCTCTCTATACACACACAAAAATTATACTATGAATTTGTTTTTCACAAAGAGACTATATGCAACAACAATGCACTCTGAAGTCACTTCTGTGGTTTCCTGATAGGGATTCTTCCACTTAGCACTGACATTCAAAATGAAGCTAAAGTCCCTTGGGGCATTATGGCCTGGTAGGCAAGCAGTTGTTTTAAAGTTGTCTAAATATACATTTTCACAATAGGACCACTTATATCAGCTTGTAAATAAGTGAGGCACAGTTAATGGGTTCTCTTCTTTAAGCCATTTAGCATTTTAGATCTGGCTTGCTTTGTGTGTTAAATCAGAATTTTATCAAAATACTCTACCAACAGAAATCAGCTGCTGCAGTTTATACAGTAATCAAGATTGAGGGTGCAATCTCCTGCATTAGTGTAAGAGTCCAGCCACACAGTTAAGGCCTAATTTCTTGCTCATCCACCCATGTCCATTTGAACCCATCTACGCTCACAGTACAGATGCTAAAATTTAGGATCATGCAGTAAAACATAATCAAAGTTACATATTAAAAGGGCTCATGATCTAATCTAATGCACTTTAAAAAACACTTAGTTCAATTTTGTTTTGACTTTCTTATGCTTTGAAATGAAACAAGCTCCTTGCAAGGGTCTGCAGGAACACACTCCAGGGAAGGCTTGTCTCTTGCAACACACTCCTTGATGCTGGAAGCACCACACCTTCAGCTACGCACCACAACATATATAAACTGCACTCATTATACAACCACCACATATGTTGCCATTTTAAGAAGTTACTCACTGGTCTGAGATTCTTGCGAAACTAATACACAACCAAGCAGTTTAATGACAATTAGTATTCGGACCTCTGTTTTCCACAGGCCCCTAATAGATTTTTTTTTTAAATCTGCAAAAAGCTCATTGTAATTGTTCATAAATCTGATTCATTGCAAATAAAAATTAAACCTGGCAATATTTGGATTCTGAGCCAACAGCACTGCTTAATGGGATTTTTTTGGCATTATATCCAAATTGCTTCATAAATCATTAGCAGAAAAAATTTACAATGTACACCACACATCAATACATGTGCCTTGAAAATTTGGGACAGGAAATCTTGTGTCCACCTAACAAGATCCTCTTTACCCCACCAATGCTCCTGGGCAAGGTGGGAAGGAACCAACAAACTCTCCCACTGGGCATCCCTAATATCAGATAAATTTTGGATGAGACAACTTACATGGGTGGTTTTAGTATTTCTTCAGAGCAAGACAGAAGAGGAAGGATGCAAATGCATCAGGACACCAAACCAGCAATTTGCTAAATAAGCTACAACAATTAACTCAGAAATATCTCATCTATATCCACTATTTCTGCCAGCTATTATCTAGCTTTACCTAGCATTAGATAACAGCTAGCAAGAAATTAAATCATCTTGGAGGGAACCAGGGGTTGGAGGGAGAAGACTACATGGTAAGGAGTTCATGCATTCTGACAAAGCAAATGTTTTCAGCATCATTTTTCCATTTAAAAAAATCAAGACCTCTCCAAATTGAAAAAAGAAAATATATCATTAAATTTTTGGCCATACCAAGAGACCAACAACTTTGCAGGAGCCTTATTACTGCTTTTAATGAAGTGCCAGACTATTTGGGGCAACAAAGAGAAATCAGCAGGACCAGTAACATGATTATTGGTCCATCAGTGCCAAGGATCAAAGCTTCAACAAACTTTTCTAAGGACACTTTGAAGTGAGGAACCCACACTTCTAGGCAGCCACAAACTGCAAAACTGATAGCTAAGGAGGGATGTTTTTCTTTCATTATTTTCCCCACCGATAGATTCAAGTGTCTATCACTTGTCAAGTGTCAAAAATGAGAATATTTTCCATTAAAATGTAATAAAAAGGGTTCAGGAGTATTATTAAATGTGAGTCAAGTTATTTCTTCATGAAGAACATAAATCAATAACCAAATAAAATTTAAGCAGACACTTAAGACAACGGCTTCCACTAGCAAAAAGGAAAACAACAGAAGGAAAAAGCCACCACAGTATGTTGATATTACATAAACCACAAGTGCAACTAAGACTGGATTGGTAACAGAAGATCAGCTTAATTGTTGGTTTGTGCTTAACAAATGCTCAAGTAACAAGTTGCAGCAGACAAAGTAGTTACCAATAAGCAGCTACTTTGACATGTATAAAGCTCTATTTAATGTAATTTAAATACAGTTAACTTTTAGAATATGGAAAAGACAATAAATATTACTCAAGACTTTTTTATAGGAAACTATCAAGAATAAAAGCTCATGGTTTAAGGCACAGGTGTCAAACTCAAGGCCCGCGGGCCAAATCCGGCCCGCGGGCTTGTGTTATCCGGCCCGCGGTCCAAATCCGGCCCGCCGGCTTGTGGTATCCGGGCCGGCAGTAAAAGCGTGCGAGATCTCGCTGCAGCGCATGCTACCGCGAGATCTCATGTCAGAAAGGAAAAGGCCGTCTGAGTCTCCTACCCTGCCGCCGAATTTCACCCCGCGGGGAGATTTTTCGGCGGAGAGTAGAGTATGTGAAGTGGAATAGAGCATGAGGTGTTTTAGCGTATGTGTTTTAGGTGTTTAGGTGCTTCGGTTTTATGGAATGCGTGGCTCCCTTGAACTTAATTTAATTAAAATGTGGCCCGCCATACGAAGTGAGTTTGACACCCCTGGTTTAAGGAAACTAGACCTACATGCCACAGACTCCAAATCATTTTGTACATGGATGCAACGATAAGATTAACTATCCAAGTCCTTTATTGCTTAAGAATTAGAATTAGGTAAATCCCTAGATATTAATCAGAGATCAAGAGCTTCTTTTGTAAAATAACCAACAACTTCTTTAAAGGCACAACATACCTAGTTTAATATATGAAATTCTACTGAAGCTTTTGAAGAATTTCACACTTCTGTGGAAAATTATATTGTTAAGAATTATCTATTGACTTACAAGGGATTTGCTCATGACTTCTTATTCTATTCAGGTTCTCATTCTATGGCCATCACCAAGCTAGGTGAACACCATTTCATGGTACATCATTAAGTTATACAGTTAAGAATATTTTACAAAACTTCAGAAAAAAACAAGTCTTTTCTGAATATCTTTGTTGAATTCTTCTCAGCCATTTAAGCCTTCTATTTGTGCTGCAATAATTCTCATGTCAGCCCTATAACTCTGTATTACCCAAAGGAACAAGTATTTTTTCCCTAGCTTCTCTCAGCGATATTTCTTCTTGGGGAAAATTCAGCAATAAATCAATATGAAAACTAGTCAAGCTAACTCCCAGAAGAAAGACAAAAAGTTCAGAAGCTAGTTATTAGTGACATTCTTAAAGACAAATAAGATTTCTAACATCAAAGCAAAACTCATCTTAAGGAAAGGGATCGAGCACCAAATATCTGCTACAGCATATTGCAGATGATAGGCCCACTGCTGCTCTCACTAAAGCCAACGATTAAATTCCCTGTGAGCCAACTTTCTAACTTCTTACATCAGATAATGAATTTGGACCACAAACCTCAATGGGAACAGGCCCAACGCCCAGTCTGCACACACTCCCTCTCAACTATACAGTGAAAAGGGTGGGGCCAGCCAAATAGGCCGCCAGCTCTATTGGAATAAAAAACACTCCTGCATCCTCTGTTATCAAGCTAGTCAAAGTAACTTTATTTAAAAAAAAAAAAATCAAAATCATTTCTAACAGGCCACCAAGAGAGAATTAAATAGCAAGGCATAGCAATTCTCCTAAAATACATGCCATAAAGACAGGCAGAGCCTCTTGTACAAACTAGTTTGGCAGCAATACACTTAAGGTACTGACTGGGAGAAATTCTGGAACCTAAACCTTATTTACTGTAAACAGTTTAGATAATAAACCTTAATGACTCACTACTGCAAAGCTTTGTTTCTTTATCCATTAAGTCTGAGACAACATAATACTGTTCATGAAAAGATCAGAGCATTTAACATAATATATTTTATTAAGCTATAGTTTTTAAAATGTATACAGCTTGCCTCAGTAACTGAATCATTAAAAGAAAATAATATTCATTTTGCTCAATCCAAAAAGTATGACACTTTACAAGATATGACCTTGTTTAGAAGAATAAGATGTGGGAAGAGGAAAGAGGGCTTCTGAGTGTTCTTTTTTTACTTTTCTGAACCTAGTGATAGGGATGTCCACCTTACCAAGATGAGAGGTCATGAGGACTACCAGCCAGGGGAGACCACAATGGAAGGGACCGTGAGCCAGTTTACAACCTATTTGAATAATGGTTTAATGAATAGAAAAAGATCAAGTAGTTAAAATATTTAATTTTAAATGTCAGTTGGCCTCCCTGATAGTGCAATCTGGGGGGTGAAGCAGGTTCAGATGAGGCTGTGATGAAGGTTCATTTACTCAAACTCCCTCAGATGACCTTCTGAGGCAGGTGCTGCATTCATTCTTGTAGCTAAGAAAGGAGAAGACCTCTGCTGAGGTAAGAGCAATCCTCCTGTGTAAAGGAGACTGCTTCTCCTGTGCCAATCACACACACAAACCCCATAACCTGGCCTGCTGCACACTGCACTCCCCCAAGCCTACCATTTTTATGTTCTAAACATTAAAGTTATAGCAGGAGCTTACTTGGGGGGGAAGGGTTGGAAGGAGGAGGGGCAGGACTTTACTGCTTTACCTGTCCCCTACAAAGGCAAAGGACAGATGTGACATTATTGCTCCAAACACCAAAGATGAATCTAGAGGGCCAAGGTGTTCAGAACTAATCAACTGAAGGGTGAAAAAGTAAATATTAAAGGAGTTTGAGATCAGGTAGAAGGCTCTCACTGACTTCAGAGGAAGCAGAGTCAGGCCTCCAGTCTCCGCAACGAGGCAGATATGGTGCCAGTTTCAAATGAAAACTTCCAAACACACCACTTTCAAATGATGAGCTTGGGAGCTTAAATTCATAACTTTGCTAAACACTAAAAATCATGGTCTTAATAAAGACACTAGATGTATGGCTCATTACAACGATCAGTAACCCATTAACTGCCCTTTTTGTCCTATGACCAGAGAGATGGTAACAGACCACTTCATCTTGAATAATCCCTTAGTTTAGCAGAAGTAGCACATATTCTCGGTTCAATCTTGTATTTAGCTGTGACACTCTTCATACCTGTCTGACCTGAAGAGCTGTGTGTAACCTCCAAAGTTTGTCTCTCTCACCAACAGAAGGTGGTCCAATAAAAAGATATTCTCTCACCCACCTGGTCTCTAACTTTTTTTCAGCAAGATGGCCATCCCTAGGATTGCTCTCCAAAAGGTTTACCAGGTTACTTTTGGTGATGAGATGAGAATAACCTATGATCTCACCAAGCTACAGGCAGAGCAGAGAACACACTGGGGACAATTTCTCTTTATAAAGGAATATTTCGTCGAGCCCTACAACAGCAAGAGAGAAGGTCTGTGTCCCACCTATAGTGACAACTGGCTTTTCCTACTATAAACTCCCAAAAGCAGAGTTGACTTCCAGGGTCATGCTCAGCATATGACAAAATTAAAAGAACTGGAGGAGGAGAGGGACATTTTTTTAAGGAACTTTACAAAACACAATTTTTACAGCTGTAGGAGCCTGTACTTCTATAATTTAGGAACAGATTCTCTCAAAATAATATGCATGGCCTATGGGTGTGCAGTTTGAGTTATTTTATTTCAACAAAAAGCATCTTATTTATGGAGCAATAATTCAATCCTCAAGAGCCTCGCACTGTTTTGCTTGTGTAACAACTGTGAATCCATTCACCCTTCAAACTACTATGTCTTCACACTAAATAGTGTGTTATTTTCAATCCCTGCTATAATGCTTTACAAATATAGGAGCATGGTCTAACTAGTTGTTAAAGCAGAGAAATGGGAGTCAAGACTCTAAATAACTGAAAGCTCTTTGGTCCAGGGACCTCATCTTCGTACAGATCTGTATCATGCCTAGCACACTACTGTATAAATAATAAAATTAAGAATATCCTCAAGTTCCATTCTGGGCTCTGCCGGTTTGACTCCTTGGGCACTGCTCCCATTTCCCTCTGTAAAACGGAAAGAATACGTCCCCATTTCATGAGGGTGATGTGAGGATTCATTCATTATGTTCATAAATGGACATGCAATCCAAGAACAAAGGGTGCTAAAGAAAGCCACAGTAGCAATAGTAACAATTTGTTTGTAACAGTAACGATTTGTAAAGAACTTTGAAGTCACTGAATTAAAGTTGTGTAAGTATTAATATTAGCATCATGCACTGAAGAGAGAAATCTTCACAGGCCAGTTTGGGCTGCTTGCTGACTGTAGCTCAACTCCTCCAAAAAAAATACAATAATAATCATTTTTAAAAAGTGCATGTGAGGGAAGAGGGGGATGTGTTTGGTTTACCTGATCAGTCTAACAGCCTGATTTTCCAGCAGTCAGAAGTATTTCCTGCTTTGTACCCTTTATTATCGTATGCATTTGTGAAGACCCCATCATTGCTGTATCTGGACTCTGAACCATTTTCCCAA
>ML675700.1:13577800-13655522 GCA_007922155.1 Mesoclemmys tuberculata
GGCTCCTGCGTCGCGCCTTCCCCGCGCAGGCCGCGCCGCGCTCGCCGCCGCCTCCCTGGCCGGTAAACAAGGGCTGCCCCCGTCAGCTGGAGCCGCGCGGGGCGGGCGGCGGCAAGAGGCGGCGCGGAGCCGGGCTGGGGACGGGACGGGACGCGGCGGGGGAGGGGCCCCGGGAGGCGGCGTCCACCTGCCGGCCCGGCCCGGCCCTCGCCCCGGGCACGGCGCCCCTCGGCCCGGCGGCGGCGCTGAGCGCGGCGCAGCCTGCGGGTCTGCAGGGGACTCCCGCCGCCGGGGTTAAATGGCCCCGCACGTCCTGCCGCGGGGCAGGGGACGGGACGCGAGGCGCTCCCGGGCCCTGCCCCCCCGCGGGTCTGCCTCGCGCTCGTGAAGCACTTGCTGGGCCCGGCCTGACGGGGCGAGGGCCGCCAGTGCTGGGCTAAGCACCTCGCCGCCCCTCTGACTGCCCTCAGTCGCAGCCGCCTTACTGGTGGGTTCTAAACCAACATCGCTTACAGCAGTCCAGAAATGGCAGCTGGACCCTCTGACGCACATGGCATGGGCCAGGATGCTGGGCCAGAGGGACCGTTGGTCTGAGCCCTCTGGCTGTTCTCACACAGACCAGCTCAAAGTCCTCACCCCCTACCTTCCCTCGCTGCAGTGCTTCCCCTATTGCACACAAACGCCTACTTTAGGAAACATTCTTGTATGGAAACACCAATGTCAAGGATCTAATTAGCTGAAGCAAGGCTGACACCCACTTCATAGCCAATATAGACAAGGACCATAGCATAGCCTCAGCTAGCCAATGCTAACCTCACCTAGGACCAGAAACTGCCATGGGAAGGCTGGGAAGACACCTTTTGCTAGGAGTTCCCCCCACTTTGTCATCAGCTTTACAGTTGTGAAGGTGCTTGTTTTTATAGGATGAAGGGCTTTTGCAGCAGGCTGACCTTTTTGCAGAATAGGCTAAACCTGTTACAGAGCCAGGGTTTGTGACCTTTCCAAGATCATGCAGTCTGGAAAGCTACACTTATTTGCCTTTGAGTAGAGGTATGCCATGCCACTGCAGGAAGTCTTTGTGTGAAAATTAATACAGTTAAGGTAAATTTGCAAGTTCCTTTTCATAATCTTTACAAATTTAAAAGAAATTGTTTTTCATATAATGGCTACAATGTGACTAATTGAATTGCAGAATATTTTACTCCATATCTGAATTAAAATCAATTTCAAGAACATAGTAAAAAAATGTATATGCTAATAGTAATATTTTAAAACATGAATTTTAAAATCCAGTTTGTTGGTCAATGTTTTTGTTCTTGTTTATAAAGAAAAAAAATCAGTTTCATTTTCATCTACAGTTAGATTCTAGTACCTGGTTACTTACTCTGTGTGTCTACTGAGTGCATAAGTCTGGGCAGGTTGAGGGCCTTTGTACTGCAATATTCGGCTTTCACACACTGCAGTGTTGATTTGTTTGATTGTTTTGACGAAGTTTGCATATTAGGTGATATTTAAGCTGATATTTGTCATTTTAAAAAGTTGTAAGAAGAAATAGTTTCTCACACATACTAGCTTTGAATTCTTAAAGTAAGAAGTGCTTAAATCATCTCTGTAAGGCTTACTGAAATAGCCATTTGCTTTTAGTGTTGGTTGGCTGGCCAAGTCAGTTCTATTCCTAGCCTAAAAGCCACCTTGAAAATAAGGTTCTTTTAAAAATCTTAATTTTACTAGCATTCTTTCATTCACTCCCAACAAAACTCCTGGGCAAAAACCAGCATTATGCACGCAGTTCTGCTAGAGATCAGCTATGTGAAGTGAAGGAGAGGGTATGCCATCTTATCCATTGGCCTTTTCAGGGTCTAAGATTACATTCCAGATCTATGTTCCAAAGGTCTGGTCATCCTTTTACTCCAGGGGGAAATAGACTGATGCCTTTCTTCCATTCTTTAAATGTTTGTTTGTCCTTGAGTTAATGCATCACAATACATTTCCTGGCAACCAAGAGAACGACTTCCAATAATTTTGTGATAGTTGCAGTCCCACTTCCGGAAGATCGTGTGAGTTATACAAACTCTTTAAATACGAGTAATTTCTAATTCTAACATGCTTTATAAGTAAACAATTATTCTTTTCAAAAATCTTTGCCTCCTTCTCCAGTACACAACTATACACGAGACCCCTTACTTCAGTTTTATACTTATTGATAGACGACCTGGTCCATAGACCACTGATGGACTGCAGAGCACTTGCCAGTGGGCTACAGAAAGCTAGCTGGTCACTTGGTGTTGGCGCTCCTTTTTTCCATCTGCTGAATTGTATTAAAAGAGCTAAAATTATATTAAATAGTTTCCCTGTTACTTTTCCATGTAAACAGTTGCTGCAGTTGCCACAGGGGCATTACATAGTCATGAATGGGAAAGAAAGTGGTCCACATGCTTATAAATCACAGAAGAATTAGTCCATGAGACCATTAAGGTGAAAAAGTTTGAGGTTCCCTGGCTTGGTAATAAGAATACAAGGCTGGGAGTTTAGGGTGCTGATGCTGAGCCCACATTCTGCTCTCCTTTACTCCCATATGAGTCAGGCATAACAGTGCTGGTACTTATCTAACAGGCTTAATCATAGCCACATGTTTAGAAAGTCTAAAAGTGCTGTTTAAATGGCAACAATCTGATGTATTCATGCTGGTGTCATGTGCGACAAATCCTTCAAAGCGTATGGCTTTCTGCCTGCTGCATGGCTGTTCTTCCAGCCTGCTCACGTGTCAGAATTGGCCTGCCGGGAACGCGCTCTCCTTCACACACCTGATCTGGCTTTTTGTTCATTTTATCAACTAAACAATTGTACTTATCCAGAAGAAGTTGATTAAGGATAAATGTTTTCCTTCAAGTTGAAGAAAGAAGTAATCTCTGCCCTGGATAAAGTCCCAGGATGGTTATTCAGCCCCTGCCAGATTGGGCCTTAGTTGTGAAAGCCTGAGAGCGCGTCTATTGTAAATGTCATATTGTCTGGTCTCCTTCAGAGGTCATATGTCTACACTGCAGTGTAGCCTGCAGGCTCAAGAACTGAGGCTCAAGCCTAATCCTCCTTCTGTCTACAAGCAAACAGCACTAACCCAGCACTAACTCCAGATGCTGGAGCCCCAGGGTCCAACAATTCCTACCTGCGGGTAGATGCTCAAGTCCTGGGAGAACAAGCCCAGGGTCTGCTCAGTTGAGTTCTGACAACCCTGGGCTTACACTGCAGTGTAGACAGACCCTGGGTGTCTAGTCCTCCATTTCCAGCTATACTTTCAACCTATTTGGTTATCCCAGCTTCTGCTGTTTTGTTCTTTAAAAAAATATTTGAATAGGTATAGAAATATAGTGACATTTACAGGAGAAAAATCACTCTGTGCCGCAGACCCAGAGTAAGTCCGTGTTCCCAATACTTAACATATCGGGGTTTTTTTTTTTTTTTTTTTTTTTTTTTAAATCAGTCAAGATTTTCAGAAGTGACTAATGATTTTGGGGGGCCTCAGTTTTTGGGAACCACACTTGACACTCCATTTTTAGAGAATGTTGAGCATCTGCCCTCTGGGGGAAAAAAAAATCTAAATCCTTTAAAAGGTCTCAAGTTGGACTCCCAAAAAAATCACAAGTTGCTGTTGAAAATCTTAGCTCATATTTTTAAATAAGCTGCTTTGTCTGTGTAATAAACAACAACCAAGATGATTAAAACGATGTTTAAAGACTCACTTAGCCTTCACCATTTCTGCTATTTATTTGTATTTTGCAATCCCCTCCACTTGGACAATGAAAATGCAGCAATAGAGAGCACCAAGCCTTCAACTGCTTTACACTGCAAACAACCTCTAAATCCAACTTAAATGCCCAAGCACAAATGGGCTTTGCAAAGAAGTGACTCTTGCTAGTGAAAGGCTCTCAGCTGAGACCCCATACTTGAAGTGCTTGGAGGCCTTCAAGAAATAAAGGCCAACACATTCATGGAAACAGATGAAACACAGAATCTTCATCTTGAAGTTATATTTGCATAAACAGTAACACGCACTGTTCAGACTATGAATGTGAATTCATCTGCCACGGACTGGCTACTAACAGAAAGGCTGTAAGACCAAACATCAGTTAGAGGCCCTGGCTCATGTGGGATTTATAACCAGTGGCTGCAGGGCAGCCTCCATTTGCTTTACTTCCTTCTACTCCAGCTGCCGTTCTGGCCCAGACCCAAATCAAGTGACTGAGACTGGTTTGCAACTTCTCACAGAAGGATTAAAGTTACAGATTTATCTTTCACCAAGATACTATTTTCAGTTTCTAATTTCAGATTAGAACATCAGCGTGCAATCTCCCCAGCATCTCTCCCATTCAGTCAGTTTTACATGTTGTTAATGCTACAGTACACTGGCTGTGAGATCAGATAAACGAAGAGCAGCTGTGCGGACTCTGAGGTGCAGAGCCAATACCTTTCTATTTATGCAGTTTTTCCCTAGTGCTCCATAAGTAGTTGGACTGGATGATCTATAAGTCTTTTCCAGGTTGAATTTCTATGGATTTCAAGACACTTTGTCAAAATCATTGCACTGATACATTAAAAATGCTATCCTGCTGCCTTTCTGATACCCGCACTGAACCCCACTCCCCTCTGGCCTGGCTCCCAACTAATTTAACTCTTTAGCAAGTTATAAAATGGTTTCAAACAATGACAATCTGTCTGCAAACTATTCATGACACTGAAAAGATTTCAGGAATTCTTTCCTAAACCTCCCCCCCCCACACACACACATTCTCCCCCAAAGATGGTAAATATAAAGAGCCTTGAAGTAGGGAAGCTATATTCTTATCTGAACAAGTAATTATACCCCCAAAACAATTAGCTCTTTCTTTGTTGTTGCTTACTTCCCTAGATGATTAATTTATCTTCTAACAACTGCTAAGGGAGAATTCTTAGATAATCACATTCTCCTTTCTTGTATTTAACATTTATCCTTCTTGATGTAAGATAATATTATCTAAGTATAATGCTGTGAAATGAACATTTATATTTGTAAAACACTGATAAGAGAACTGCCCATCCCAAGCACTGAGCATTTCTAATTTCTGTCATCACAAGAGTCACAATGAATAGCTTACACTTCTCAAAATGCCTTCTGAAGGGCAGCGGTTTTTACCTTTTGTAATGTATCTAGAAAGTTATTTGCAGTGTTATTGTAGCTATGTAGGTCCCAGGATATGAGAGAGACAGTGTAGGTGAGGTAATATCTTTTACTAGGAACTTAATTTCATAACTCTGCTAGACACCAAATTCCATGGATTTAATAGGGACTCTGCTTTTAGGGCTTATTACAACAGTTTGCAACATACCAGACTGCCTGATACTTTAACTGCCCACATCAAATCCTTTATACATAACAATGTAACCTGCAATTGCCCACTTCATTCCAAATGACTGTCTCGACCAACATGCATTACCACTTCTGCTTAACAATCTTTCCCAGGTTATAGTTAGCTCAGGCCATGTCTACACAACAAAACAAGTAAATCAACCTAACTTATGTCAGCATATAGCTGCCAATGTTGCTTGGGTGTGCCTACACTTTGCTCTTTGGGTTGGCAGTACACATCCTCACCAGAAGCACTTGTATCAGTCGTACTGTTAGTGTGGGGCATTGTGGGAGGGCCTCGGAAAGCCACTAATGGTCAATGTAAGCAATGCAGAGTCTACAATGAATTGTGTTGACCTAACGACATGAACTGTGACTCTATGCCACTCAGGTGGTGGAGTTACTAAGGCTATGTCTACACTACAGCCTATGTTGGCAAAACTTATGTTGCTCGGGGTGGAATATTCATACCCCCTAAACAACGTAAGTTTCATTCATGTGCACGAGCTGCAGCGCTGTATGTGCAGACGTGGCTAAGTCAGTGTAGTGGGTAGTTACATAGGTGGGAGTGACATTTAAGTGACGATACTTCCATAGTCAGGTTGATGTAAGCTGCCCTGCATCGACCTAACTCTGTAGTGTAGCCCAGACAAGAGATTCTGTTTCCTTCCTTACACCTGAAGAAGCTTGTACCTTCCACCAACAGAAGTTAGTCCAATAAAAGATACTACCTCACCCACCTTGTCTCTGTAGAAAGGCAGGAAGATGCACAATGAGCTGGTGTCAGGCTTTCCATGAAACTGCTTTTCAGAAAGCCAAGTGCTTTCACATTTTTGACTGAGTGTTGAACTGTGGCACTTCAGCTTGGCCAGCATCTTTCATGCTTCACCTCCCACACTAAGATAGCACATCACACCATAACATACCAAAGGGGAAGGTCAAAGATTGATTAACCCCTGAAGTCCAGAATGGGAAATCATTTTCTAAAAGGATGGGATAGGGGAATTAAGGAACAAGCTTATAGCCATAAAGTATATAGTTATTTATTCCACAAACTGTAGACTCTCACAGTTCTGGAAGATTTGCAATGGCACTGCCAGGAGCTTGGGTGTGTAGCACAAATAGGTCGGATCATTGCTGACTGCCCCAACGAACAACCCCCCCCCCAAAGGGGATGTTTTCAGTATAAGCCTAGCTTTAGTTCTAATATGGTTCATCCCTTTCCCTGTGGAGATCTCAGTAGGTAGCAATTTCTCATATATTTTAATGTGTTGTAACCTTGCTTCTCAGTTGGTTTATTACAACAGAGCAGCTACTGCTAAAATGACAACTACGATGCAAAGGCTAATCCTGTCACAAGACTAAGAGGGAGAAAGTCTACCTGCTTGACCTCATGGCTGGCCTATGACTTAATATTATAGATTGCCTTAGCAATTATTGTCTAGAACAGAGGTTTGTTATGTGACATTTCTACACACTAAGAATTACCTAGAAAAGAGATTTATGAAACCCAGAACTTTAGAAACAGGCAAATACGACAGTGTCATTAAAGACATTGGGGCTGGTCCTCTATCAGTGTAATTTATCATAGCTCTATTGACTTCAGCATGGGGAGTTCAGACCCAGACCCCATCATGTCTGCCCCTGAGTTTCCTCCCACTCTCACTCCTCTAGGACTGCAGCAGACACCCCCCACCCAAACAGCAGCAGTGTACCGCAGCCAAAACAGGGCAGCAGTGACCCCTTCCCCTCCCTCGCAACATGGCAACAAACGAGCTCAGTGCCAGGAAAGAAAGTGGATTGAAATCAAGCTGTCAGAGCAGTTCCACACCTTGTTGCAGGTTCAGAGCACGGCCATAGAGGGAGCTGAGCTGGGGGACACAGAGTCAAGGGGCCTACATCATGTACAGAGGGAACTGCACAAATCCAGTTCCTGTATGTTCTTCAGTTGCAGTTCTGGAATGCACATTCACATGCCTCACAGCCATAGCAGCACTATCCCATCTGCGGGGCCTGGCAGGAGGTGGTCCATGCCCATGCAAATCTCAACAACTGCACTCTGGGCTCACTCAGACAGAAGCAGCCTGTAGGCCTAGTCCTCTCACCTGTGGGCTGTGCCAGGCCCAGGTGGGGTAACAGATGGTCTTTGGTTGTGCCTCAATGCTCTGATCTCCTGAGGCACTGCAGATGCAGCAGGTTCCCATTTGCCATTCTCTGGTTCCTGCCGCAGACCTGGGAAGGGAGCAGGGTGCTCTAATAGCTCTGCCTAGCCCCTGAGTTGCTCTGTGCAGATTTTCAGTGGGTCACAGAATGGGCTATGGGAGTAGAAAAAGGCCTGTTTGATAGCATTTAGTTGCTGCATCCCCTGTGCCCTCTTTTACAGAGCTGCACAATATCTTTAGGGACACACATCTCCAGTCCAGGCCCTTAACTATTAAAATGGTGACAGACCAGGGTGTTCTCTTTCCCTTGGCTGCACTGAAACATAGTAGCATAAAGGCAAGAATATTCTGGCCAGGGATACCGTAAACCAAGATGTTTTAGATTATATGCCTTCAAGCGTGACATATCTAGCATGGCTTTATGAGCTGAAGAAAAACTTCAATGTATATTAGGTCACAAAAACAATCTTGGGCCTGCCCCTATAAGTTTTTCCGTTCTGTGAGCACTGTTCTACTGCATTCTGCAAATGCTGAGGACTTTCTAAAGTGCTCTGGTGCTGCATACCAGACTTCCTGTTCTCTGTGACACTGGAAACTTAGAATCACGCTGGTCCACCTCCCAACAGCCTCCATCTGAAACCACTGGACTGACTCCAAAAAAGGTTTAGCTGTGCCAGATCGATTCCACCAGAACTGGGAATTCTTTTCAAAATGCTTTCTCCGAGGCAACAAGATCCTTACCAAAAGGATTCACCTAGACAGTAGCAAACTGACTGCTAGAGGACTTAACATAGTTCCACACCGCAGTGTGACTTTGTAAACTGACTCTTTCTTACTGCTCAGGCTTGTTCCCTCAGGGCATTCGATGTCAGAAGAACTGATGATTTATCTGAGTTGCTACATTTTTGTTTTTACTTTACGCCTGTTAGATGCAGTGGCTCTAAGAGAGACTGAGCTGGATTCTGTTCCTCCTTGTGCACCAGCAACACAGTTATTAATTAAGCCCAGGGCTGCTCATTCCCACAAGTGCAAACTCACTGAATGCAGCAAGTTTTGCACACTATCCCCAAAGTTTCATTTGGCCCTTTGTCAAATCTCTGTTTGGTGGTGTAAGCTAAAGACCCAGCTCCTTTCAGATCCTTGGATGAGGGTTGTTGCAGGGCTGATGTCTTGAAAAACACTTTGTGCTCATCAACTAGTAACAACAGACACCAACAGACAGATGGAGTACCGTGAGGGCAGCAGGGTGGAAGTGAACTTTCAGTATGGGGTTTGCTACCATGAGGTCTGCAGTGCCGTGCAGTCTACTTCTTACGCTACATTCAGAAAAGCCAGTGCAGAGACAAATCACAGAGAGGGAGGGAACCTCGCCCCCATCCGAAAGCTATCTGGAGGGATGGCAAAACAGCAGCCTGAGTGAGTGAGATGCTGCAAAATCTTCACTCTTTGCACAGAAAATGATTCAACAGAATTAACAGCGGGTCTCACGTGCTTTGGGAGCTCCAGCTGCATCACTATGGAACCAGCCCAGCTCCGGACAGAGACAGACAGACTACAGGTTGAGACCAAAACATTCTTCTGCAATCTCCTCTAAACACCACTGTCCCAGCACCAGCCAGAGGAATGAAACCAGTGGGAGGCAAATGAAAAGAGTGAGCAACTAGAACAAGATGGAGCTGCACTAGAGGATGCAGCTCAGTGCCTAGATAGCATGGTGACAAGTGCATTAGAAATGCTACTAAATCGTGATTAAGGGAAGTCTCCCAGTAATTGATAGTCATGTTTTACATGCAATTAATAGATTCCAGGGTCAGAAGGGACCATTTTGATCATCTAGTCTGACCTCCTGCATGACACAAGACAGAGAACTTCCCAAAATAATTCTTATAGCAGATCTTTTAGAAAAAACATCCAATCTTGATTTAAAAATTGTCAGTGATGGAAAACCTACTATGACCCAATACAGTGCACGGGCTTAACAGCTTGGAGCCTGCAGCCGCAAGACATTCTGCTGTTGGAAAAAAGAGGCACAATGGGAAATTCCAAATCCCCTACATGGAGTATTTAGACACCTCCATGATTAGTGCAGTATAAAAGCCCAGACAGTTCATTATGGAAGGGACGTAAAAGTGCCACATGATTCCCAAGATGCAGGGAAAGCCGCAGAGCAGTTAGGGGAAGCTGGGGAAGCTTTGCCATAGGAAAAAAGCACATGCCCCCAACCACGAGTAACGTGACTGGTCGATCCATGAATCTGATCAAATCCACTTAAACCTTTACAGAGATTAACTAAGCATCACAATTCTCCAAGGAGGCAGGCCAATACGCTCACTCTCAATGAAGAATGAGAGGGGAACAGCAGTTCAGGGATTCCCCAAACCCACACAGTGCTGGAAGTGCCTGCCTGCTACTCGTTACTCTTCCCACAAGGCCATACTGCCCTGCTGCTGAGCACTGGATCCCAAGGCAGTGAAGAAGAGACCATTGGGAACATTCCTGCACCACCTAATGGAAAGGTGGCCTTCTTCGGAGCCAGCATGGGCACTTGATCTCTGTTTTCTATGATGGATTTTCTTTGTGACACACACTGCCAAGCTCACTAGTTCTCATCATGCAGCACATGGCTTACTCGCCCAGTGGAGAAGCAGGTACACTGTGGTTGGAGTAGTAGCTGACTGGAGTCCAGATGTCACTGAATAGGGTGAAGAATAGCCTTCTCAGTCAGTAGCTGAGCATGCATGAGAGCTGACCATGGGAAATATGTCCCATCCTGTTCCAAGACCCATAGAACTAGTGCCAAGTCTCCTAATGAAAAAGATTTCACGTCATGGGCTGACAGAGTTCCTTTCTTACCCTTCCTTCCGTCCACACCCATTCCGATAAGTGCCTACTCAGACATACAGCTATTTGTGGGAGAAAGATCAGAGGATGAAGATCCTGTCGCCTTACGTGCTAAGAAAAGAAGCCCTAGTGTTTTACTATTAACACAGGAAATGCTGCCAAATCCTTCTGGACAATCCCATTGTTGCATTAGCAAACATAACCTTCGCTCAAGTTGAAAATGACAGAAGGCACCACTCATTGAATGGAATCAAGAGCTAGAGATGGAAGAGATCAAGGTCACATCCACTCTATTCCCTACTGTAGGACTGGCCCCTCTTGCTTTACTCGTGTTTTGTTCAGCCTAGTTTTAAAATGTCACAAATGACACATTCAGTCTAAGTTCCATTGAATTGCTCCTACTCATGCACCTTCCTTTGTCCTAATACATGTAAAATTCCTTTTATTTATAGGGATTTACAATTTTGCTCACTGAGAGCAGATGAGTGACATAGCAAACCGAAATGTAACACAAACAAAGCACAGGCCACACAGGAAGCTTCAAACTAGGACGTCAATCTCCAGAGGTTTCTTCGAAAGCTAAGCATGCACACAAACACTTTAGCAAATGCTATACCCCAGACCCATCTAATCCACCTATATCTTCCTGTTGCCATTACCGTTCCTCTGCCCTCAGTGTTGCTGTCCACTACAGAATTATTGCCATAAGGTACCTTTTTCATAGGGGATCTCAAATTAAACAAACAATCTAGCCAGCACATATCCCCTGGCCATCATTTATAGTGCCAAAGAGGCAGTGTTATTATCTGGACTGCAATGCCATTCACAAATGGTGGGTGTTTTCCAAACACAGACGAGGATGCAGTCTCTGCCCCAGAGTTCACAGTCACAGACAAAAGATGGGAGGAAGGGCTACACAAAACAGGCAGGATGACTTTTGACAGAACACTGCTAGTGTTACCAACTTTTTCTAAATGTTTAATACATAGACGTGCCCCAGCTGCCCTCCTACCTATCAGTTGTTAGCTAATCTAGTCTGTTTGTGCTTCCAGAGAGGCAGACCAAAAGCCTCACCACCAGTCTCCCTCTTAGGAATGTGGAATTTATTCAGCCTGAATATTCTCTAGTCCTGTCCTGGATCCAACTCAGGTTAGAGCCAAACCAGTAGGATAAACACAAAACAACATACCAGGGTGAAAAACAAAACAGCATCAGAAACCATAAAGCAGCTAAACAAAGGGAAAACGCTACAGCCACAAGGGCCCCTTCTATAAAATGTTGCCTTTGTTTTGCCAAGTTCTCCAGCTCTTCCAGGTGAGGCTGAAAGCAGAGATTGTTGTGTTTAGCCCTAGACTTGGGGGCTACAGGGCTGAACTCTGGTTTTCTATAACAACAGAGGAAGAATAAATTATCTTTAGACACCTGAACAAACCAGGTCTAGATTTGCAAATGGAATCCATCTAACTCTGAGTCAAAGTAGCAGCTATCACTTTCTCCTGCGCCCCAACTTCAACAGTAAACATAACGGCAGCTTAACAAGGGAACCGATTCCTGTTACACCCTTGTAAATGCTTTCCATTTCCTCAAGGTGCTTTGTAACTCAGATTCAGCATCAGAATCCTTCACCATCATGTGTTCCTGATGTTGCCATGGTACTGAGCAGGAAATGGCCATGTAAAGCCAGCTTTAACTGTGTCCTATATATCACCAACACAGAGATATTTGACAAACCAGTATCAGAGACAAAGCACCAATATATCAGATTTCCTCCACATGCAAAACAAGCACAATTTGACCAAATATGCAACTCAGTCCTCTTCCAAAACAGAATTCAATGCGAACGAGATGAGACAGCATTCCTTCCACTAATATCAGTGGGCCGTGGATCCAGCTCTTATATTCAGAAATTGTCATTGCAAATCTCCAGTGCAGCAGTCGGACAGCCATGAGGCAGTGTTTGATGCATGTACTTAACCCATATCCCAAAACAATGTGCTCTGTACGCCCCAAGATACACAAGGGCGTGTGCCTGCAGGATATCTTTGTTAAGCCTTGCCTAAACACAGAAGTTGTACCAACTTAGCTGAATGGGTTCAAACTGTAGCTAAATCAGTGCAACCTCCCACACACCTCATGTGGACATTCTGAAATCGAACTGAGAACCACACATCTATGTGGCATAAGTCGACCCCTTATTGATTTATGCTAAATAAATACAAGGCAATCCATAGCTGATTTAAGTGCCAACAAAGAGGAGGCTCTGATTCAGTTACATCCATTTCTAATCCGATCCAGTTCAATCTGTAGCTCGTGTGTGCAGAAACAGCCTCAACAACATGGCAGATCAGGTAGGTAAGCATGGGTGGGTCTTCAAGTGAGGTGCAAGGTTCTAGATTCAGATGCGTCCCCTAATCAGATCTGATTGACAGCATAGGGAAAATAGCCTTGTAAACCACTAGTTCAGAGGAACATTCACTTTGTCCCCCGCTCCCTGCCCCCCTCACTAACCCAGACAAAGGACCGCTCCATCGCTGTGCACAGACACAAAGCAAGTCACAAAGCATACAAGGTGACAGACGATTCCAGAGACACTGCCTAAAACAACAAGGCAAGTAAAGAAACACACCCTTCAGATGATGCAGGATAACAGATCTGTAACAAGGGGGTTTGAAATGGTAGCTACAGACCCATTAGACTTAAGAGGGTATGGACAGACTGCAAGAAGCTGGTCTTTGATTTGGTAATTTTTAGCTGCTTTCCCTGCCTTAAGATCCCACTGTTGAATCTGGAGTTGTGATACTTCATCTCAGGTTCAATTTCCCTTCTGGGTGGGATTTACTGTGCAAAGCCCGATTCATCCACGTTTATCTTCATAGGATTCCCACCCACACCTTCCTTTTTCTGCCCTAATTCAGGTGTCTCAGAGATGCTTAGCGTCTGCTCCACATACAGGTAAGATTTCACAACTTTTTTTAGTTGGGGAGTGGATTGTGGGACGCTGTAGAAGATGTCACTGCTGCTGCAAGTTGTTGGCTTATTGCGAGAATGAAATGCAACAACTGCACGCATATCAGACTGGAGGGCTGCAATGCCACAGTACTGCAATTCGGGACTTCAAGTCAGTAAACTATGCTCCAACCATGTACCTTTTACGAGCAACTAGAGCAACATTGTAGTAGACTGATGATAAAGGGATGAACTGTGCGCTATGGCAGGGCATGGCTAGACCCATGGAAGGAAGGAAATGAACCTACACTTTGTGAGATGCTACTGTTCAATGCACACAAGTGGCCTTTCCTTCTGTGTCATTCACTTCCCTCCTTTTGTTATCCCTTTGATTTGGCATCCTAAGATCAACAAAGCATCTGGTAGGGGACCATGTTTTCTCTTCACCACAGTGTGAGGGCTCCTGCAGTACATTGTCCCAACTTATGCTAGGAAATATCCCCTTTACATCCCACTCTTCTGTTACAGTATCAAGGTTGAGATGGGATTCTAAAAGAATGGGCACTTCCCTACCAGTTGAGAAGCACTGAAGAATGAAGCTTCACCCGGGTGAGGTATTATCCTGTTTTTACAATGGCAGCATAGAAGGGAAGTAACTTGCCCAGAGCTACAAGGTGAGCCAATGGCAGAGCCAAAAATAGAACTCTGGGTCCCCATCTGTTGCTTTCATCATTTGATAAACTGCTCCTGCTGGCAGAGTGACAACCACTTTTGGCAGAGTGGACACAGTCCATGAAGTCTACTACACAGTGTCTTTGTAGGGCAGAGCCAATGGAAAACACCCAGAGACAGCTGACCCACCATCCAGCCATGGGAACCATTGTGTACACTGCTCATCTCTTGCTCTCCCTGGACATGCTGATACCCTCAAAGCATTCACCCTAAGAAACCCACTCTGCTCTAGCTGTGGCCTGAGGACAGGGCTCTGAAATAGATATTAAAAGAGGCTCCACCAAGAGTTGCTGCCAACAGAGTTCAGACTGACACACAGCCACTGTTGCAGCCAGGGCTGCAGCCTGTTGGGCTTACTGGCCTGACATGACCCAGGTCTCTGACAAAGGTTTTCACTTTACTGGCTGACAGCAGGTAGCCTGCCAAAACACCCAACCTCTCCTGGAGAGACACACAGACCTGTGCCTGACAAATGCATCTCCATTAGCACTACCGACTGCCTTGGGGAAATTAAGCAATTCTCAATTAACTGCACTTGCTACCGTCTGTGACCAAAAAGAGGCTCCTTAGTGCACCCTGCTACAGAATGGGGTTGAGGCTTAAAGTAGCAGCTTATGCAACAACAGTCCACGCATCAGTCATGGGTATAATCATCATTCTGCCTCTAAATGGTGTCAAGGGTTTAGCTCCAGTCTAAGTTCTTTGACTAGCAGGTGCCGGGAGTCTGCATCTTCTGGACTAGAGGCTGACATACAAGGAAAGATGAAGAGCTAAAGACCTATAACTTGGCTAAGAGCTGACTCATCTGGGAATATTGTAGCAGTGCCAATATCTGAGCTGTAAAAATTTAGGAGAAAGGAATTCTTTAAGGTGAAGCAAGAAGGTATGGAGTGCAGGATGAAATGAGATGGAGAGTTTAGGCTGAATATCAGAGGAGGGCCTGATCCTAGCCAATGCTCTGCCCCTTTGCAGCACTCAGGCAAAGCAAATGGGCCCTGAGACCCCTTGGTATGGAGGAATCCTCAGTTGAAATAGGATCTCTGGCTACAGGCTTCCCCGATTCTACATACTGCTGGCAGGAAGCTCTACTGCGTGCTTGAATTAGTGAGATTATTGAATTAATTTGAGAAAACTGAAGGTCACAGTTGCCAATTAAAGCTCAATGATCCGGTGAGGAGAGATCACAGCCCATTTAGGTAATGATCTTTCCCCTGGATCAGAGGTAACTGGAATCCCAATGTAGTTCTAGAGGCACAGTATTTTGGAGGAAGACATAAAAGCGGAGATCCTAATCGTTTGTGGTCACTCTTCAGCCCATGAAGAGTAAGCATGTTAGTGCTATTTTTTAGGCCCCATTCCAGCTATGGGAGTTATATTCTAGAAATAATCCCAGGCAATTTCAAAAGAAAAGCGTAAATGAAGGTAGAAAATGAGGAAGTCTGTGTTTCTGAACTGGTTGAACAGTTACATGAGGACTACCGTCTCCTGAAGCTGTGTAGCTACAGGAAGCTGGCAGAAGCAAACCATTATATACTAATATTTATATAAATCTGAAGGGGTAAACTGTTACAAGACAGATGTAATGTGTGGTAGTCTACATCCTTCAAAAACACTTAACAATAAGTCTATGTATGGGTAGTGATTGTCATGCTAGAAACAACTTCAGATCTAAGCTGTTAGTAATTAATAATTCTACTCTGAGGTCTTGCCATTCTAGCTACCAATTTAAAAGGGGTCGGAAGATATTCTGCTGACTGCAGAATTAACAGTAATTTGGTTTCACGCACACCTGTGCAACTGGCTGTGATAATGCAATAAAAACTCCGCACTTCTCAAACTAAAAAGTTTTGTTTTTTTGAGACTCTAGTTTTATTTCACATATTAAGGGAGAGGAAGTTATAGACCATGGCTAAGCAGTCACACCTATGCTGTATCATTCTGAGTATTGCATTTAGTCTCTACTCTGAGCGAATGGATGACTGCACCGTGGGGATAGTTTCAGGCAAAACGATAAAACAACCAGGTGGACAAAGGCAAGTTTGTGAATAATACCCAATATCTCAGCTGCGTAAGTCATTATGGTTCGACTTAACAACTTGAGGTCTGACCAAATGAAGTTTCTCACAAATTAACTGCTACAACTGTTCATTTCTCTGAGGTTATTGCAGGTAACAAGTTGCTCATAAATTAAGTTAGCATTTATCATAAAGGCTAGTGAGTATCTACAAGAAAACGTGTTCTGTACAGCTTAAACAATAAATTTGATAACCTATATGTGAATTAACACAAGAGGCTGGTGTAGATTGACTTGCACAATGAAAAATGCTTTTTAAATCGAATTGTTAGCACCTTTCCCAAGAAAGTGCTTTCTTGCTTGTTTCTCTACACAGACAGCCCCAAACAGTAGTCAGTCACATTTTCCTACCAGCCTTGATGACTGTAGAATATTATACAGCTATTCCCAGCAATCCTCCAGTTAAGAGAAACAGAACACAGCAGGCCTGAGCACTGGTAACAAAGCCACCTAGTGGTTCAGAGAGGCAGTAGGCTACCAATTTCCAGGGCCCATAAAAAGGATCTCTTCTATTACCTTCCCTTCCTCACAAGGCTTAAAAACACTTACCCTCAAGACACACCTAACCATCTGTCACCAGCAACTGCACTTAAAGGAACTATGCAAGTCCTGCCTAATTTAGAAGAATCATTTTCCAAGTGACGGGGACAGCTTAGAAGCAAAATGTTTCTCGGTGTCTGTTTTGCACACACACGTTTGTTTCTCTTTGCTTGGGACCTGGACCCTAGATTTTTCCTATATGGAAGAGATGCTTTTCAAGTACTCTCATTGTGGGCTGAGCTTCGGACTGCACAAGCAAAGCCTGTGTCTACACACACTTTACCACAGTCACCCTCACAAAGTGTAATTTCAATATACCACATTGGATTCTGTATGCAGTAGCCCTTTATGACATCAAGTCAAGTCTTACCAATCTTATCAGGTTGTAATTGGAGGCTCTCTGCACATCACTGCAGCCTCATTCTGTATGATGTAGGGTGAAGGGTCTGTCAACAAAATACAGCCTGGACTGAAGTCAGCCTTGACATAACTGGCTGCAAGTCTCCCTACAGTCAGTTTCACCCACTTATGGCTAGCCTAGATTTGGCCCAATTCAGCACTGATCCTACAAAAACGTTACCGTCTGAGCCATTTCACTCCCCCCTGCAGCCCTAATGGGGCTCCCATGCAGTTCTCACTGCACGAGCAGAGACCTAGATAGAAATGCATTACAAAGGCAGCCCATAAAGAATTAGGAAGATGGCACTTTCCAGCTTCCCTGTGCAGGCAGAGGGTTAGAACAGTAACTGGTTTCTTACAACATGATGTCATTAAGGCGGATGAAATTACAAGGTGCCTATTTCAGTATGGATGGGCTAGCTCTTCAATCTGCAGGAATATATCTCCCCCCGGAGCTGCTGTACAGCACTGTGCAATATTCACTAGCCAGAAAGAGAGAAGAGAAGCACTCGCTTCTAGTTATGAAAGTCAGTCAAGCACACAAACCAATACAAGTTTGTATAAAATAGATAGCAATATACAGACTACCAACACTAACAAATTGTAATAGGGAGAACGGTTTAAACAGAGCTGAAGGCAGACAGCCTGCAGTACTGATGCTCAGAGAGAGAGACTCAGAATCTCACACTCTCTTTATGAGCAGATTGGGTGGAACAATTACAACTCTCTCTCTTTTTCACCCGGTCCAGCAGGGCAGCACTTCATCAAGAGCAGAACATGGCTGAAAACTCTAAGATATTCCACTAAAAAAATTGAGAGGAGTTCAGGAAGGAAAACACGGAAATAAGCATTGCTCAAAAGGTACTGGCTGATTTTTTCCTTAAGCAAATGACTTAATTAAAGAGAAACCAACTTCCTTTGCTCTCCTTTTTCAATGAAGCAACAAGATACCTAGGCAGGCAGGGTTTGCACCGTTTGGAGGGAACACTGCATGTTAGGGCTGAACAGCAGGCATCAGCTGCTTTGTGAAGGAATGGATAATGGTGAGTGTCATGCTCTGTACTTGGGCTGAATGTTAGTGTTTGTGATTGTAAGAAGAGATGAGCAGATTTGTTCAAGATTCCAAAACTAGATGCTTTCAATCTCTGACTTCTCCCTAATTCCAGACTTCAGGAGACTTCACTGACCAGTATCCAATGTGCATGAGGGCAAGGCTGTGCCAACTCCGACCCCAGGAGGCCTGCTCAACAACGCTCCCTCCACACCTGCTATAGGCTGGGTATAAAGACAATTGCAGCAAGGGCCCTATTAAAAGTCAGTGGGTTTCTAAAGAGCAAATAGTCTTTAATCCTTCAGCCATGTGCTGTTTCTATGAGAGTAACTCGCTAATAGAGGAACCCTAACATCTGCCTTAGCCACATCAAAAGTTGAGGGCAGATATCTACCAAGGTACCTGCAAGGTCCTGTTTCCAGGGATATTCCACTGAAAGTGCCATTTTTATTGCAATTCCTTTCTCAAGAAAGAAACAACATTAGCCAAGCAAAAGGCATAACAAGGGATCCAACCTAGTAAGCCTCACACCAGGTGTCCCACTGACTCCAGTAAGGGCACAAGGAAGGATGCAAGACTAGGCCTCTGGTGACCCCCCCTTCAGGATATAGTCAGAGGCAGGTCTGCCTTACAGTGAGTGCTTACCAAACTGGTCAGAGAGACTAACTGGCAATGACGAGAATGTCACATGCTGCTTGGGTTCCATCTGCCGCTCCTGGGGGCCGTAGAATTTATCTTAGTTTAGGGAAAATTCTAATAAAGAGGATCATGCTAATAAAAATAAAACAAACTACAATTAACATTATCCAGAGCAGCCAGTTGACAGATTTCTTTGCATGCTGCTCAAGGCGTTCAGATTCATCCTTCAGCTTCTCAAAGTTCTGGTCTGCCATCCTGAGAGACTGAGATAACGTCTAGGGAGTAAAGAAAGAGTAAGCTGTCAGTCAGATTTGATTTGCAAGATGAGAAAGACATCTTAGTGCTTGTCAATGATTAAGCTTGATTGTGTTGATGCAGCCTAAGGAGTAGGAGCCATATTTCAATAATGGAAGAGATGCTCAGGCCAGCTATAAATACCACACACTGTAGTTTTCAAATCTGAGTACTTAAAAATAGGCTCCCCTAAAGCCATCTGTAGGTACCTAAGTAAAAGTGTTGATTGTCAAAGGTGTCAAGTACCTGCAACTCCCACTGACATCAGAAGGATTTGTGGGTGCCCAGGCCACTTTTATTTCAGGCACCCAGATTTGAAAGTTTTGGCTATTTATTACAAAACTTAAGAATCTACAGCAAGATCCAGTTGCACTATGGAGAACAGACAGATCCTTCCAGCAAATTCCCCGCATAGTCCCATTTAGAATTAAGTTACAGATATTAAGTTTACCCCATATCTTAGCACATTAACGTTATGGATCACAATCCTGAGAATCTGAATAATTTCTTGCTCTACAATCCGAACTACCTGGTTGTCTTTTTTAATAACGTTCTGTGCTGCCAGGGTGTTGTTTTTGAGATTGCGAGCCAGACTCAACATTTCTTCAGCCAGCTTTTCCTGCATGCTGCGATGGTGCTGTAACACAGAATCCAGCTCAGTCGCTGACTGCTTCTCTGCAGATGCAAGACCTCTGCAGAACACAAGGAAGGAAGTTTGGGATTCATTGAGAGTTCTTGTGGACTGTTCTCTCCATGGTTTTCAGATCCCCATTACATTCTGGCAGAGTTACACAACAGCTCATAAATCTGACTAATGGCAAGGAAATTTCAGAGCAGCAGTTTTTAAACAGCTAATAAGACATCATTCATGTTTAATGCTTCTACAAATGGGCATTAAAACCCTTCTATCTGAATTAATAAAGTACATTCAAAGGCCCTTGCTTCCTCATCACAAAGAGTCAAAATATTAAATTGTGACTTACTTCCGTTGCCTTAAATTTAGCTCCTCAGAATCTGAAAAAAAAAATATTTATGTTTTAACAGCTGATGAATCTCCAGGCCTGGCTCTCTTGGGGAAAACCGCTGTGCCAGGAAACTAAGCAGGTATAATTGAAAACTGCAGGAACAAAACTAACGTCTTTAAGAGATACTAGGAGGGCCAGAGTTTTAAATCTGTCTGCACTAGATAACGGGGTTAGAAAGCTCTGCCTCCCAATGGAGTACAGACATCATGCTCTAGTGTCATGCAGTGTCACACTTGCATCCAGTGGAGAGGCAGACACAAAACCAGGATTGAGCTAATATTCATAAGTGAGAGCACCTCAGCTTTGCCCCCAGAACTTCAGGCTGGCCTAGTGCCACCTACTTTATCAGTATTTAAGGGAATATGGCCACCTAAAGGGCAGTGAGGTTTACTCATTCATACATTTAGAAGGGTTAATATTATATGGAATCAAACTATACACGCTGCTAGCTCATAGAGGCGTGTGATCTTGTTATGTCAGGGAGAGAACATAGGTAACATTAAAAACTGGCTTGTTGCCTCTAGTGCTAAATTAGATTTGTAAACTGTTCAAGGCAGAGACTGCACCTATATAGAACCTAGCACCAGGGGTTCCTGATCCAAACTGTGATTCTCAGTGATCAGTCAGAAACTTAATTGCTTTATCTGGTGGTTCAACAGAAGAGTCCCAGGGCGGCAAACAACTAAAAAACCAGAGCATGCTCTGGCTTGGCAGGCAAGTTTGTCACCCCTTGTTCTTCCCCTGCCTCCTCCCCACACAAAGCAGGACTCCAGCCACCTGCTTCAAGAAAAAAAAAGTTTGATATAAACTTACCATTGACAGACAAAGGATCCTGGGGACACAGAGGAGGAGGGGAGAAGAGACAGAAACACAGTAAGATTACAGATGAAGCGTCCTGCAGACGTGCATCAAGCAACCCCCCATGCCTTAGAGTACAGTCTGTTCCCAACATTTCTGATCAGAAACTCCAACACCACGAAGCAGGGCCTGCTCCCCAAGGAGTCCAGCACAAGAGGTGAAGAGATCCCAGGCTCAGAATTGTGGCTCAGTCCTGAAGGCAGCATGCTGCCAGATGAGAATCTGTGCTCTCCAGGGGAGGGGGCTGGTTGTAACCTCTGTACGTTGGGCTGCAGAACACGGTGCATTAAGATGATGTTTTTAAGAGATTCCATTTCACCAGAAGCTCCACAATTCCCCTTGGCTCTGCTCCTCCCCAGCTCAGGAACTAGATGGATGAGCAGTACTACTAGGTAGGGTCCCTGACAGTGGCCCCTCCGGACATGGTCACTTCCAGGTTGGAAGGTGAGTGCCAGGGGAGCAGAGGCCTATTGAATTAGCAATAGAACAAGCCAGCAGCAGAACGTACCATACCAAGCAGCTCACTCCTCATCTTGCCTGTGTAGCGAGCTTTTGTTTGCAGGTGAACCATTTTAGTAGCTGGGGTTCGCTCTTTGGCTGTAGTTGGAGTTCGCCCGGGGGCCAGGAATTGGTTCGCCAGGGCCTTTTCAGCTGATGACGACTATAAAGAGAAGGGCCAAATTAATCTTGTGCTTTGCAAAGGACGCTCGAGACTAACTAGACAGCTCTGCTGCTGCTCCTTCCTGCAGAATGGAAGGTGAGTGAGGGTGTGGCAGCACAGGAGCAATCCAGTCTAATTGCAGCACAACTCAACAGTAGTCCATAGCTGGGGAGAGGTTTACGGCATTGTACAAAGGGCAAATGATGCTGAACAAAGACAGCCTGCCCCCAAAACCTCACCGTTCAAAGGCAATATGATACATAAAACAGAGGAAACATTTGCCTTCTTGGTGGGTCTTGGGGGACAGGGTGGGGAAGAGAAAGAGTTTGTAACTCTAAGTGTCAACATCTTACCTTTAAGATGACAAGATCCCAAAATACAACCACTCATGATTTTGAGAGAAAGACTGTGAATGTGTGCACAAAGATGACTCCTTATTGCTTTGAGCTATTATAGTGACTAAAAAAATCTAAACGCTCAGTAAGTCACTTCAGGCTGAACAGAAGGTGCTTACCAATTTTTCAGCTTCTAACATTCCTTTTAAGAAGTCCACTTTGCGGGAATATTCATTCACCAGTTCAGGGGCAGGCTTGCTGCAAGAGTCAAAAGAAATCATGAATGCCAGAATAGTCAGTATTTCCTATTGCAAGTATTTCAGAAAGTCACATGCACATAGAACAGTTGTGAGCTTAAGGCAGCACCTTCCAGCAGAAACAACTCAGAGCTAGAGTTGCCCACATCGGTAATTTCTGAAGGACTATGGACTGAACTGGACAGAGAGATCAAGAACAAGTATCACCTCTAGAGATGGCCTCCCTAGGAGAGGGCTGAGATGCAATGGCTAGGGATGGTGAGTGTGGTGGTCTGCAGCTTGCAGTGCTGGCTGTTCGTGTTGCACCTTTTCTGGTGACCAGTGCATGTATTTTCATGGGGATGACAGGGTGCAGGGAAGGCACATTGCAGCTATCATGGTGTTACAGACTGCCACAGCACCTGGGATATGCTGGAGGCTTTTTCGTTTATATCACCCAGTAAGATAGTCTGACACTTTTATGCCACTTGTATGTCTTGTCTATTAGACTATAAGGGCTTTGGGGCTGGGACCATGTCTTTCTGTCCATTTGTGCAGCACAGTAGGGCTCCGTCATAACTAGGGCCTTTGAGTGCTACTGCAATGTAAGTGAAACAACAGTCCCTAGAGTTGTCTTTTCTGATATTTGCATATGTCCTCCCTACAGCAAAAAAACTTGCAGACATAAGTGAGCTCTAGGCCTATAGCCGCAAAGGGCATCCCCTAAGCAAAACCATTCAGCGATCACCACAACCCTGAATGCCTTCCAGCTTCAGTTTTTCTGGGCTGCGTCCATTTCCCATGTATCTGGTTACTGTAAAAAAAACACAGAATTTCCTTCCAACCTCAGTCTCAGAGACAGCATCTCACCTTGAATGTTTCTTTACTGCAAGGAGCATTTCTTCGAGCGCACCTACATACTAAAAAACATCAAACATTTCTAAGAGTTAGCATTAACAAGAGACAGTATGGCAAATGCTAAGGGCTTTGCAGATATGAAGTACTAATGTTAATGAGGATTGTTGTTTTCACAGGTAGCATGGCACTCATGAATTAATAAAGGTAAAACTAAGCACTGTGGGATACTGCCAGCATCTCTCCCCTCCCTCCATTTAATGGCAAAGAATACTACTGGACTCAAACCAAAATTTCCTTCCCACAAATGGAAATAAGCCTCCAAGAATAGCAACCATCAGCTTGAAATTTAATATGCAAAAACTGATTTAGCAAGTTTCAGGTCCTATACCTGTCATTCAGGCTCTCTGCCACCTTCCGTGATTTCACAATGCAAAAAAAATACAATAAAAAGTTTCTCCTACATTACTGCTGTGCTGAAGCAGCCACGGACTGCATAAGGAAAACAATAAAACTGACTGCACCAACATATGTTGTATTGTAACACACCCAACACACGCTGAAAATACTCTTAATTGTTCACATATAGAGACTACGTGTAAGTAGTAATACAAGAACCCCCACCTTCAGGCATTTGCAACAAACTGAACTGCAATGCTGCAGTGAGGCCCTCTGGTTTCTGAGCATTACAGAGAGAATAAATGATTACAATGGTCCCTTCTGGCCTTGGAATCTGTGAATTCTGCAGCAACGTCATGTAAATTAGAAGTGAGGGAGAGGGATTACTGAATAATACAGTCAGTACATGATTCCTTCTGTTATTAACATTTTATGGTGTCTAAGTGTTACTGCCATGCTTTCATATTGAGAGTGCTCACATCTATTGTGAAAGCTGTCAGGGAAGGACACTGGATATTTTGGCAACTGAGCGGCTGAAGGCTCTGGCACCTGGATGGTGGTGTAGGCGAAAGAGAAGGGTTTTCACTCCAGTTCCCTATTCCACCCACTGGATGCTCCAATGAATAGTTCACTGAAGTCTAAGGGAACAACAGTCATAACATCTTCACTTCAGCAGGAATAAAGCATCTTTTCAGTAGGTTTTGAAGTACTGCAACTTGAAGAAAGACCTAAATAGAAAGTCCTGCATCCAAGCAACAGGATAGAGTTCTGCAGTTCTCTGAACAGGCAAAGGTCTGCCCTGCCAGCCCATGGTTTACTCTCCATAGTCACCGAGATTTTTGTTTCCATAAACAGACACACATGTGGTGCAACTAACCAACTCCTTCTGACAGAGAAAGCAAGCTATCAAGAGGAAACCATCAGAAGTGGGCAAGCCAGACTTAGTAAAATGATGCCCATCTGGTTACAGTAATCATCCCATCCCGTTTCCTGCTGAGAGATGTTCATGTCCAGTTTCCACCCAGCACATCCTACTACAGTGCCCCTGAGGCAGTGAGTGAGCAGAAATTCACATGCCTGGAAGGAAACTGGCAAACACAAAACAAAACAAAAACTGAGGCACAAGTCCAATTGCTAAAACAAAGATCAAGGGGAAGGGAAACCCTCCTAAGAGACCACTCTCTGGTTCCTAGGTGCACATATAGAGACTACAAAGGAACAGCTGGCATGAGAAAAGCAACACTTGCAATGCTGTGTCTCAGAAGTCTCCTGCCTATGCAGCAGTCCAAGGACAGAGTGTGGAATATAATCCAAGTTATAAAGAGATTGCTTTGAAGTTTATTCCCAAATCTTTAAACTCCTTCTCAAAGGAGAATTCTAGTGATAGCCTAAATAGCACACACATTCCCTGTCTGCTTTATTTATAACCACCACAGAAGCCATGGACTGGTGCTGATTAATTCCCAGGTGCATTTCATCTATCTGTAAGACAAGAAATTATACCTTCAAGCAAAGGCTTTTGCACCTTATGAAGTCCCACACATATATTTCAATTGGGAATTCATATTGCCCTGTGGCTGATACACTACAAAGCCTTGTTATACCACAAGATAAAAGTGGTATGACACATAGCACAAACCAGAGGTTGCTGGATGCTATTTTGATATGGGTTCCTGAACTTCCATAGAGCAGTAAGATCTCTCCTTTGCCACACATAAAAGGACTGACAAACAAGGGGTGTGTGTGTTAATGATACAGGCTGCACACATCCTGGAATATTCTTGTTTACACTGGGGCAAAGAATGGCCTACTACTCATATTAACTTTTCTGAGAAAAATTGGGTAAGTATTTAATTTCCCTTACAGAGATGGCAAAAGAAGACTTTTTTTTTGGAGGGCAGGATTCCCCCAACTTTGAATCTCCATCTGTTCATATGAAAGCAGGTAGTCTGGCAATAACAACAGGTTCTCAAAGAAGAGGTGTCAGATGCATATGTATGGAGTACGGGTGACATCCAGTGGCCAGAGCCAAGATGATTAAGCAAACGTCCTTTAATTCCTGGCAGATTCACCTCCCCTTTCTTCACCACACTATAGTTCAGAGTAAATCAGGCTATTCTGAGAAGCCAACATTCAATATGTTTATGAAGGTCCAAGTGAAACAAGTCAGATAATCAATGATCTAACAAAAAAAAATCTTAAGACACACAAAGTGGTTGATGTAATAACTTTTATTGAACCAATTTCTGTTGGAGAAAGAGAGAAGCTAGGAAATTTCCCACACCTGAAGAAGAGCTCTGTGCAACCTCAAAAGCTTGTCTCTCTCACCAACAGGATTTGGTCCAATAAAAGTTATCACCTTGTTGAATATCCTGGGACCAGCACAGCGACAACACTGCGTACATAAAAAGTCTCTCTCAGATTTGACAAGCTACAAGACTCAGGAATCTCCGGCAGAAACATGATGAGGTTTTAAATTCTGCTTCGATACCAAACCCAAGGACACCTAACTTCGATTGCTCCCAGTCAAGCTGGAAAACAGTGTCTCCCAGCAAGGAAGGCTGAGCCCTAGTCAAATGCACCAGCCTGCGCAGAGCCCTGGACGGTTCAGTCAGGGGAGGAGAACATCTCCCAGGGGAACACCAGGGACCAGGCACAGCGGAGATCCCTCGGGCAGTCAGCCCGGCTCCAGGCACCGTCCGTGCCAAGGGCCGCGCTTATGTGCGGCTCTCAGGTAACCGGGGTCCCCGCGCTGCCCTGGCCCCCTGGGCTCAGCGGCAGGCCCAGCCCCAGCCCGCGCCCACCCTCCGCCCCCGGACCGCGGGAGAAGGGGCTCGAAGGGCTCCGCGCGCGGCCCCGGGCCCCGCCCCGGCACCTTCTCCAGCCGCCACTCGTCCGGGCCCCGCCTCTCGGCCGCCATCGCCTCGCAGCGGCTCAGAAGGCGCCGCACGTTCAGCTCCAGGCGGGGAGCTGCCATCGCCAGCCCAACCGCCCGGCTCGAGCCGCCACCGCTCGCCGCCTCCCCGCCAGACGCCGGAAGTGACGCCCAAAAGCGCGACCAAAACAGGCCCACTGTGGTTACCGGAACAAAGATGGCGGGTTTCGCATTTCCGCTTAGGTCTCCGGAACCAAAAAAAGGGACTCGCCATTCCTGTTCCCTCAACAAAGAGGGCGTCTTTGGCATTTCCTGTTCCGGTTGGGCGGAAGCCGGAAGCGCTCGAGAACGACACGCCCAAACTGAGCGGCAGCGGAGCCCGCCCCCGTTTGGAGCGGGACTGCCATTTCCGGTCACCGGGCGCTGCGACGCGGACACTCATGGCAGCGTTCACGTGGCGGGGGCGGGGCTTAACCCCTCCGACATTCCCCCACGTGGCCGCCGGGAGCGCGCGCCCTGAAGAGCGGATCTGCCTCCAGCCCGGGTCGCGGCCCGGCCCGTTACGGGGAAGCCTCGGGCCGGCTCGGCCCCTCGCCCAGGAAATCAGGGGCGGGTTAAGGCCGTTACGAAACGTGCCCGCCTGCGGCGGACATTCGAGTTCGCGCTGAACGGCTGCAAAGCGCCGAGTTCCAGCCCGGACACACAGCGGTGCGGGCCCCTTCTTCTCCTGGGGGCAGGGTCGCTCTCCCACGCTGCATTACGGCCACCGGACTGCCAATCATGGGAGAGAGAGGCCCGCCAGGCGTTAGAGGAGTAAGTTTCCCAAACAGCATTTCCAGATCTTCCCCCCCCCCCCCCCCCCCAAAAAAAAGTTTGGGGGTGGGAGTTAAAAAATTCAACATCTTCCATGGAACGAAGCCCCAGCTTCCTGCCAGCTCTAACAAGCACCTGTATAGTGCTTGGCACTCTGCAAGGTAGAAGAGTGCAGCCGGTTCCTCAATGGAGCAAGTAAATGCAGTTCCTCATCAGCCAGAGTCTGCTGCCCCAGTTGTATGTACTTCCAGTTCACATTGGTAGAGGAGAATGAAGGGAAACGGAGGCTGACGCATAGGGCCCAAGTTTTAGAAGCTATTTGTGCTTTCCCGTTCTCCAGCCTCACTCGCAGTGGCTCTTGCAGCATTGTGATATTAAACATATGCGGGAACAAAGGCTGCACAAAGTTGCCCATTGTTAACAACTGCATTTGCTTAGCAAGGTGGTTATACTCATCCACAAAGCAGTGAATTTTCAAAAACATTCGAGGGTTATACAGACTTGTATTTAGTATTTAACCTGCAGAAGAAACCCTCTCTAAATCCTATGGAAGGGGTGAGAAACAGCATGAATCAAAGGGGAGCAGATCTACTTTTGTTCAGAATCAAATGTTTCCAAAGGGCTCTCTGGAAAGGGCAGTTACCATAACAACAGGTCACTGATAACCTAACATGTATTTTTTAAAAGTGCAGTGTATTAATAAACAATTCGATATATTTTTTGGTCTCACTTAAGGCTATTACATTAACAGTTTTGTAAACCAAAAAGGAATTTGTCATAACATACAAAAAAATGAAGAGTAACACACAACATAGGGCCTTATTTCACCTTTGGTCCTATTAAAGCCCATTGTAAGCAAGTATAAAAAGGCACAGCAGGAGAAACAGGTCACTAGTCTTTCTGAAGAATCTATTCCCTGTATGTTGCTGTAACCAAACCAGATTTAGATTCTTTTTTACCCTCCGTTTCTTTTAATTTGTTTAGGAAGAGCAAGATTTTTGTTTATTTTAAGCAACCCTGCTTAACCCTTAGAGTGCGGAGAGTTCTGGACTGCGAGTCAAGGACGGCTTAGGACAGGCACACAAGTTCACAACCTTTAAAGGGTTAGAGCCAAAGCTGTGGTCCCATTTTTTAAAAAATTCCAAACTTTTTAAATATTTCATTCATTTATGCATGAAATGTGTGAGTAAGGGTCTGAAAACCTCCGCTTCACTTTTGCTGTTGGTTCATATTCATCCAAAGATTCCTGAGCTTGGGTCATAACAGACCCTTGTGCAATGTATAAGGAGTTAATCTGATCAGTTCGCCTCGCTGGCCGGTCTCTCCGTCTCACCACTGGCTGAGATGCTTCGGCAAGTGAAGTTCTGCCCTGGGATTCTGTCAGTTTGGGAATCCCATAAGGAAGTTTTATATTTGCCGTGGGCATCACTGGATTTCGGCAGGGGACTTTCCTGACCAGCACTGAAGATGGTCTGCACGTTGTAACTGAGGAGAGGGGAGAGGCCAGTGGAAGAAAAATGCTGGGCCCTCTGCAAGAGTCTTTGGCAGGCACAGTGGGGCACTGGGCATGGCACTGGAATCCCAACAACATGTTTCCTTTAAAGAAAGGAAAAGATACCTTAAAGTTAAAGCACATTTAAAAAAATGTAAACTGACATGACTGGCTCTGACCACATGTCACAAAAACATGTCTGGAGGCATGAAATAATGTAGAGGGTAAAAAAAAAAGCACACACTACCTTAATACTGACCTTCAGTATCCAACCGCCCTATTCGGTCCTCGGGCAGGCTCTCGGTGCTCACTGAGGTCTCAGAGTCTAGATTTTCCTCATCAGAGCCTCGCTGGTCAAGCTCAGGTAATCGGTAAGTTATATCTTCCCTGCATCAAACACATATAGATCATAGCATTCCAGAAAGACAGTGACTTACAATATTTACCAATGCTGCTGACATGAACAATTCTAAGCAGTGCAGACTTGAGAAACAAGCCATCCTACATCTACACCTCATCAAGCTTCATCTGAAAATATTTCCTGTGCCTATTAACTTTTACTGCCTTTCCTCTTCTTCATCCTGACTTTGTAAATTACGTCTAGAAACGCAACATAGAAATAAAGCAGCATGTGGTATTGCCTCCCAGAACACAAGGCATAAGATCAATGGATTTTGTTAGCAATGCAAAGCTGGGACTCACTTTTCCTCTTTTATTGACTGTATGCGTTCCATCAGAATCTCCTTTTCCCGGTTATCACCATCAGACACCTCGTCTTCCTCCTGCAGTGAACCCAGCTCAGGGGAACTGTTGTCATCTCTCTTGGCTTGGGGGCTTTTACTCTGTAAGAAAGTTGGCTGTGTCATGCTTTGTGATCCGGCGTAGGACAGCCCACACTAGTCCAGATAGTAAGTCAGTTATAAAAGACAGGCAGGTGAAGACAGGGCAAGTGAAGGGCTCCAACAGAGGTAGTGAAGGGGGGGGTTAGTTATCCATTCTATATATAGATAGGTTTGAATAGGTCACAAAGTAGTTTCAATTTGCCTTGAAAGTTTAAATTCACCTGATTTGTTCTAACATTTTTCTGTTTTCACGTTTTTCAGTGTAGAAACTACATTTGCCAACACTTGTTGAGTTGTGAGAGTTCACAACAAAAATTATCGTTCCATCCAGTCTGAGCACAGTTTATAACTTCATTAATAAGAAATGGTGCAGCTAGGAAGGAACAGGGCAGCAGCAGTGCATGCATTCAGGGGAAAGGGCAGCAGTGATGCATAGTCTAGATTGTTTTAAAAATCTATTTCATACCAAGTAAGTTACAATAAGCAGCAAGTGTCCCAGTCATGCTGTGGTGCTATAGGAGAATTAACCATGCACTATAAATACGTCAGGTGTTGTACATACCAGCACCCCCTCATAAGGAGAAGAAAACCCAAGTTTTACAGGCCAGAACTAGAGAAAGATGAAGACCAAATTCACTACAATGTAGTAACTTCAGAAAGTTGTTTTTCTGATCAGAACAGTTACATTAAAACTTTGTATGTCAGACTTAATGGGAATCTAGATAGTTCTATCGTGATATTTTGCAATGTATGTGTCTGGAGGTTCCATAAAAGCAATATTTAAGGCTTTAAAAACAATTTAATCTACCTAAGCACAAGGTATTTGATCTTTCATTATCAAAGTTCTTTTTACTCCACAGTTCACATTTTAACCTGCTAAAGCTGCTTGCTGGCAGCATCAACTGAAGTTAAATCAGTAGTTTTCTAATTCTTATTATAGGCAAGATAGATCTAGGAGGTTTTGCAGGTTTTTTTAAACTCTTCATTTTCATTTATGTCAGATGTCTAGGGCACAGAGGACAGGAGTGTCAGCTTTTCAACCAGCAAATACAAGGTCAATATCCTGAGATACTTATGTGGAATCTCATTGCTTGGCTGTCAGTTCTTACAACCAGGATTAAAAGCAGGCATGTAAAGTTAACACATTTGTCTAACACTATTTGACTGCCAAACAAAAGGCCCTCTTCATGCCATTGATTTTAAGGCAAAACCCCACAATGAAGTCTGGAGGAAAGTTCTGCTTTAAAATTAAAACAAAACAAAAAAACCCCCAAAAAATCAAGGGCATGGGGAGGCCAAAGAATTGTGAAGAAATCTCACTCAGTGCATGTTCTGCTTGTACAGTTACACTGCAAGTCCTTTGGGGTAGGGATGATCACGTCTGACACTGATGGAACACTAAGTGTACAGTGGTGTGTGTCTGCTTCTCACTTGGGCTGATTGACTCAAATCTTAGCTCTACACATGCAACAGGGAACTTACTGTGAAACTAACTCCAGTTCATTCTACACTTCTACTTCTGGATCCCCAGATACGCTCCCAGAGAGATTTTCTTTTTGCATTTTAAATTAGGAAGTTTTGTGGTATCACATCCATGACAGCAACTATAGTTAGGGTTACTCAAGCATTTCCATGATAACCATTATTTTCAGTCATTCATAGCTTTGTGAAGCTCTCCCCTTTTGGGCTGAACATTTTCCAGCCCTTGTTCCTACTTAAAGCTGCTTTTTTGTTTTTGACTTTTCCCCACAAATTATTCAGCCATTTAAGAAAGACAGCAGAAAATTAATTCACTTTTCTCAATGATATATAAAAAAAAAATCTTTTTAAAAAGCCATTCTAGTGCCATAAAAGGAGGGAGAGAGCCCTCACAAAGGGAAAATGCCTTAGTCTGTTAGGGACAATCCGTTCTGATTGTGCCAAATTTGGAAATTGCTCTTCTTACGTGGGCAGTTCCTGGATAAGAGCTACAATTATGACGACAAGCCCAGTGCTGGCAGCCTGTACTGTATGCACACTTGAAGCTATAAACTCATTCCTAGAGTCCCCTGAACCCAGCCAACCAGCAGACCTGGAGCTGGTAAAGGGCTGCCTGTCCTTCTGCTCTCGCTGAATTGCCTCCTCAGTCGAGAAGAATGAACACATGGCTAGGAGCCAGAAACTGTAGGCCCACCTCTTCAAGGACCATAATTCTCTGCATTCCATAACTTCTTAGGAAAGCTTCCCACCACTCCTTTGGGAGGCAAATACCATAGCCCCTGCTTGAAAAAAGGGGTAATGTAGTTCCAAAGAGTGACATGACTTGCTCAAAGACACTGAGTTTGTTGCAGAGCCAGACACAGACTCCAGATCTCTGAGTGGGTGACCCATGTTTTATACTGAACCACAGGGCCCTAGAGAAAAGTGATCCGCTGTTTGTATTACACACAAATATATACATAATATGCCACTGCAGAGCCAGCTAATCTAGGAAGCTGTCACAGTGGTGACTTTGGCACACACAAAGTAGCTAAGCTTTTTGTGGAAGTACCAGAGACGTAACTGAGAGCACACTCTGAACAAGTGACCCATCACAGCTTTTGATATGAAGGAATCCCCTTTAGGTTACTTCGAATTGAACAGGCACAACTACCTCATAATCTCTACTTATGGAGTCACTGGCTGGTGCCCAGATGCTCTCTGCACTTACATCAATAAGAGGTGCTCCCTCCCCAGCCCACTTAGCTTATTTAAATTCAGACTTCCACTTGGCAGACACCTAATTCCCACTGCAACACTGGGCTGGGCCAACCCCAACTCCCTTTTCATTATAATCCAAGATCAGTAACCAGCACTTGGTCTTTGACAAGCTGAGTAGGCTAGGAAAGGTGAAGCTACAATGTATTTCCCCAACCTCAAGGAATCTGCGGGACAGCCCATTAGCCAGAGGGTCCTATTACTCATTGTAGTACTTACCGTGTTCTGCCGGAGCAATGAGAGTCTACGGAAAGCAATGCTCTCAGCTGCTTCCAGCTGGTTAATTTCATCCATTTTTATCTTGTATTTTCTCATCTGTTCCTTTATTAGCATTTCCACACACCTGTTTGAATATGCAAGAGTTAATTCAGCAATCTGCTCCCTGGACATCTACGAATGCTCTGGGGACAACTATGGGGATGGGAGGCATCACCAACACATGGACCTATCTTCAACACACTGCCAGTGAATACACCCAGCTCCAGGATGTTAGACACACATGTGGATGGCCTTCTCTTAAACCAATGACTCCAGATGGGGTGGAAGAGTCTACACAGACAAGCAGGGCTGGATGCAACCAGAAAGCAGTGCTAGAGATGATACATGTTCTTAATTAGATAACCAGAACTTGCACACCGTGTCTCCATGCAATAATGGTTCATGAACAAGCATTCCCCAACGCTGCAAGCTATTTCTGTTTCCGCTACCTGCTGTCCTCTCCCTGCTCCGGCACAGACAGTATAGAATATTCCCGCAACTGCCCTTCTCCACCTTTACAGTCTCACGGGAAGAGCAAACAATCAGAAGTTGGAAAAAAAACATGGCTTTATTATTTTTCAGACATTTCTTTCATTTCTACTCTGGCTCTATTTAAAATGACTTAGACAGATCCACCATGGCTATGTTGCTGGCTTTGGTGGTAAGCACAGAGCACTAGAGATGCTGCAGTAAGGGCAGGAATGCTAGTGATTAGCACAAAGAGGATAAGAGCAAAACTGTCAGCTCAATGAGAGGCTCAGAAGTCAAGACTGAAGGGCTCCCAAGTGGGCAACGGATAGAGTTTATTTCTGTGCCTAGCCATGTAAGTAATGGTTCCTATCTCAGTACAGCTATAGGATAGGTGTTTATACATGACTGGTGCTACTTTTTATTTTACACACATAGACTTATACTGCCATCCTGTACATACCCCCTCCATCCAAGCCCCTGCTTGGAAAAGAAATAAAAAGGAATAAAATTCATAACATTCTCTAGCATTAGTTAGAATTCAGAAATGTTAAGACTCTTAATTATTACTCTAGTTATAGTAGCATCCTGATGCCCACATCAAGATTGGGGCCTGTTGTGCAAAAGACACAGAAATGAGTGGCAGAGCCAGGATTAGAACAATCTTCCAGACCATTCTGCCCACAGTGCTGAAACACAGTACACTGGATAGTCCTCACACAGGTCAAACCACAGGAGGTAGAAGAGGTGCACACGACAACAGCAGAGACAAGCACCAGCTGAAAGTGCCATTTCACCACAGACTTCTGCAGCAAACCAAGTGCTGAGACTTACATAGTTGTCTTTGAGACATCCTTCATGCTGGTTAGCGGGTCAGAATTATCAGGGCAGCGCAAGAGGCATGGAGCAAAGACAATGGCCAGAGCATTGGGTGACATCCGGTTGATGTCTTCTATTAGAGCCACTCTGAAATTCAATATTTGGAACAAAATGAAAATTTCTTAGTAAATCTTGTTAGAAAACAAGTGATCTGATCAAACTTTATTAGTGTTCAGCATGGCAGCTGTGAGGGAAGCTCCAGAGTGGTTCAATATATGCAAGAGCTTTTGGGAAACATTTTCAAAAAAAAATTTTTTTTAAGTGAGTTTTAGATCTTGCTGTATGAATGAGAACAAGAATCCACATAGACTGAGATAGCCTGGATGAGCCTTGGCCAGCCACTCTGCGCCCCCTCTTTTGTGAGTCAGTTACCACTCTATTTTCAGATTCCTATTTAGGTCCTCTCAGCTAAAAGCAGATCCTTCCACTTCATGCCCCCTTGCCAGCAGTACCCAGCTCACCAATAGAACACTTGCAGGCATTTACAGTGCTCATGTTGTCTCTGCCATTCAACTGCACTAACACCCAAGGTATCTGCCATCCAACCACATTAATCCCTGCATTCCAGGCTGCTCAAATCCACTGCTCAACCATCGACTTGTAATGCTTTCAGGGCGAATACTGCTGGGCTCACTTGATACAATTAGACTAGCTGGCAGGAGAGAGAGGGAGCATGCGTGTGAACAGCCCCCACCCTAAATTCTCTCCCCTGTTATGTTAAGTCTTTCACACAAAACAGTAAAATCCCTACTCAGACCCCAAAAAGGTTTAAGCTGTCAGAAAGCTTTTCTAAGACATATTCAAAATTCCACAAGATGAATATTCTTATCTCCAGTTTACATGGCTTTTCTAACAGTAATTGGAAGGAGACACCAGAGGGAGAATGGACCTAGTGCAGATAAAACCCAAAGGAAAGGAAATATCATTACTTGACAAGATGAAAGATGAGTCGCTCCAGGGTGTTGTGATTGGCTTGTGGAAGCTGTTCAAGGACACTGTAAATGGCAATGAGTTGCTCCTGCTTTTCTGGTAGCTCTGCACAAGGAGAGATGAGCACAGCAAGATTTCAGACACTCAGCAGCTCACAGCAGTTCTAACTCTGAACTTATAAACCCCTGGTGCCGCTTAATACTTCAGAAGCCATGGCTGTCTCTTCATTTACTCACCCTCTTACAGTGAGACAACAGCACACACTAGATGATATTAGCTTCCCCCCTTTTCAGATGCTTGTAACAGCAAGTTAAGGACAGAGTAACAACTGCAAACAACGTTAGATTCCAGTTCTGTTCACATTTTTTGCACTTAATAGACTAACTTTCTCCCCCCTCCATCCCAAGAAAGGGCAGTATCATTACAGATGCTGCTATTCTGAAAATACAGGAATCTTTACAACAGAAAGCCAAAAGATGTATTTTCCCCCAGAATTTTTGTCTCTTAAGACAAATTTTAGAGTGACTGTTGTTGAGATAACTAGGAAGAGGGCATATAACCCACAGTTGGTGCTGGGACACTAAATCCTTCTGCAAGGCAGAGAACAAGTGAAACATTCCTGTTGCTCTACAAATTGTTGACAAAACCTACCTACTGCTCGGAGAAAGTCACTGTATTGTGCAAAAGTCATGAGTGGGTCAGGTAACTCCCGCAGCCATTGCTTCAGGATGCCAGTGATGGTGTGAATGGGATAATTCTCTAGTTGCACTGAATTTGGATCTGAAAAGAGTTACTATATTTAGCCAATCTGATTCCTTTGATGGGCACAATCAGCTCCCAAAGGGAGCCTGCAAAGAATTCAAGCACTAGCATATCTACTCTCATGGAGCCCAAGTGGCTACTCAAAATGTGCCTGCCAGATATGTATTTATGAGCACAAACAGATTAGCTAATCAGCAGTACAGGCTCCACACTGCACATGTTAGTGCAGAGCAGTTTTTCTGTTAAGAAATCAAATCTCAGAAAAGCAGGGCACTGAATTCTGTGCTGGGAAGCAGGAAAGGTTGACAGCATCACCACAACATACCTGTCTGCAGCAATTGTTTCAACTCCCTCATGCGATTTGCTGACCCTGATTTCCTATAGATTCCTTCTGTGTAGAGGCCATGCATCTCCACATACTCTAGCAGTTTCTCCAGGACAACTGGGACTGAATTCTTATCGCTAGTTAAGGAACTCACACACACTCCAAAGTGACGGGAGTCTGCATCTTGGTCGTTCTGGAATTGATACAGGACAAGTGTCATGTGGATTCCTGTTCCCAGGCTACAAAACTCATTTAAGTTAGGACCTCCTGCTAACACAAATGAAAGCTGAATGTTTTATTCCATGCTTGTTACTACTAACTTTTGGTCACAAGATGCCCACTGGCAAGAATGGCACAGAGAGATTTTCTGTTGTTGGTACAAGCAGGCCCCGACAGCTGGTCTACCACATTACACATGTGTACTCTGAGGGCAAGACTTTTCTTACCTTTTTTCCACAGAGCGATGTGCAGCAGCTCTGAGTTTTGGACATGCATTTCTTGTGGCAAGTCAGCTTGCAGACTGCAGGAGGAGAGGGACTGTTATTAATGGATCAAAGCAGATTCAAATGCCAAGTGTCCTCTGTTTCCCATTTGCTATTAGTCTGCATACTGGAGTTTCCCCAAAACACAAATTACTCTTTGCAAGAGAGATGGAAAATCATTCTTTGCTGTAGAGCTGTTCAAGTTGAGATACGCTAATATCATTTAAAGTCATTAGGAAATCCAAGTGGGTAGGAAGTTTTCCTCCCTCATTTCACCCAAATCCATCTCATCTTAAACCCTTCAGACACAAAAAAGGGACATGTAGTTGCTTCGAGGAATACTGTTGTTGCTGGCTCCATGAAGCAGCTGGCAAGAATTGCCAGAGCCCTACCTACTATCTGTGCCAACCAGCCTGCACATGCCCCCTCATGTCAACTTATTCAGTTGCCCCACCTCCTGCAAGGTCCTACCAGCCCAGACCCACATCAACTTGCAAAGCCTACCAACCCGGACCCCCACCAACAAGGCTATAGCTGTGCCCACCAAAATTATAAGGAATCTACACTTTTTAAAAACAGGGTGGCAAGAATGAACCATTTCTTACTACTGCAAAGACAGGCCTTCTCCATGGGCCAGATGTAGGAAGAGCACTGCTCACACGACTGTCGAATGCTCACTTGATAGCTGGTGAACACATGGCCATTGTGCTCCTCAATCTAGGGAGGGGAAGGGGAAAAGTTAAGGCTCCCTTTGTTTATTTTCTTTAGAAACCATCTGAGTGGACTCCACCTTAGCTTTCCTTCTCTCTTCCACAATTACATGTGACAGCCTTACACCAGAAGCCAGATTTCCCTCTAACCCAGAGAATTGGTGTTGGTCCATTTCCTAATTGAGGCATTTATTAGACAGAATAGCTTTAACCCAGTCACACATCAGATGCAGTTTGCTACTAATACTCAGCAATCACACCTCCCCTGTAAATAGTTTCCTCATTTAAAAAAAACGTGTCCTAAAAGGCGCCCCAGATGAGGGGAGATGTATGCATTTAGGAACACATCAGGCTGCACAAGAGGACAGACCAGTGATTCATCTAATCCAGAAGCCAATGTTAGAGCTTTGGTGCAAGTGGAAACCAGCCCTCCCCATGCACACACCCACGACTCCTAGTTGCATAGTTCTGTTTGAAACCAGATAGCAATCAGCTGACGCTTTACAAACAGCATCCACACTCCTTAATTTATATCCTCATTATGGTAGTTATCTGAAGTGTTTAATCCCTTATGAATAGCATTAAGATATTTGTCTCAATAACATCCTACTATTGCAAGTTCCACAGGGTAATTATACCCTATTTTAAAAGTTGTGGCCTTTCAGTTTCACTTTGAGTGCTCCTTGCTTACTGGATGGGACAAGTATAAATAGGTTAGAGGAATATAAAACAACTAGTGACACCACGAGAGCTAATCTCCTAGAACACCTCTGCTTTCCAAAAGAAATAGCCCTTCTCTTTCAAGAATCCTCCCAAATGCCTAATCATTCTTGCTGCTCTTCCTTGGACCTTTCATATTTCTTTTACATAATTTCTCAGAGGAAGGGACCATATCATTAAGGCAAGGAATTGCTATTAATTTTTGGTGTCATATTTTTCTCTATCTTTTCTTTAATGCAGCTGCTATCTTATTCCCTTTTCTGGTGGCTCATGTGCACAGTACAAATATTTCATGGAGCCATCCACAACAATGCCTTGATCTTTCCCCTGAGAGATTACATGACATTCAGCTCCCAACAGCATTTATTGAGAGTTTCAATGGTTCCTTCCAGCGTGTGTAACTTTACACTTGTCTACGGTGAGTTACATCTGTCATCATGTTACTAGGGCTGGTGATTATCTACAGCAAACATTTTTTTTAGGACTCTTAAGTGACTCTGGAAGTCCCCAGCACACTGCTGAAAATTGTTCTGCATTCCTTGTTGCATTGTGAAAGATGACAGCTATAAAGCTATTCGATTAATAGATTAAGTTAGTTTAGTATGCAACCCAGGAAGCCAGTTTAGTATAAAGCAGCTTTTCATGGTAGGAAGATCCTGTGGCATCTAGTACTGTGGGATCCCAACCACGGCTGGGGACTTCATTTGTTACTGCAACAACAAAAATAATACTCACTGCACGATCTTGTTTTCGTTTCTTCTTCTGGGCTTTGCTTTGCTGCAATCAGATACACAATGGTATATTAGTCTTTAACTCCAAAGATTTCCTCTCCCTTCCTCACTCACAATTTTACAGCCCCCGCTTCACCTCCAGCTTCACTTGGAGGCCACACAATGCAACCTCCACCAGTTGGCAAAACACAACTGGATAAGATTCCTATCAGAGCTCAAACTATCTCCTGATCTGCCGGAGGGATCACTGTATGGTGACAAAGCACTGGAATTGATGAATCCTATCAAGAACTTTGGAGATCTTGCAAAAATCCTTCCCAACTTGATCTTAATATTTTCTGTATCTTGAAAAATACATAATGATGAGAAATGCCTCCAAAGAAATTGCCCAAAGTCTGTAAAAATCTATTTAAAAAAATCCATGAGTTGGATTCGGGATTAATACATGGAAAAAAGTTGCCACAAGAGCACATCTGTAGGAAAATGTTTTGAAGTAACATGGACTCCTTATGTTGATGACAAAGGAAATAATGTGGTTATAACAACTTTCTAAACAGCTTTAAAACACATCTCTCAACACCATCATATGATTAGCGGGAAGGAAGTACTACACCTTGTGCTGCTCTGACTCTTCTCTTTTTGCATATCCACAGGAAAATTCATCAAGGAGGGACTGGAAGAGATTTAAAACCAGCTTGACGTCTTTCTCTTCTCTCTCTTTTGCAAGATTTAGAACTAGAAGCTGGTAGTTTTCCATCAGATCTTTATAGCCAACATGGATTTGCCCATTCTAGTGGAAGAAAAGGCATTATTCAAATATGACCAATCAGTACAATAATGTACATCACTTTTCCTTTCAGTCATTCATGTTAATGTTGAAACACAGTTGGATAATTTTTAAATGGTCACCCACTAGGTAATTAATGCAGCAACATGGACAAGCAGATGAGATTAAAGTCCAGTCATCTTTGCTGGAGCACTCTAACCAGTGACCAGGAGAGGGGATGAAAGAGGGAAATAAAGAAATGCATCTATTTTCATGAGTAAAAGTTTGCAGGAACTGGCATTTATATCCTAATTTCATCACTAAAATAAAAAAGTACTGAAATATTTAATCAGAGTTAGAAATTCCTTCTTGGATGCTGAAAGACTAAGGATAATACAAGTGAAGCTAGATGATACTCTTTAAATGAATAACTTCAGCTCTTCTTTGCAAAACCAGTTTGTGAGATATTCACATCGCTTTTAGAGGTAACAAGATATATTACTTACAGGAGCCGAGTACATTGTTTTAATGTTTCCTCTAAACTTTTCTGTAGCTTCGAAAAACAAACATTCAGTAGCAGACTTCTGAGAGTTCAAGTCATTTATCTGAAAGGCAATGATATTTGTCACAAAAGTATTTAAGGAGACAGCGTCCAGTCTGTACTAAATTTACGCCAACCCTTTTGGAATGGACATGTCTGAAGCTTCCAATTATCAAAAATGGGATTTCCTGATTCATCTTGATAATTCTAAATTTGGTCACTGTTGGAAAGATAATACTTATCATCTCTGCCTCCTTCTCCAATGACTGTGCTCTTCTTATCCATACATTCTTGTTAATGTCACCTTACTGCCTGCATACAAGAATGACGGTGACTTGCCCAGGGAGGGAAACACCATGTGCATTAAGAATATCTGGATTGAGAAAAAAATCCAGCAGGATCTAGTTTGTGTCAAGTTATTAAATCACTTCCCTCCTCCCCTTGAATCATCACTGAAGCTGATGCCTGGGAGGGCAACCTTTATACTCCCACACTAGGTGAGCTGGGACATTTCCAAGGTCCATTCATATAATGGTTCTAAGCAGACGTTCCTTTGAAGTATAGGCATCAAAACATCTTAAAAGGTGAGAAAATAAAAATAGTAAAATATAAATAATGAAAAGCTTTCACTGCAATTTATACTGACTGACAACAAGTAAAAACTGAATGAGAAGAACCATAAACAAGTTTTCATCAGATCAGTGTTGTAGGACCAATTATCTGTGTTCCATTCTACTTCACTGCATCTCACCTTGTTTAGAAGGAACTCATCAAGGTACTTCAGCTCATTGGCATTTGTGATCTCACGGACCACAGAAGCTTGCCATTTCTCAGACACAGTTGCAATCCTGCTAATTTTAATAGTACGGTTCCTCTTCCCTTTGCTAGTTTCTTTCAGATGTCGCTCTCCTGCCTGGTGACGACTTGGGTGTCCAGAAAGAGCTGGGAAAAAGAATCAATATATATATTCTAGGCAGAAAGGTCCAATTCTGCAGCTTTACTTCCCTCAGCTCCCCCTGCACTGCACAATGGAAAGCATAGCACTAACAACATGGAAAAGAGATTATTGTATTTTATAATCATAGCAGCTGCTTCTAAACAATTCATTTCATACTGATCTCCAGTAAACACAAGGCCAAGTCAAATCCATACCACCAGAAATATTTAAAAGTAAACAAAAAAGTCTCTAATTATCTTGTTTTCTGCACAAACTTTTAGGATCAGGTACAAAACCACACTGGAAATGCAGTTTCTTGAGAAGTTCCTTTGGATTCCAAGATGAGACTTGGACAAATCTCTAGCCTTGCAGTTTTCCCTTTGTGACTGAGATACATTTGGGCATTTATACTGTTAAAACTACAAAGAAACCACTGTTAAACTCAAGGAAGCAAGGAAATGCAGAACACCATTCTGAACATGCCCAATTGCATCTAGCTGGCATGGGTATGTCTACATAGACTATACTAGTGCAATATCCATCAAGAGTGAGTTTTAGATTCATTCAGCTTTGGATTTTAAAATGTATTTGGGAGCAGAAGACTAAAAGCAGACTTTATTCTTTTTAGAACTTTAATTCACCTTTCCAAATAAACACTCTTGCAATTTAGACATGCCAATCACATTTAAGCCCAGAATTACTGTTTCCATACCTGTAATTTTGGTGAAAAAGTGTGGCTAAATATATCATTAAGACGGAGGGCTTGTCTACACTACTGGTTATGTTACTATAACTTATGCCGTTCAGGGATGTGACGGAGCCACCACCTGAGCGATATAAGTTACATCAACATAAGCACCAGCGTGGACAGGGCTATGTTGGCAGGAGAGGTTCTCTGCTGACATAGCTACCGCCTCCCACAAAGGTGGTTTTATTATGGTACCGGGAGAACTCTGAAGTCTGAAACTCTTTGTGGATTACTTCACTTCTGCATAGGAACATACATCTTATTTAGTAACATTAGAAGGCTTATTCAGAAACATTGCCTCACTGGGAAGCAGAACAGAATCTCAAGTCTTGCACTAATCAGATATTATTTGAGTATTTTGAAAAATGAAGATAACTTTTGATTCCACAAAACATTTCTAATACTTGCAGAATCTTAATTTCCATGAACATAAGAGGGCAAGCTGCCATCTCTAGGTATCACTGGGAATTTGAGGTTCACTATGGCTCTAACGCTGTGAAGGTTCTGCACTCAACTCATTTTTTCATTTCAATTGCTTGCACATTCCTGGCTGAACCAGAGCTGAGACTACTCACCTGATAATTTTTGTGGCTCCACTGCTTCTGGTATCAGAATACATGACAGAAGAGGGAAAGTCTCTCCGTCCTCCATTACATCAGGACTCTCCTTAAGGTATTTCTTGTCTGGTTTCTTTCCCAGGAGCCTGCGCAGAGGGCTTTTAAATGTGGATCTGAAGGTAAAAGCAGGTGGCATGGTTTTTTGTTTTTGTTTTTAAAAACACATTTGTAATGGAAGCTTGTTTTACATAGACACAGATTGGCTTTAAGAGAATGGGTGTGCTTAGCTGAACAATTAATGCCCATGATATAGAGGAGTAAATCTCCAGAGCGTAAGTTCCAAACAATAGCAAGGTAAAGCATGAGAAAAGAAAAAGGGAAGAGGAAATATCTATCTGGATGGTATTTACTATACATATTAATTCATAGCTTTCAAGAATGCAAAGAGAGAGCAAATGGTCAATCAATCATTAAATTATAGATGTATAGAATAGATTATTTTCCCAAAAATGTATTGTTAGAACCAAACCTCCAGGTACAATAAATAGACAAAAAATGCAATTTCTGTCTATCACTGGTGCTAACACATTTTTGCTGGTTGGCTGAGAAAAATATGTCTTGCTTTTCTTTACCTTGCCCCACAGCACTATAATCACACACAGAGCTGTGTGCAATACCTGGGCATAATAGCACATGCTATGGAAAGATCAAGTTATTTGGTTTGTTTGTTTGAAATCAGTCCATAGACACACACAGAACACATACTTGGCATCCACTGGCTGGCTAGGTGGCTGCACTGAGGCAGCTGAATCCAAGGGAAATATCTGCTCATTGGACTTCTTTTGCATAATTTGTTTCTTGTTGCCCTTCTCCTCCTCCATTGTTTCTAGAGATGGCTACAGAGTATTACAGAAATAGGACAATCTTTAAAATCCAGTCCATGAAGAAATTGCCAGTTCACATATTTAAGTTTTATCTTTCAAGAAATCTATAGCCAGGTTCTGTTTTTGTACAAAAACTGAAAAAATCTGCTTCACTCAATTTGTAGGTCCCTCATTTGGTGAGATGATGCCCTATTATATATAATGCCTGATCTGGGACTCCATTTATTTTAGCATATAAAATTCAGTGCACAAATTGCTGTGTAATAGTTGGCAAAGTAAACCTTTCATAAATTACATGGAAATTAAGCCAAAGGTTGATTTAAAAGGTTGCATACACAGTACACAATGCAGTTCAACTATACACAAGATCCTATACTTCACACTCCTAAAAAGGCAATTAAGGAAAACAGAAATACGCTTCTGAAGAGTGTGAATACCTGAATCATGGCGACAGACTGGGCAAGGTTAGTGATATCATCCAATGAAGAAGTAGTCCCCTTCTTTCTGTAAGATTACAAGAATATTACTCTGCATTGAAAAAACAGATTTTATATTTTAAGAATCAAAGTTCATATGGTCAGATAGTTCAGGACAAAATATTACTTCCCATAAAATAGTTATAACCTGCTGGGAAGTATCCTTCAGATTTAAGCATTTTTTAAAAATCCCACATGTTGATTTTTAACCTATGTAGGAGCATCTTAACTGATACCATATTATTGTAATCCACAACTCTTCCAATATATTTGCATTTAAAAATAAAAGATTCCTGACTTTAAATTGTGTCTACCATACACAGGGAGCCAATGCTGTGGATTTGGAGAGGTTGGCCATTTTGGAACAACATTTTATCTAGTGATGTAGGAAAGGAAGTTATTTGAGAGATGCAGACTAACAGCAGGTACTAGTATTCTAGCCAAGACCCCAGTCCTCAAACTGGATCCATGCAGTAGCACTGAATCCTTTGCAAAATCCCATTAGCTTGAAAGGAGCTCAGCGATGATATGAGGTTCTGCCCACATGGACCTAACTGCAGGATCAGGGCCTAAGAACCCAAGAGCGGTGACCTTTTTAAGCACAGACAGAATTTCTTTACCCCACGCTCAGGCCAGATGCACAGACTGCCAAAATACCCCCAGACTTTATTTTAAATACTTGACAATGGATTTCTCAAGAGCCAAATGCTACAGACCACAGAATTGTCAAAGCAATTGGGAAACTGTTCTTACTCTAATACGGTGTGAGGAGATTGGCCAGCTCGGTTTCTTTCATCCAAAGATCGGCTTAGGACATCATTCTGACCAGCCTCTGACTGCCTCTTTCCTTTCCATTTCTCCCGCTTGTCCCTCAGTTTCCCTGGATCATCCAGATACCTCTGGATCTGGAAAGAAGTGGGGCTGTCCAGATCTTTGGCCACCTTCGAGATTTGGTGTTTATTTTTGTCTCTGTAATTCTCATCTGGAGTTCGAAAGCTTCTGGTGATGGCAAGAGTATTTTTAATGTTCAATGTGAGATCTGATGGCCTTTCAGGATAGTTGAAGCTTTGGCTGCCTTTTATTTGATTCTTTTGGTTCTCTTGTATTTTCATTTCATCAATATCCTTATCATCTAGTATTTTCTGCTTTGATTCATTGGATTGCTTGGGAAAGGAGACATCACCATCCAGTATTTCACATGGGATCTGTGTGTCTGAAAGGGTTTTGTTTTCTTCCACTGGGATTCTCTCTTCCTCTATACCTTTTGGAAGGACTGTGTCTTCTGCTGTGAATTTCTTTAGCTCATGGACTTTCTCTGGAGTCTCTTTAGCTGATATTTCTTCTTCATGACATACTAAAGTCTGCTCCTCTAGGGGAAACAGGACATGCTTATTCTGTAATTTGTTATGTTCCAGACCCCTTTGTCGGCGAGATTCCCGTTTCTCCCGACTGCTTGTGACCTTCTCGTGGCCATCTGTTATGTTCTTCTGAGAAGGAATGGCCTTTTCAGTAGCTTGGCTCAGTTTTTCATTTTGATCATTCTGAGTTTCGTCTGCTCCTGCTTCCATCTGTTCAGCACCTTGATCCAGCTGCATTTCAGATTTTATAGCCAACGGCTCCAATACCAGTTCATTAACATCTTCTTGGTTTATCCTAACCTCTTCTTCTTGAGCTTGTTGCTTTTCCTTGGTCTGCTGCTTTTCCACAATCATTTGTTGAAATCTAGTTTAAAACAACATTAAAGACAGGGTATGTAAAGGCTTAACTCAGAAGTGGCCAAGAAGCATGGCTGTGGGTTAAATGTTGCTCAGAGATTACAGCCAGCGGTATCCTCAATTTTGAAATCCCAGCAGAGCTGCTTGGAGCACTGGTTATTTGGGGCCTTGTAATCTCTGCAGGCTTCAGTTCTATAGTAATGATTAGGATATCTGCAACCTGCTCCATTCTGGTGCATCCTTGCATTCCAGGCAAGCTGCCGTTGTAGCTTTCTTGGGCACCCTGGCTTAACCTGAAAGCTCAGTGCCTGGGCTGTCACTTCCCAGTTTAAATCTGTCACTTTCAGCATCAACTGCAGAAACACATGCAGTCTTTACTCTTCTTTTTTAAGGGATGATTGTCACCAGTTATTGGTAGGATCAATGCACCATAATGAAGAATTTATTCCTGCAAGGAAAGCAAACTAGCTCTCAAACAGCCTGAGAGGTGCCGGTAGTTAGGCCTGGCTGAACCATATCAATCCTTTCCCCTTACCTCTTACGCTGTAGGTACCCCCTGACATAAGCCTGCACAAGGGAGATTCTCTTCCTCTGCTGATGGTAGGATTCTCTCACCCTGTATCCTCGCCATACTGACTGAATGTAAATGGCAGCATTAGTCCTCTCCAATGCCCTCCTAATACGGTAGGAACGCCAACAAGTCTAGAAGCAAGATTTCACTGGTCAGAGGCAGCCACATAAGTGTTTTTGGTGGGGAATTGCAGCTCACACTAAAATCAAGTAAAACATACCTGCAGAGTAATGGTTGCCTGCCGCATTCTGAGAAAGTGTCTCCTTTCCAAAACCATCCGGAGCCAGCTCTGAAGGAGAACAATCTTCTTGATCACTTCTTTATGCAGTGTGTCCTGTAGAATTTGTCGTTCAGCCTCCTTCATGAACACCTGGTCAGTTTAAAAAAAAAGGAGGTCACATGAACACTAATCAGCATGAGACTGAGCATTAATTGTACCAGACTGCTCCATCTCTTAGAAGGATAAATCCCAGGGACACTATTCCAATTGGGCATGAATATCTTTTGCTTTAAAGGTACAAGAGTATTGCACTTCCAGTTACTTCCAGTAAAGTCTAACCTCTTTATCTTCTGAAAAGCTATGGCTGCCTCTAGCCACATAACGTCTGTTCATTATATCTGAAGGCAGTACAAATCTCTTCCTAAATGGAAACACTGATCTTTGTGATAAAAACCAGTGCTGCCCTTTGTCCACAGAGCCAACGTCCTCAAAGTATAAAATCTGTCTCTGAAGGATAAAGCCCTGCTACAAGTCAAGAATGCTGTCCTAGTAAGGGCCAGGAGGAGCTACAAGCAACTGAGATATCCTGGAGAAGACAGAATCAAATTTTTAAAATGGTTAGTTTTCCCATGGACAGAGAAGAAAAAAAGAAATTCAAATGTATGTTACAATTCCCCAGCAAGTCATGCAGACTCAACACGTTAGTGTTTCTGAGAGGGGCTAAAGTGAAGGACACATTTTACAGACCTTGGTCTTCCCTATTTGGTAGTTGTTTTTGTCAAGTTTCAGTTTATTCAGGTGAGCTGAGATCTCTTCCTTCGATGCTTTAGCATTTTTGGGAAGTAACACTTGAAACTGGTCTATGAAATCCTGAGGAGGTAACAAGCACAGACAATGAGAGACCAGAGTTAGCAGACAGCTCAGGAGTTTGGAGTTCTAACTAGCTCTAGCTTCCAAATCTTTGCAGCCCAAATGACTTAGCTTAATTTTAGAAAGTACTAATATCACTAATATCAATATTCCAGAGTTCCACTAATATTTTTAACCAGTAAAATGCTGGCTCCTTCCAGTTTTGCATCCAAGTTCATGTTTAGTATATGGACATATGTGTATACCTGCCGTACCCAGAGGATATAAGTATATTACCTTATAATGGGATAGGCCTAATGACATATACATAGCTGAGATATTAAGATTCACTGCATGCAATAAATAGAACAGCACAGATAATACTCAGAGCAGTTCAAATTGTGTGTTGTCAGCATACACAGGACCTATCTAGGTTAATGAGACATGCTTTCAGATAGGATTTCATTGAGGTTTCAGAACTAGATTAAGCAAATATTTCTTAGCATAAAAATTGAAACTGAGTCTAAGTGGGCATCAGCCGCATACATTATATAGACCAAGTGAAGACACTTGTATACCTCATACTATGTTTTCCAAAGTAGCAGATGCTTCCCAAATCACACTGGTCTACTACCACCCCACCTCAAATACCTGGAATGTATATTTGGCACTGTAACCAGATCTTCGGATTCGCACGGTCTCCAACATGCCAGTGTATCTCAACTGCTGCAACACTAATCCCTCATCGAAGAATAGCTCCCTCTGAAAGACACACAGGGAAACAGAGACCTAAACACAGGATACAATTTACACCATTTCCTCCAAGATAAGACCTTTTACTGAGAATTTACACTGATTTTCTGTCAGTGATTCCTTTCTCCTACTCACCTAAAGCAAGCTAGCCCCCAATATTTACATTTCTTCTCTCCAGATACACAAACTGGACACAGTATTGCTAAGGCAGGAGTCAAAAAGTGGCACTGTACAGTCTTTAAAGTTCATTTTAGCATGTGAACAGTGTAGAATCTTTAAAGAAATGTTATATTGTTAATTTTGGGCTGTGGGTTCTTGGAAGAAGCATGGAGAAGTTTGTTCTCTGCCTTAATTTCTCTAGCTAGAGTTCTTGGAGCAGAGCTGCTTCCTGGGAACTAATGTTTGTACTAAGATGCTTGAATAAGCATGCAGTTTATGACCTCCTTTGTTCAAGGACTTGGATCTACAGTGTAAATGAACAAGCTGCAGTAAGAAAATACCCAGACTCCACATTGCTGATTTCTCCTCCTCCAAAGGGAAACCAACCAGCAAGACCCTGGCATCTCCTACCACTTGACAGAAAAGCAACAGCACTTTACACGCAGAGGAATTAAAAACAGAGAAACCAAATAATACAAAGAATTGCATGTTTGTTACTATTCATCTTTGGATTCTTCTTGGTACTTCTCCTAGAACTAACAAGGGAACAATTAGCACCAATGGTCATTCCTGAGGTGCAGACATCAACCCTCAAAGAACTGTACTGGGACCCACTAATTCATCCACACATGACACCAAACAGCTATCTGATGGTAACTGCATTCTGCCACTAGCAACGTGAGCTGAGCTAGAACTGGCTGCCAGTCCTTAAATCCCCAAGGCTTGCTGTGATGGCACTAGTTTTATAAGAGGGCTGCTGTGGCTATTGGAACATATTGACAAAAGCCATTTGCTGATGGCATCAATTCATGAATCCCTTCCCACAACATACAAGATTTCCTTGCTTTCATTACACTCTCTTAAAAAACTAAGAAAGGGCTGAGAGCTATTTCATGCACTACATTTTTGTCAAGTATCTGAGAAAACAGTTTGTCTTTACACCTGCTAGTTGCATGCTCCCTTAATGCAAAGTAAAATCTAACATGCTGACAACTGTACGATGCTGGGGATGCCTGTCTGTCCACCCAGTAATCAGACCAACTTAGACCTCAGAGGCAGAGTGACCTACCTTCTCAGCATTGGAGCGGATGCAGCGGATGAAAAATGGCTCGGCTTTTCCCAGGGTCTCCAGTAATTTATTGAGGGAGTTCTGGAATGAGACATTCAGTACATTCATTCTTCAAATATCACTGTTTTGAGTTTCTTTGGCAATAGCTTTGAATGTTCTTGAGCCAGGCTACCAAAATGGAAAAAACACCCCAAACACTGTGCTCTCAAACAGCCCATCAATGCATGAACGAATGTCTCCCTGACTCTACCTGGCCTCACCCATGGAGCTGCCCAGAGATTAGTGGATTTACAGGATAAAGCCTGGGAACTTCACTAAACGATGACTGGTGTGACACTATCAACTGGAGGTCACTCTGGTTGGCGCAATGGTCATTAGTGGACTGTGTGTGTGTCTGATGACCATAGTGTTTTGGGAATAGCAGACCTTCTTCCTGACAAGTCCCCTCTATTCTTACAGCTAATCAACTACAATTCATCTAACAGGGGGCCTTAGATGCCACCATTTCATCTCTTTTGTATTAGTTTTCCTTTTTTTGCCGGGAACATCAAGGACACCTTCACCTCTAATCCTTGGAGATCTTGAAACAATGGCAAGAACCAGGAGTTTGTGTAGCCTATTATTGACCTATTACCTCCTATCCCAGGAGCGCTGACTGCCAGAAGGTCCTATTTTTTTGGTGACCCAGAGCAGTCAGACCACAAGTGTCAGGAAACTGCATATGAGCTAAAAGAATGAGCTGCTTATCTATATATAGAACTTGCAAACTGGTTTAGGAAATAAAACAGAAGTAAAATCTGTTCAGGGGTCCTGGGTGGTGTGCACTCACTGCATACTCCATGGCATAGCAGTGGTTTCTCATTCTCTGAAGGCTGAAATATTTTTGTATCTCCAGTTCAGATACTCATTTACCTGAAACTGTGCACTTATACTAGGTGGTTTCTTCTTTTTGTGCAGGTGTAAGAGGGATTTCGTAGTCCGATCATGCAGAGTCATGCTCACTATAAGCTTCAGAGACTTGGAATCCAGCAAGTTCTAGAACAGAGAGATTTGCTGTTTTCACAATCAGTCAATATGTATCTATATAAACTATGATCAACTTGTCATATGAAAAATGCTGAAGTTCGTGAGTCTCATGATTTTTATTCTAAACTTAAATCCTCCTCTTCCAAATACCAAAACCATTTCCTCTTCAAAAACAGGAAAGAAGAACAGCCAGCCTCCCATCTAACTGATACTTCTGACGCTTGTGGCCTGGTCAGTGGCTGCTGCACGTCTACTGTCTCCTCCCATATTGCAATGCAGGTACCTTCCATCCACAAGTCGCCTCTACTGCCTTAGTGAGCCACAGCTCATCTGTGAACTCTGCTGGAGCTGTTATATTTCAGTTCCATGACTCTAGAATTCAGTAGGTTGATTTCAGATACAGTATCTAGGCGTGTTCCTGGCTTCTAGCTGCTGAAATGTCCTTTCTCCACATATGTAGCTATTTTATAAGCTTTCCAGTTACATGAACATCACTTTACAGAAAGGATTCAAGAAACATTCATGTATCTATTCAGATAAAAGAACATACTTTACCTATAAACTTTGGATGTGAAAGGGATGTTTAAAGGGGTAATAGGAGATGGAGATTTCTCTATATTCTAGAACAGTCTTTCCTGAAGCAAGATGCATATTCATTACCCCCAAAACCCAAGCCATCTAGATGTGCTGAATAACTTTACCTTAGGAATGATCTGCTTTTGTCTGGTACCTCTACTCTTCCTGTTAAAATATTAAAGATTGTTTTAAAAAAATACATATGACTTTTGTTAGTTCAGCATGCTAGCCATGCCTTGCAAATTAGACCATGCTAAGATGCAGAGCAGAAGAGAATGAGTGCAACAGCTTCAGGTGTTCATGCATACATAGGAGTTACTTATAACTGATTAATGCAGGGAATGCAAGCCGCTTTGCAAGGAGACTGTTTTGCCAATTTCCAATACCTGCAGTATTTGCAAAAAGGAAATGTTTTGTCTACAGATATAATTCACAGCTGTTAGAGAAACCTACATTGCTGCATATGCTATATTTTTAAAAAAAACCCAAAACACCACATATGCTATTAGTCTAAAGTCACTGGAAGTCTCCTTATCACATTGATGCATGGCCAAAAGAAAGGTTCCAACAAACTGATATTTCTGCTGGTCCCAACATCATGTTGGGAAAGCCTGGGCTGTTCACAGCTGGACAGAACATGTCCCAACATGCCATTCTGAAATTCTTAGGTCTGACTACTGGAATCATTTCCAGGACTTCCTAGGCTAGGGCACAAAGATACCAAACAGAATGGAGCAATGAATTGGAACATGAATCCCTCAGGAATGAGGCTGCGTTTCATTTCCTCCTAATTCCTGAAGTGTTAACCCTTCGGTGTAAGGAGCCCCAGATTAATGTCATGCAATTAATATCCTATTATTATGCAATCTATTGTAGATTCATTTTCATACATATATACAACTGACAGTTAAAGACACTGGATTTATGGGCCTATGACCTACACTTTGGGAAAGTGTTCATGTAGATTTACTTATGTTGTGAGACTTGGTTTTCTGCAGTGTTCCAATAACTAATTTGTTTGACACAACTTGGTTCTTAGGGGCCAGTTGGTATCAAAAGCAGAATCTGGCATTAGCTAGTGCAAAGGAAGCAATGTAACATTCTCTGCAGCCACCACAAGTGCACTTTTACAGAGGAAACATTTTGCTCACAGTTTCTATTCTGTTTAATTTAATCTCAAGAGAGGCTTGCTGTATTGTTACAATCCAGAACAAAAGTGTGATTTTGGTAATAACTGCTTCATTGTTGTTGCACTTGCAAAGCAATACCCAGAGCACCAAAACTCACAGGAAATGGAAGCGAGGTTGTTGAAGCTGGCTGAGTGACCGAAGCAGCCTACAGGGATCTTCGCCCTGCCAAGGAAGTCCTTTTATACTCTTGATTATTTGGTCATGCAAGTCTCTAAACGATCCATAGTCACAGTCAGACAGACAGCCACGATGGAGAAAACAAGGAGATAAAACAAGAAGTCCCATCACCCAGAATGCTCTTAATAACAGCAGGTCGATCCCAGGCTACTTTTTCCTAAACATGAAAATTTCTTGAAGAGAAAGTGCTTGCTTGACTTGTATCAGTCTCCCCACATTTTAAACATCAGGGTTAAGTGTCAAGTTATTTTTAGGACTCCTGTCCCTTGGATGCACTCTGTTGGGTCATCAATTCTGAATGTATGGAGGATCGCAGCTTTTCACCAATAGAAGTCAATACGGTCAGCAAGTCCTTAATGAGACGTCGCAGGAAAAGATGTGCAAACAAATAGCTAGGAGCCAAGAAGCAAAATGAACCAGAAGTGGTCACCCAGAATTGACCGAAAAGTGGCCACTGGGAATTTAAAATGGCTTAATATGTGCAAAGCTATCTGAATGTCAATAGTTGAGACTTTTTTTGCACTTAATCTACCAATAGATATAAATATTTACTGAATAGCTTCAATGTGTGTGACTGTTACTGTAAGTCTGCTTAGCAATCTCACTAGAAAGTAGACCAGAAAGCTAGATGTTGCAGGTGTACTAGATACTGCATCAGTGAAGTTTTACTTTTCCAATTTCCAGTTCAACTCATGTTTAGCTTTTAAAAGTCAGCCTGGGATGGTCTCTAATTAGTGGCTAAATCGATCACTTTAACCATGCACCATGCTGGGGTTGTCACATCTTGGCACAGAACTTACCTTCTTTATTTTCCAGAGAGGCACAAACCAAATATATAACAGAAGTGTAAGAGGTCATTTCTGACTATCAAATGCCATCATCATTCTAAGCTACTCAAGGAGGCAGCATCAACAATTTTTTTAAAAGGTATTCATTGTCTCTAGTTCCTTTGACAGTCCTTTTTAAGAAAGCTGTTTTGGTTTTTTTTGCATTAAAGTATCTCAAGGAAATGAGTGACACTATGGCTGACAGTTTTACTGGCCTACTCAGAGTTCAATATTGACTTCAGTGGCATTTGGCTGAGACTGTCCAATTTTCTATGAACCACTTATTTTATGATGTGTAACACTCTGTGGCTTGATTTCTGCCCTGAGCATGCTCAGAAGGTGCATTTGCCCAGGAATGTGCCTCCCTGGTCTCCAACTACAAAAGTCTTCTCACTTCTACTTACTTCTTGCTTTCATAAAAAGCAATGATGTCTTCAAAAGCATTCATATCGAAATCCTCAGAGCAATCAAATGAGAAATCAAGCACTGAATAGCTGCAAAAGGAACATGTATAGAACCTAAATATTGTATGGAAAAGCAAACATGCAGAGACAGAGCAAAGTTCGGAACCAGCTCTGTAAGGAATCTCCTTGCTCCCAATCATTTCATTGCATTTTCAGTGATTACTTCCATACTCCTAGAAACAAGGCTACAAAAAACATGGGCACTCTTATGGATTCTTCAGATTTCAGGGTCCAGAAGCATGAGAAGGAATGTACACTACAGAAAGCAACATACAGTAAATACAGATGGAAAGTTCAGAAACTAAGTGGTCAGGCTAGGTTCAAAGTTTGTGTCAGTGATATTTGGTAGCACGGTTTCTTATTTAACAATCAGCTGGAGCATTTCCTTGAAAAAAGTTCCAATTTATAAACAATTCTCTGTTACACATAGACAGCTCTTCATTATTTCCCTTGCTTCCTTCCAAACATTTAAAGGAGAGCAACATCTATAAGTTTATCTGCTCCTTATTTCCACCTGAAGACACACTCTTATCACCTCTGGATTATTATTCCAAATTGGAAATGAGTAGGAAGAGTGGATCTGTTCCAGAAAGCAAAATCTTAAAATTTCATAGCTGTAACAAAATGAGGGAAAGTCGACACAAAAGTGGTATCTAGACAAGAGAGAGGATATAGACAGTTCCAGCTTTCTTCATAGTGCATTTTTGGATCATATAGTTATCCTGTGCTGTCAGATCCCTCAGACAGGGACTGTCTTATTTAGATATCCGGACAGGACCTTGATGCTGAATTGAGGCCTCTAGGCACTACTGTAACACAAATAATTCGACTGCATGTCCAGTGGTGCAGAGACTGTATCTTCCTCAGTATCTGCAAAGCAGTTAGCAAATGGACTGTGCTACTGTATACATATAAAAAAACGTATCCAGGTTCCCTGCCCAGCACCTTGGATCTTGTTCACTGGATCCCTCACAAGGTAATACTTTCTCTGTTCCATTCTTCATGCTATCATCTATGCATGGAGCTAATTTCCAATGGCAGCACAGCCTCCTCCCCACACTCTCCTCTTCCAAATCCCTCCTAAAACCCACTTCTTCCACAGGACCATGAACATTCATTCAACATCATTCAAACATCCTTGACCTCTCAACATTTCAGAAGAGGGGTAGGTAAAGACAGATATTCCAGATGAACAACTTTTTCTGAGTCTCCCATTGTGATTTATAGCATCCTAAGCATACTGCCTGCGTTGAAGTAGAGAACCATTATGCCTAACCTACTGAATCTCCTATTTTTTGTGTTATTTCCAATTGTTATTTGTATTAATAGGAAGAACCCAACACAACTGCCAAGATATAGCTGTCAGTCAAGCTTGTGGATAGTCCTGATGCTTGGTACTTCGTGGAACGTGGCCCGACAGCATAGGGCCCTACCCCACAGGGCATCTCAACTATTCCCTACCGTGCTTAGGATACTGCCCATGTTCTGTTTAAATGGGTCTGACTTAAAGGCCAAGCATATGTCTCTCACCGATAAACTTTTTCTACTGGCGTGTTTGCTCTCTGGAGCTCTCCAAGAGGAACCCGGGGACCATGACGCACAACGCCTGTTATGGAAAGTAAAGAACAGTGCTCATTAATTTTGACAAGTTTATCCACACAACGGAACATACAGCATTCGAATCACTACGACAGAAATATACTGGAGGGCCTAAAGTTTTGCTCCAACTGCAAATGGCAAACTCGTTTGTTCATAAAGTTCTTATGACTAAGTATTAATATTAAAAGGTGAAACAATCTTGCTATGAAACTGGGGATCTCAGTAGGACCTGGGAAGCCTGCTGAAACTCCATTAAATAAGCAGTGACAGGCAGACAATACCTACTAAGCATTAGAATTGCCTGCAACAACAGGCTGTAAAAAATATTTTATCATAATTATTTCACATGCTGTTTCTAAAGCACACACTGGTGGCAACAAGCTTTCATGCTGGGCGTAGCCATAAACCAGGGCTTAAAGGTAGGAATTCCTGACTTCTGAGCTCATGTATGAGCCCTTTATGGCCTTGGACAAGTTACCTAACCTCTAGGACTCACTCAGTTTCCCCTTCACCATTAAGCTTTAATATTTTCTATCCTATGTCTTATGACCTTCAGTCCCTTAGGTCTGTTGATATAAAGATAACGCCAAGTGTTATTTAAAAATATTTCCACAATGGTATCTGAGCTCAGTACCTGCAGTTTTCTGGGCTCTTTGACGTCCTGCTTCTGCAAAGACAGCCATCGCTCGAATTGCTGCCCGCAGAATAGCCCAGCGAAATACAGCAACAGGGTCCATTCCTATCAGCTCCCGAACATAGGCACTGTCACTACTTCGCAGCAAAGCAACAATATCTGGTCTCATGTAATCCATGTTCTTCTCTCGGAAATCCTGCAGAACAGAATGACCAACCCCCAAACACAGGGGAAGCGCTAAATCAGAAAAGATTCCTGTGGAACTGTGTTTTGACTAAGGGGATATGTCAGCATGAATAATTCTTAACATATTCTTGGTCTTCACTCCAAGACTTTCACAAAACAACTAATCCAAATCTGGTGACACACCAAGCCTAACCCCAGACCCAACAGATTTTCTGTTTATTCTGAATTGTAGGGAAGGGAAAGGAAAAAGGACCTTTAGTGACTATTCAAAATCTGCTACATACTTTTATCTTATATTTAACTTTCCCTGCAAAGTGTCGAATGATAAAAGCAGGTTCCTTCACTGGTGTTCCAACAAAGAATTTGTTCTCCTCATGCTGCTGCTTGAACTTTGCAAGTAGGGTCTGGCTGGTGGCATGTGGAAAGCTAGGGATATAAGGTAGGAAAAAGAGTGGGAAATGTCAGCTTCTTGCTCTCTTAATATGAATGACAGTAAGCCTGTTCATAATGAGAGGTGTGAACTGGTACCATCCGAAAAAATGTCACTGGCAGTAACAAACTAGATAAATACGCCCTACACAGGGGTAGGCAGCTAACAGTCCTTCTTTGGCACTTGAGAGGTGAGCTACAGAGGTAACTTTTAAGCAGAAAGCAGTCCACAGCAAAGTAGAGTTTTTAGAAATATCTATTGTACATAGATGTACTTTCTACCCACCCTCCACTATCAAGTTTTGTGAGGACTGGTACTAATTAGTTAAATATTATGTACTTTCATAATTACATTCCCCAGCCATGTGCTTTATACTATCTGCATAATTATACAGTGAAGACTCCATAACATTAAAGTATGAATTTCTGTGGTTAAGCCAAGTTTTGTTTACAGCAGCACTAAAGAATAGCCACACACTGGAGTAATTTCTCAAAGAGGACTATACACACAAAGGTTCCTCCCTCCCCATAATCTGTTATCTACCATAACCGTTAACTTCCTCTATTTTGTAGCTATTTACGACCTTTTCCCTTATGACACACAGAGCAATTCTTGAGGAAGAAACATGATGCGCTTACTTGCTTTCTTCATCTAGCAGATAGAAGAGGCCAGTGGGTTTCTTGCTGATTAAGTGAATGCAGGCCACATTATCTGTATAGTCAATATTGTGCCAAGCGATCCCTTCACTTTGATACTCCTCCTGTGCAACTCAAGAAATTTTCCATATCAGCACAGCAGCCAAGCCTGTCAAGCCTTGCAAATTAAACATTGCATCCCACATGAGGGCTTCCTTAGATAGATGCTGCCAAGTTCGAAGTTTGTTAGTTCATGTGGGGGGCAGTTAGAACCAAAAAAAGAAAATTTCACTTATATATATTAAAACATAGATTCTCTGATTAGTATATTATCTCCAATATAATCCACAGATTAGACAGAGTCCACAATCTCTGTATGGTAAATTCCATAAACCAGGAAGACCAGGCTTACAAAACCCTGGGGAGTGAGACATAGAATCCATTTCTCTAATAGTGATTGGCTGATACGTCTTGCCAGCAGTTAGCACTGGCTAGATTCAGATTTGGAGTATTGTTTGATAAAGAGGTGCAAAGTACACCTACACAGAGATCTGTGCCAAACACCTCAATCAGCTTTTCTTCATGCTGTGAATTCCAGAGGCAAACTAGTTGGAGGATAATACATTTACAATCCTGAATAACGTATTCTACACCCAGGTGTCAAATAGAACCACGCTTAAAAAGAGAGAGAATGTGAAGTGGAGGTGCTTTCCACATGATGGATGTTAGAAAATGCATCCTTTTCAATTGGGTGGGACTAAATCTGCCCAATTTATCTGTTCTGTATGATTTATAGGCACAACACACTGCAAAAACCCAATGGTATTTAAGTTCTATGAATGAGTCCTTCAAAAACATATACAAAGAATCTCTGAGGGGATCTACACAGACAGATACAGGTAGCAGGTTACTTAAGGATTAAGGCTCTTTGGGAAAACAATTAGAAAAACAAAGCAGCATATAACTATTTATTCTAGTTAGTCTGGATAATAAACCATGTCATAAGTTACTAAGCAGCTAGCTTTCTGCCATATTTGCTTATGAAATTTGGATGTTTGGGCAACTTTTTCCTTTAATTTTTTGTTTAAAGTTATGTACATACTGTTCATAAGATACATAATACAGAACTTATCTCCTCAGGCAGCTGACCATAGGACACTTTTTTGGCATGATCGAGAAAAGTTTTTTTGTTTTGTTTTCTGTTTTTTTCTAAAGCCAGCAGCAAGATAACAAAGAAATAACAAGCCTAAGGCGAGGGACACAAGAATTTATTCTAGTTTCAAATGCTGTACCACGTCAAAGCACTTTGTAAAATCAAATACAGGCACACGCAAAGTGCACTAGCTGATTTTATAGGACACACAGCATCTTTGCTGTGCATATAGAATGCCTGGTATAATGGGACACTGGTACCAGAATGGGGCCTCTACCATAACACAAACACTCCACACAATAAAGTAGGACCTGAGAACAGGATTTTTAGCTAAGCATAATTATAATGCTCCAGCATTAGCTTTTGCAGAGGTGATACTTTTAATTTTCTGCAATGGACAGGTGCTCTAAAATACCACAGCTCATGAATAAAAGGTTTTACTATTCCATCCTTAGTTAAACTTTTGTTGGGAAATCATTCCTTCAATACGTGTTTTCTTACCTGCTCTAATTTGAAAATGTGTTGATTGAAGTAATACTGAAGCTGCTCATTTGCATAATTTATGCAGAACTGTTCAAAACTGTTGGTTTCAAAATCTTCAAATCCAAATATATCAAGCACACCAATGGACAAGCACTAAGAAAACAATGCAGAAGTCCTGTTAGGCAGGGCAACACAAAAGTAACCTAATCATACAATTACAATTTTGGTTGTTGACCATGCACTAAACATGAGTAATACTGTCTATTTCAGTATGACTGGCATGTTTAAAACGTTAACCAACACTTATTTCAAGATGATAGACAATCACTGCCTTTCTGACACCTACGCTGAAATCCTGGCTGTAGCTAATATTCTCACTGACTTCACATCAACAGGGACAGGATTTCACCCCAGATGTCTGAGCATACTGTCTTATAGGGTGATTTTTGTTAGTGCTCTCTGCACAATTGTAATCGCTGAGTTTAGAAGGGCATTATTTCTGGTGAAGAACTTACTGTAACAGATTCTTCCATATCCTTCTTATTAAGCAGTGCATGATTAATTCGCAGAACAATCCAGTCGAACAGAGCACTATACAGTGACTTTGCCATTGAATCACGAGCAGTTATAGCCTGCAGATAAAAAGCAGTTCGTTACTTTGGCTTGGAATATGAGGACTTTCTTACAGTGGTGCATTATCAGCCAGAAAGGATAAGATTGAACCTTTATCTGGTTTTAAGTGCCCTAAGCTTTTGGGGGTTTTGTTCTTATTTTAACATTTGTATTGAACTCACTAAACCTATAACATAGAATTTTTTCCCACTAGCTGATAATGGGATTTTGGCCATGGTTATTAAAAATATGTATTTACGTGAATAAAGTAAAAATCCCACTGCCACCCAACAACATGATATTTCACAGCAAGGATGTATTCAGGGGCTGTTCTCTGATTAGTGATTTTAAAGAGTAAGAAAAGGCCAAGACAACTGTTAAGCCAACAGGATCACAATGCAAGTCAGCTATAGGGTAAAATGGCCAACCTCCTTTTGCTACTGCCCTTAGACACTCACCTCGCTGAGACTATATGGCAGGATAAGTTTGTCATTAGCAGTCACTGTTTTTCTTTTTGTCAGCACCTCCACTAAAATTTCTCGTTTAACCTTCACACAAAAAGTGAGAAGAACAAGAGTTACTGACAATCTTAAATGTTAGATACCTGACAAACAGCAATATGGTGACAGTGGTAATTACTAATTCCTCAGACACCCAAGTCAAACTCTTGAGACAACAGCTACAGCTGTAGCTGAATGATAGTTTAACAAGTTCTTGAATGTCTTAAAATCCTTTTTTCAGTTTACATGAAGTTAAGATTGATTTCTGTGGTGGGAAGGCCCCAGTGCTGACAAGCTAAGCTCCACTTCTCTGATTCTGATGCAGCGCTGAAGAGCTAAGAGAGTAACCAGATTTTACCATTCCCATCTTTTGGGTTGTATTTTACCCCCTTTATCTTTCTCTATCCCCAAGAAAGTCACCCACAGCATGCATATTCCTATTCAGTATGATAAACTGGCTCCCTCCCACCAAGAAGATAAACCCACAATACTCCTATGCTAGTTCTGGGGCATGCTAAATTTGAGCAACAAAATGCTCCCAAGAAGTTACTGAAGTAGAACATGACAGTGGATTAATGTTTCTGGCACATGTTAAAGGGAATACATTACTTTCAGAAGATGAGAGAGGGTGTCCAGTACTTCTGGGGGTCCCACTTCCAACCCTTCATCCCGACCTGTAGCTCTTTTCTTGTAGGTAACATTGCCCAAGTAAAGAATAGCTGAGAGTACTGAAAAGATCCTGAAGAATAAAAACAGTCGTGACTTTTTAAAAATTAATGTTCTGATTGAAGTTGATTAAGAGGTTAATACAGCCAGAATGCATAATAGAAACACAGCCACATCTACTTGAAAAGACTCGGGCAGCCCACAGAAGTAGATCTCTACTCTCCCTGCTTCCTAATGGCCTTAGCAAAGGAAATAGAATATTGGTGTCTTACAAATTAGCACAACACACACCATTCTGTTCATAATGAACTTCTACAGCACAGATAGCAATACAGACTACTCAAGGTCCAAGCATAATATTTTTGGGCCCAGTACAAACTTTTAACACAGCGCTCTCCTATAATGCGCCCCCGTAAAGTGTACCTTCCCTCGCCCTCCCATGTGAGGGCCCTGAGACTATTTCACATCAATTTCACGGCAAAACATGATCACTAACCAGCTGTCTGCAGGAAGAGGCTAAAAATTCTACTTACTGTTTTTTAGTTGCTGGAAGAAAGCCAACCATCTCCATGGCTTGTTTTAATCTTTCAAAGTCATGGCGGAGATCTTCCCCATCCTCTATTTTCAAGTTATGCTACAGAAAAGCCCCATAAATAATTTAATTCACATAAACACACTGAACAACAGAAATACTGGCACAACTCCTGTGCAACCACTCTAGTGGAAGGAAGATGAACTATCCAAAGTCGAGGCCTGGCACAACTTTTGCTTTGCTCTGGCAAAATCATGGATTTTATTTCAATTTTACCTCAATTGCAAGACTAAGCTCTTACTTCAAATGCATACCCTGTCCCATTTCCCCAACCAGTCTCCTGCAGAATGATGCTATAAACATAATACAACAGTCACCTGAATCTTCAGAGAGCAAGTGCAGTCTAATTACGGATCTTGAGTTTAAGAACATCTCTAAAATAGTTCTATGAAAGGAAATGTCAATATGGGGCTCATAGGCATAGGTGCTGGAACTAGGGGTGCTGCCACCCCACTGGCTTGAAGCAGCTTCCATAATATACAGGTTTACAGTTCGGTTCAATAGCTCTCAGCATCTCCACCATGCAAATTGTTCCAGCACCCCTGCTGACATGTTCATCTTTAGGACCTGTCATACTCTCTAATGTGGGTCCCACAAAGCTGAAGAATAGACAAATTTTGTGAGGGTAAAGTCTCAACCACTGACTCATTTCAAGAAACAGAGGAGTAATGAGTGGTTCATAGGAAGGTTTGTGCTTATGCTGATGCATAGCTAATGAATGCTTTGTCGAAAACCAGAGTTTGCCACTTGAACTAGTTTCTAGACCACAGAGTCATCAAAGGACACAAGAGGAAACAAAGATTCCCTGCTCTGGTGTCGTTTGTTACTACAACACCTCAGAGAGGGACACAGCACATTCATCACTGAAGTTAAACACAGAGTGCCAATGTTTACCTGATTGAGGTAGAAATAATCTTCAGGCTGCTTGAGGTGAAATTCTTTACGTTCTTCTTCGCTGACTCCAAGTAACAAATAATAAAACACATGGTAGTTCCTACAGAGTTAAACACATTTCTATTTAATGAAAACATGACTTTGGTTTCTCTTTAAGCCTTGCATGCTTCCAAACTGATAAAAAGGCACCCATGCCATAATTACTACACTATGTATCATTAATGAAACATATAGAATTTAGAAAAATCCTAAAGCAGAAAATTACTCTTATCCCCTCTCATTTGTTCATTATCAAAGTAATAAATTAAAACACGGTACGTCTATAGTAGAGAATTTACTTAGAAAAAGTAAAAGTGCATAGTCTGTTTTCCCAGCTTGTGCATTCAGATAAGCAGCATTGCAGTAATGATTACAGGTGTAATGAGTTAGCTCAGAGGACTGATATAGTTTCTAGAATGAGAAACCTTTATATGAAATTTCAAAATGGCTTAAATATTTTCTTCTGGATCCACTGTCAGAAATTCACTTGTATGTAGCAGTGTCCAAATACACACAAAGAAGGTGCTTAAAGGTGATTAGCAAAGGGAAAATAATTGGGCTGGCATCCTTTTTGCTTTTATGATGATTGGAAAACAACTGAAACATCACAAGAGCCAAGAAACAGCATTTTAACTTCAACTACTAGTTAATATCGTGGATAAAGAAGGTCTTTGTACTTCCAGCCCCATTAAGGTCTCAGAGCTCACAAACAATCCGAGACAGACCCCAACCTCAAAACAGTTCTTCCAGCAAAATCAGACTTGATACTTCAGATATTTAAGATAAACAAACAAGCAAGCAAAGAGGCAGAAAAGTGCTCTTAAAAACCTCAAGGCCTTCTAAGTCACACGCAGCAAAAAAGAGCACACAGCCTAATTCACAAAAACCTTGTGCAGGTCATCTTTAAGATCAATCATAGGATCATAGAAGATTAGGGTTGGAAGGGACCTCCGAAGGTCTTCTAGTCCAACCCTCTGCTCAAAGCAGGACCAACCCCAACTAAATCATCCCAGCCAGGGTTATATCAAGCCAAGCCTTAAAAATCTCTAAAGATGGAGATTCCACCACCTCCCTAGCTAACCCATTCCAGTGCTTCACCACCCTTCTAGTGAAAAAGTTTTTCCTAATACGCAATCTAGAACTCCCCCACTGCAACTTGAGACCATTGCCCCTTGTTCTGTCATCTGCCACCACTGAGAACAGCCTAGCTCCATCCTCCCTGGAACCCCCTTTCAGGTAGTTAAAGGCTGCTATAAAATCTCCCCTCAGTCTTCTCTGCTGCAGACTAAACAAGCCCAGCTCTCTCAGCCTCTTCTCATAAGTCGTATGTTCCAGCCCTCTAATCATGTTTTTTGCCCTCTTCTGGACTTTCTCCAATTTGTCCACAATTAAACAAAAATATGTTTAACATCTATTAGCTCTAAGAATTAGCGGCACCACATGACTTAGCTAACTTGATTTTCATAACTCTAAATAATCATGGTTATCTGATCAGGATGGACAGCCATCATGCTATATGTATACCCCTAGAGAGCTCTGATCAGTATTCATTTGGATTTAGTCCAGCCTTTGACAGAGATACACAAACTGCTGATGACCTGCCCACATTTACCAACAATGCACTCCAAATCCTTCATTGTGAATGAGTCTCTTCTTGTTAGGAGCATTAGACAATTTTTGTGGAATTTCATTTATATCAAAAGACTGGGCTTGAAGAGGTGGACATCACTGCTTGCGGGAGACACATTCAAACGGACAGTACAAAATACAAATCTCTTACCTTTCATCCTTTTCCTGAGAGACCAGGCGAGATTTTTCAAGCAGATATTTTTCAACAACAGCCCTGCAATTCCACAAAAGAAATAAAACACGAATAGGGCAAAACAGTCAAATCAGAGCACTACACAGCAACTAGTTACAAATGAGTTAAGAAAGATTTCATACACAGTAGAGTTCAGACAAGAAAGTCCTTGTTGTCACCTCCACTAGCCTGAGACAAAAACTCAATAGGTATTGTACTGCCTTTGAGGAGATACAGTGAGAATGCTTTATCTTGGTAGATACGAATGGAAAACGATGAAACTAAGATTAGTTGTTGCTGTAAAACCACAAGTACTGTGCACAACTTGACTTTGAAATAGACCTGCTTATCGCTTTAAGGACTCAAGTAAAGCAGGCAACATGCAGAGAAAATATAGTAGAAACACTGTTGCCAGACTTCCTGAATTTGCTGGCCCATATTGAATCACCCCATCAGCCACAGCCGGAGGCCAGAAAACAGGGAACTATGTTGGAAACTGTATAGTGAATAAGCTAAAGAACAATCTACTCCTCCACAGGGGATACAATTGGACAAAAGAATGAAGCCAGAGCTGAAGTAGCTTCTCTCATGCTGGAGACAGAAAACAAATGAATTCACATGATACCAATCTCCTGAGTTGGGGTGACTTCATCTGTAAAGATGCCAGTTTTACCCAGAATAATATCAACGCACTCAAACAGAGTGAAGGCTTGTTAATCTCTGAAGTTTAAGAAACAGCAACGACATAAGTTGCTGGGCAATGCACTGGAACCCTAGAAACTGTTAGCTGTTACAGTTTCAGTATCTGGCATAACACACTCAGGTTTGCAGCATAGCCAAAACTCCTTTTTAATGTTCTAACCATAGTTGCTCAACCTGTGGTATGCATACCCCTGAGACAAGTCTGGGGGTACTCGGGGAAAAACAGAGTGAAAGGGAGGTGGGTGGCAGCTGCCGACTTCCGGGGAAAGCAGGCGGCAGCCCCCCTGCTTCCTGCCCGGTTGCAGATCTTAGGTAGGAGCCCGGCGGCAGCCTCCTGCATCTCACGAGCTAGGCTCACAGTTGAGTGGCAGCTACCCCGTTCCCCAGCTCCAAGCCAAAGGATACCGGCACCCTGAAGATGGGCAGCAGCTGCCTGCCCACATCGCTGGGCCGCAGCAGGTGCGGAAGCCTCCTCTGCCCCAGCTTGGATTAGGTGGCAGTTGCCCACCTCCTGGACTGGCAGCCAGGCAGCAGCCGCCTGCAACTTGCCCAGGTGGCAGCCCCCCTCCCCGGCTCAAAGCCCAGTGCCCAGAAAACATGGAAAATTGGGTTTTGGGGTACTTATCACAATTTTCAGAAGTTAGGGGGTACTTGCTACTTAAAAGTTCTAAACTCTCTCATTCCACCTCATGAAAGCAGAACTTTAATTTGCTACAGAAACATGTGGAGTGATGCTGGTATGTATCCTTCATACATACAGGAGTAAAGCCAGTTTATACACCAAGACAGAAATAGATTTCAACGTGTGACATCAGATGGATAACTAAGTGCAAAGACATCATACAAGAAGCAATTCTGGACAAAAACTGTTCACTTGCAATGAAGGGTCTAGTATTACATGTAATTGTTGCCATAGTAAATAACCCTTAATCTCTTTCCGATAAAGTTACTTCATTTCTTGATATGAGCATTCCTACAGAATAACCTGCAATGTTTAGTGTCTACTGTAGAGTTTGAGTTGTATTTAGACACTATCATACTGATTTTTTTAATATGTTTTGTAACTATGATCCACTAACTAAAATGAATCTGCATTTGGGAACATTTTTCACCAACACACAGGTACATCAAATCCTCCACTCCTCTTCAGCTACATTAACCCCAAATGATAACTACTGCATGTATACAGAGTTTTAAATACCTTGTTTAGAGTAATCATTTTTTCCTGCACCTGTCTTTCAACTGGTGTGTAAGTGACTTCTCTAAAAACACAAGACTTTTTCATTACTTTTTCATTTCTCCCCAAACTCTTTACAAATAGTAGATTTGATATTATTTTAAATTACAATATGAAGAGGACAACGGATGACATGGAACAGCCACCATTTAGCAGGGAATTAAATATACAGTGACAATCTTAACTTGTATTAAATTGTTAATTGTATTATTAATTTAAATGGTTATTAAAAACATGGCTGCGTAGGGATATTTTCAAAAGACATAACCTTGGGCATTGTGGCCTAGCAGACAGAGCACTGGACAGGACTCAGGATATCTGGATTTATTTCCAGCTCTGCCACTAGCATGCTGAATGAGGTTGGGCAAACCCCTTCCCCTCTGCGTGCCTCCGCAAACTGGGGATAATGATACGGATTCTGACCTCAGATCTACAGAAGAAAAACCATTAGGTACTGTTATTACATGGGCTATGAAAAATCCAAATGAAATGAAGTTATGTTCCTTTGAATCCACCACCTATAATAGCAGATCTTTCACATGAGAAATGCACAAATGAAAAGATATTTCAGACTCCATCAAGTCTGCAAAAAATTTTAAGAACATATACTCCAGAAAGAACTTCATGTCATGCTTACCCTCGGACAATACCATTCTCCAAATAATTGACTTGAATGAATTTTCCAAAACGACTGGAGTTGTTGTTATGGGCCGTTTTTGCATTTCCAAAAGCCTGTAACAAAACACAGTGTAAGTCTATATTTTCATCAGTGGACAGAGTAAGCTGGTGCATAGCTTCTACTTCTCACTGTTCATCCAACCACTGGTTAGCAATGAACACTCAAAATCTTAATGAAAAAGCCACATGCATGTGCTACAAGAATTAACAGTTGCTGAGTCTCCTCTCTTATTTGTCATATATCTATACATTTTGCTCATCAAATGATATTTCTGGCTTTGAGGAAAGGGGCTGGTAAATTTATGAGAAATTACTTTAATATGCTACATGAATAGCCAAGATTAGAAAAGTTTTACACAGGAAAGCTCAGTTAAACAGTCTGAATTCATTAGAAAGCAAGTACGAGCTTAGAGAAGGATCTGGTGTAGGGGAAGAAAGCTGCAACTACCAAGGAACTACCTCTTCTATAGTCAAAATCACAAAGTGAGCAAGCTTTCTGTTCCTGAAAATGAATCCAACCTCTATAATACAAAGTAATATAAAAATTGCTTTATCTTTAAAGAGAAAATATGAAATCCAAGTCTGTTTTGCAAGGTTAGCCTGTTTTAATTCTAAGGGTTAATCAGACTAATCTTGTATGAAAAACGGAAGTTCCCAGAGATGGCTTTGGTTTGCAGAAACTTATCCTGGAATTGCTCTTAGAGTGGACTGGTCCTTTCAACATTTTTTTTCCCAACTAATGAATGAATTTTAGGTTAATTAATATTTGCCAGGAAGAGACTTGAATGAGCAGCTTTCAGGAACAGAATTCAATCTGACAGTCTGAAAACTTTACTGTCCAGAGACACAAAAATTAAGCTGCTAGAATTTGTTTCCTCTTTTCTCACTTTATAAATCTTTTCCCAGGCTCATAAAATGATGGGAGAGGAACAACAAATACTGCAGCCATGCCACTGAAAACAGTAAATCACTAACCTCCAATGCCTCTGACACAATGACCAGTCTTCAGCTTGGCATGCCCCAACAGGGTGTCTGTGACACAGTCCCAATTTAAATTTAATTAACCCACCTACAGAAGCTCTGCCTGTATTGCTCTTAAAATTATAGTTCAGTTTTGGTCTAAAATTATTTGAACAACTTTCCTTCTGTGGGCCAGCTTACAGGCCAGGCAGTAATACATTTACCTGACCTTGATAGCCCAACTTTCAGATTGAAATACTTCAGCAGCAATTTTATGGCCTTTAGCCTTAGTAGAGTTAAGATATAACATCTGAGAGTGCCAGCCTGTCTTCAATTAATTTTCTGCCATAAACTTCAGGGGTTTCAGTCCCTGTTACTGTACTGAACTCTAGGGAAAAATCACTGATTGGCAGCCCTGTTGAGAATACTGGTGGAAGAGCCTCCCTGCTGCAGCTCGCACACCCCTCACCCCCACGCTAAGATCCATGCCTCCACGCTGCTTGTGGGGAGCCAACCCTCCCATGCTGGGCTCCACACCTCCCTGTCACTTGTAGGGAGCCAAGCTCAGTTGTGGGTTGCATACTTCCCCACCAGCAAAAGCTGCCCAGCTGCTCTTGCTGGCAGAGAACCGGCTCCGCTGCCACTCCCTTCTCCCCCCCAGTTTAAATGGTAGTCAGCTGTTTAAAACATTTAAATGTACGGCAGCATCCTGAAAATGGCAGCCAGACGCTAGACAACTAATCTCTTGATAAATAAACCATTGGGATAGTTATGGTGTAAGCATCAACGGCACACTGTATCAATGCTAATCATGCTATTTCATTTGCAGTTCTCATGGGATCCATACTCATACTAGACTACACTGTTCCAGTGTATTCTGTAATAGATAAAAATTGCAAAAAATGAACTAATATGACAGCATAACCCCAAAGGGAGAAAAAGTGAGGCTTTCCCAGAGCCCAGCCACTTCAGACTAGGGAGAAGCTGCTAAATTTAATTATGGAAAATAAAGCTCTCAATTTGCCAACCCGCTAGAAATGGAAAACAGAGAAACAGTTTGAGCTTGCTGCCAGCCCTCAGTCTCCTATATTACATATCTGCTGAGCCTGTGACATTGGTATGAGGTGGGCCAAGACTAACTGATACTTCATCTCTGGTTTCCATTCACATTTGCTACAAAAGCCTGCATATTATATTTAGTGGGTGTAGACTATGTTCTATTTAAATGGATGTTATTCTGAGGACATTATCTGCATACCCTTTTTAAAATGACCATAGTCACAAAAGGATGGGACTTCCCTTTTTCAGTCACTTAAACCTCACTAGATTCATGTTACATGATGTCAAATGTTGCTTAACACGTTGGATTTTTTATCCTTCTGATAAAATATTTCTTTGCCCTTAAATGCACTCACCACATGGCTTGTTCAGACATTCAGACACCATGCATTGGTCATGTCATTAGCTTTTTATTGAGCAAGGTTGCACTGTTCTCACCAGCTAAGAACCTAAGAATGGCCATACTAGGTCATACTGACAGTGGCCGGTGTCAACTGCTTCAGAGGGAATGAACAGAACACTGGGCAATTTATCAGGAGATCCATCCCCCGTCATTCAGCCCCAGCTTCTGAAAGGCAGAGGTTTAGGGACACCCAGAGCATGGGGTTGCATCTCTGACCCTCTGATCACCATAGCCATTGATGGACCTATCCACCATGAATTTATCTAATTCTTTTTGGAAGATAATTATACTTTTGGGGCTTCACAATATTCCTTGGCAATGAGTCCCACAGGTTGACTGTGTGTTGTGTGAAGTAGTACTTATGTTTGTTTTAAGCCTGCTGCCTATTAATTTCATTGGGTGACCCCTGCTGTGTTATGGGAAGAGGGATAAATAACACTTCCTTATGCACTTTCTCCGTACCATTCACAACTTTATAAATCTCTATCAAATCCCCCCCTTAGTTGTCTCTTTTCTAAAATGAATAATCTGTCCTTTAAATCTCTCCTCCCATGGAAACTGTTCTAGACTCCTAAATTTTTTGTATTGCTCTTCTCTGTACTTTTTCCAGTCCCCATATATCTTTTTTGAGATGTGATGATCAGAACTGTGCATAGTATTCAAGGTGTGGGTGTACCAAGGATTTATATAGTAGCATTATGATATTTTCTGTCTTATTAGCCATCCTTTTCCTAATGGTTCCTACCATTAATAGTTTGATTGTTGCTGCACATTGAGCAGATGTTTTCTGTGAACTATCCACGACGACTCCAAAAATCTCTGTTTTGAATGGTGATAGCTAATTTACACCCCATCATTTTGTATATATAGTTGGGATTATGTTTTCCAATGTGCATTACTTTGCATTTATCAACACTGAATTTCATCTGCCTTTCTATTGCCCCACCCAGTTTTATGAGATCCCTTTGTCATTCTTTGCAATCAACTTTGGATCTATCTTTAAGTAATTTTATATCGTCTGCAAAGCCCAAGTGATTCTCACTATAAACAAGTCCAACTCTTGGTTCCAACAGGAAATTTGGTTGCTAAGAATTCAGTCTCTGTAAGACAGAATGTTTGCTACAAAGTTTTCAGTGCATTCTCCTATTAAACTCATATTTGACTTAAGTATTCATCAGCACTAAACAGAAGAGGAATTTACACAAAGAGCACATCTACACAAAGAAAACTGGGACTCATACTTCTCCATTAGATCAGCTCCAGCTGTGATAACAATGCAGGGAAACGGACAGGACTTGAGAAGTTTCTATTACCATATTGTCTAACCCTACTGTAAAAACGTGAGTTGTCTATACTTCAAACCTTCACTGCTGCCATTGACACTCAAGCTGCACTTTTGGAGGATTACGGGTCCTAATCTTCCTATTGCAGATATAACCATAGTCATATTTCTTAGAGTCATAGGTGCCTTACTAACTTCTTGATGGACAGGATTGAGCTGTCTTATTAACTTTCATGCATCTATGAAGGCTTTATTTCCTCCCTTTTAGTTTCAAGCTGATCAGTAGCACCTTTCATACAAACTTGTGTCCCAAAATATCTTGCAGAGCAGAGCACAGTGACACTGCATTGTTACTTTTGTTAAGAAGCAAATGAAGGGATGATTTATGAAAGCACAGCCCTAGATACGAGTTTCGGTTGATTCTGTGATTGACAAACGCCCTTAAAGCATGAAAAAGTTTCCTTTTATGAGGAGTATTTCAGACAAAAATGTACCAAATCCTAAATTTTAAATGGCATATGTTGAAATGTCATCTTTATGTGAAGGTTTTTTAGAAAATTCCCAAGTTTAGGTTTCAATCTTTAGTCATATTTCTAGCGAGGAGTGGTTCTTTATGATACACCCGACAAGGAAGACTAAATCAATTTCTAAGAATGCTTGAATAAAACAGCATTTATTATTGATTGCAGCACAGACAAATCTAGCTGCTGAAGCTTGGGGTATTTGCACTTCTCATTCAGTTGGCAAAACAATGTGATTTCAGGCCCCTCTATCTAAATTAATTATGCTGTACCACATCCTGCAAATTAGAGTCCGAAACAGTTAATGGTATCAAGTGCAGCAAGATCAGCTGATTGAATAGTGCTTTCCACAGTGACCCCTTCCTGTTTTCTGTTCTAAACTGCAAACTTGAGCTCCAGCGACTAGCAAACCTCAAATTCTACTTCTGCTTTCAAGTAGCAGAAAGCAAGGCAAGGCACTTGCATGCACTCCATTCTGTAAAGCATCATGGTAAAATTTTCAAAAGCACCTAAGTGACTCATATAGAAAAATGATAAGCAAAAAACCTCATCACCAGTGGAGGAACACTTTTCCCAAAGCAGTCCCTCCACATCTGACCTCTCAGCCCTCATCCTCAAAGGAAACCTGCAAAACACCTTCAAAAGGTAAGCCTGGGAGCTTAAATTCATAACTTTGCTAGACACTAAAAATCATGGACACAATAGGGATCAGGCAGGCCACTCATCCAATTTTTAAACCAACACTCCTGTTTTTGTAACATTTGTCCCCTGTCTAGTACTAAGACAAAACAATATCTCATGAGGGATGCCATAATGGACAATGCGCCACTCTGCCATCACCAGCGTGAACTTGCACACTGTGCACGCAAGGTCATAACAGGGGGGACAAGGTGACACTCTTCAAAATGGCACCTCCATGTGGTATGATCTTGCGTGCATATCACGCTGGTGGCGGCGGGATCACGCTCACACCATTCCCAAAAATATCAGAATCTCCAATATATCAGGTGTGTGTGAGTGACTGCCCTAATAAGGACACTGGATTTAATGCTTATTACAACAATCTGTAACCCACTAACCCCCCCTCTTTTATTGTATGACTGCCAAGGTGTTAACTAATTATGCTAAACCATCTGTTTCACCTTGTTAGCTTTGACACTCTGAGTACCTGTCCCAGACCAGAAGAGCTCTGTATAGTCCAATAAAAGATATTACCTCACTCACCTTGTCTATAAGTGACTTGGTCACTTTTGGAAACTTTCTCTCATATACCTTCCAAAACAAAATTAATTTAGAACTTGGAATTCACAAATTATTGAATTAGAACTTGTATACACTATTTGAATACAATCCCTTGACAGTTTTAGAATTAGTTCCCTCCGTATTTCTCCTGCTATTAGTCATTCATTCACTGGTGGATAATTGGAGGGTCATTTGCATCCTGCAACATTACTATTTTTGAAACAAACAGCCTAATTCAGAGTAAAAAATGGGAGACTGAATTCAAGAACTGTTTATGTTTGCCCTCTTGTTACCTCACACTCTTCTAGACCAATTTTATTCCTATATGAGACTGATGGTTGCTGTTTTTCCTTCTGCTGGAAATGATGTAGTAATTAAGACAGAATTTGCTCAAAACACTTAAGGGTTAATCAAAATTTCTCCCCAACTGAGAATATGCTTCTGCCTGAAGCAAACATTTACAGCAGGGAAATAAACCCTTGTAAAAGGGAGTTCAAGATAGAAATGCCAAAGACATCCTCACCATTCAAAAAAGCACCAATAGCTTACTATTTCAATGAAGAGCTTTTTACTTATGAAAACATTCACTGTATTCTTTATTCAGTGGAATCATGTGACTGGTTCTGCTAGACCCTAGACTGTTCTCAGGAGAGACATCCAATGACTCCTTCACCCCAGCACACTGAGCTCTGGCTGTGAAAATATTACCAATCAAAATTGACATATTTGAAGTCAAGAATGTAACTTGAAGCAAAAGCAAAACAGAGAAATAGCCTATTTCTAAAGAGGACTAAATGGTCTACTCCATTTATGCAGAATGTTAGTTGCAAGGAAGGATGAGAGATTAAAAAAACAAACATCATTTAAAAAATCTGTCTCCAAACATTACTTCAACACCAAGATGGATTTTCAATGCCTCTGCATGAAAGAGGTCTTTAAAATGCTCCCTAAAAATGGCACATACCAGCTATTATTTGGAAAGTTTTTAAGAAGTTATCTGTACAAAGAAAAATTTCAGCCTAAATTTACCTCCAGTACTGGTCCAGCTCCCAAAATAGTTCTCTCCACACCACTTGCGTACCCTTTCTGACTCAATGCAGTAAGGCAGTGAATTAAAAAGTTTGTACTTTGAGTTTTCCCAGATCCACTTTCACCCGAAATGACTATGCATTGGTTGACATGTTTTTTAAGCATGGTGTGATAAGCTACATCAGCTATTGCAAAAATATGGGGCTCCAACTTCCCAAGCTGGTGATTCTCATACATCTTGACATACTTGGGGTTATAAATGGGCAAGAATTTGAAGGGGTTGATGGCAATCAGAATGCTTCCTGCATAGGTATAAATCTTGTGTTTTAGAAAGCGGTGTTTGAGATTCTCTAGGAGTGTTGTTTCTGTTAAATTAGAGAGATTGCATAAGTCATCAAAGTCCTCCTGATGCCACGGAAGAAAACCTCTTTCAACCAATCGTCGCGCGTCCTTCTCCTTGGACACCAATTGCATATGGACATATTTGATGGTCCCATCAGCGTCCCTCTCTTGCAAAAGAAAGTAGTACCCATCATTTTGAGGATGCTCATCCTGAGCACGGCGGGGCCAAAGCAAAACCCTATGAACAGGAGAGTCATTCAAATCAAGTACCCATTCTTCACCTCCCGATTCTTTCACCTCCACAAGCACATAATGCTTTGAGACATCCAAATTCAAAATATTTATCACATCCTTGATTACATCTGAAGTGGTGCTGTCCTTAGTTGCAGTCACTCTGCAGCAGGCAGCGCTTTCTGTCGAGAGCTGGGGGTAAATATGAAGATTGTATGCCGCCTTCTCCTGGCAAACTGCACTGCCAGCATCTTTTAAACTCATTCTGCCCCAAACCTGGCTTCAGCATACCGTCCAAGCTTATTGCTCAATGCCCATTATCTGAAAAAGGAGAGCGAAGAGAGTCAGATGTTAAAAGGCACAGGTATCATGTTCAATAGGTTTCCCTGAAATACAAAAGCAACTGAACCAAAAAATAAAAAGTTACCTAAAATACAAGATGAAGTTATCATACAGGCAAATTTATGGAAAGTATGGAGTTTTTCTGAACATCAGTGATGTTATTTCAAACAGAAACTGCAGATTTTTATTTAAGATCTCCCAGTGGAAAGGTTTGCTTTACAAGTAAGACTCAGGTGGCAGAGGTGGGGGTGGCAAGAGTTTGAGCATCTAGGTTTGACAAGCTGTTCTTTCCAGTCTGCATTTTAGTTCTCGCCTCACATAAGCACAGTAACATAATGGTTATTTCTTTAATAAAACACACAGCAATTATAAAGAGGAGACAATTTAGAGGTAATTTCATTATTATCAAACAACCACCATTTTGTTAATGCCCAAAAGGTGTATTCTTGCTTTTCAATTCCTATTGGAAGAGATCAACTAAAATTAGTCTAATTGTAGCACATTTCAGTTATGATTTTGTAACTAGCTCACCTAGGATTCACAACTCCCTACTTTCACCACATATCCCAAAGAACCCACTATTTCATTCCCTAACCTGTGTCTTTCTAACTATTGCCTCATCTCTCCTCCCATCCTTAACCCCTATTGGACCCCTGCAACTGAGCTTCTGCTCTCTCCATTCCCATGTCTACACTGAAATTAGGTCAGTAACTACATCACTCAGGGATGTGGATTTTTCACACCCGAGCAACACAGTTATACCAATATAGGTCTGTATTATAGACCAGACCTAAGTGCAAAGCATTCTTAACACCTAGAGGCTTTGACATCACATAGAACAATAGAATCAGCTTCTCTCAACCCAAATTCTCCTTATTTGACACTCCTGCACTAAAATCAAGTAAGGCTGTGGCAAAAAATATCACTCAAATATTGCACTTTTCAATATGTTGGGTAAAAAATACTTCAATCCTACAAACACATATTCAATTAATAACCACAAAAGCCATCGGGATTGCTCACATAAGTAAAGATTTGCTGGATCAGGTCTTTAGGATACCCTTACAAAAATGCTAACTGTTTTTGTAGTGTTGCTTTAAAAAAAAACCAAAACTATCTTCTGTAACAACAACAAAAGTTATTTCTTTTAAACACCCCAGATTTTAAGGAATGTTCTTGACACTAACAACATTGAAGAAATAAAAATTCTGACAAGCACAATTCTAACTGAAGAATCACAATAGGAAATAGCCATTGTACAAAATAAAATGAAGTTTGTGTTGAAGTTCCTTTTTGGACAAAAAAATATTCATAACCCAACCCTCAAAAGAAAATCCATTCATCCATTTGCCAGTGGTACATAATAAGCTTTTCCTGGAGAGGCATCAATTGCTGCAAAATTTAAACTTTAGAACAAAAATTTCTAGATATTAAACTTGTAAAGATTACATATGATTCACACCTGGGAAGTTAACTGATGCAGTGTTGTACTCCTGAGTCTCCAGACAGCTCTACTGCCTCTGTCGCCCCATAGAGATTTGCCAAGCAACAGCAAAGTGAAATTTACAAGACTCTGCTCCTTTCAACACTGTTATTCAGAATCCATATCAGCAGCAGAACTATAAAGAACCTGAATTTCACCTTGCTGCTCCTTGGGAAAGCTACAAACAGTAGAGGGGACCTTGCGATTATTCATGGCAAAGAGGATCCAAAAAACCACTCAGGCTACAGAAGATGAAGAATGGAAAAGACCACTTTACCTTCTCTCCTCCAAAAGGCAGTTCTGGGAAAAGAATAGAGTATTTTAGACCCAACCCCAAACACGGAATTCCTGCTCTCTTCCAACAGAGAGAAGTTTCTGACACTTATTTAGCCAGAGACTGGTATGAAAGATGGACCCAAGCAGAGTCCGGAGGCAGCATCCTCATAGAAATTCTAAATTCCTTCTAATTCACAGTTGCTGAAGGTGGCTGCAAGCTGCTTTTCTCACCTAAGCATTGACCTTGTTGATAAAGCCCACCTACCCTCATCAGCTAACACAAAGGGTGTCTGGTTCATTTTTCAAGACTCATCCATCACATTTTCCAAATCTGAATTATTGGATATTTGCTCGGGGAAATGGAGCACTGGAAGTCTGAAATCTATTCATGGAAGACAAGAGGCCCATTATAATGTGAAATACTGCTTGTTTAGGGGACAGCTGGTGGTCTCAGCTTAGGAGATTTCCAAGACTGAGAAACAGGAAAAATAAATATTTCTTATCCTGGGGAAGGCAGATCACTGACAAAGCAGCATGCAGACAACAGACATCATCCTGAAAGTATTTATGCTAGACACAGATTTGCAGAGCATGCAGTCATCACAGGCTTCTTCTTTAGGGGAGATCAAACAGACAAGGCAATTCTGTTTCTTCACTGGGATGGTCTAGGGGACATTTTCAGTGAAAAGAACTTGCTGCAACATGATTACTACACACATTCACAGAGGGAGAAAATAGGAAGAGTCACCAAAATGGTTGCCTCACTTCAACCAAAAACGAAATCCAGATGCGATTTATTTTATTTTAACACTGCTGAATTTTTAGAGGCCCCCTCTTCTTTGTGGAACAGCCACCTCATGTAAAATATTTAGAGTTATTTCATATTGATGTTAAAAGTTATTTTCAAATGATTTTCAAAGGATTAAGGGAATTAGATACCCAATTTTCACTTAATTCCTTTTGAATTGATTCTCCTTTGAAAAATCAAGATGAAGTGATTCTATAATTACTTTGCCTGAAGGTGACCAAAACCATTAAAACTAAAATGTTAAATTTCACTTGGAGTAGTCTGAAATTCAATGTTGCAATAATCCATTTAAAATACAAACAGGAAGAGAACTTCAGTACAGGGTCATACAATTAGAAACTTTAAAGCATATCAATTGTTAGGCCTAATTACCTCAACAGCTTCCCTTTAAAAAGTTAATGGAGTCTCATGAAATCTTCAAAAGCAAAGCAGAAATGAACATGAATGTTCTGTGAAGTTACCTGCATTAAGATTGTTCTACCCATCAATCTGCTTACAGATCCCAGCAGAATGGGCGAATAATGGAGGCATCAATAGCAAGGGCCATGATTTGGCAATTAATGAGCTGAGGACTTCTCTGCCTACAAGTTCAAAAAAGATACTAAATCATAACCTAGAGGCCGAAATACATTTTTCTTGGGACTGAGTGATTTTAAACACGTAACAGGAGAAATAAAAAACATTTCAACTAGACTAGGCCTCAAGCCCACAGGAGATCTATCCTAGAGCCATGTGAAACACAGCAAGGAATTTGGTGGGCTTCCCCCCCCCCCAATATTTTGCTCAATGACAACTCCAAGGACAGCCCAAGCAGATAGGCCTTTTCTGCACAGTGGTGGGAGGGGGGCTGCCTTCAGGTTGTAAAATATTGTCGTGGGCACTGTGGCTGGGGAAATAACCTTTTGGAATATGCTCTAGACAAGGTAGAAACTAGTCAACACTAGTCAGGCAAACCATATTTAAAAACTGTATTTGTTTATAACAGATTTACAGATAATTTTATCTTCTTCCTCCTCCTCTCTTCATTTCTTTATTTATCTAAAGTAGGACATTTGGCATATGACCCAAGCAATGTTATTTTTAAAAATTATTTTGTATTACAGTAGCACCCAAGAAGCCCTAGTCATGGACCAGAACCCCATTGTACTCGGTGCTGTAGAAACAGAACAAAAAGACAGTCCTTGTCTCAAAAAGCTTAAATCTAAGTATAAGACAAGAGACTACGGATGGATCCAGACAGATAGGGAATACAAGAAAACAATGAGACAATATTGGTCACCATGACAGACAGTGGTTTCTAAACACCAGCAGCGGCTTTGTCACAGAAAAGGAGAGTTTTAAGGAAGGATTTGAAGGAGAATAAAGAGATAGCTTTGTGGATGTTTACAGGGAGCACCTCACCAGCCTAAAGGGCAGCACTGGAGAGAGCATAGAGATGCTTGTCTGAAAATTTAGCAAGTAGGAAATGCAGGCTGACATCATGGGCCAACAAGTGGCTTTAGTTTCAGACTTCACATCCAGTTGTTCTTGTTTACTTCCGTTTTATAAAGTTTTATTAATACAAATTGTGCCTTGCAACATTAAAAAATAATCATTTAAATAGCACTTAGCCTTTCACATCTTCAAAACAGTATATAAAAATATTAATCCTCATAACACTATGAGGCAGGTATTTCCACATCTGTAACTACATGGGATCAGTGTGCAGCAAAAGAGTTCATCAAGTTCAGCTCACTATTCTTATCGCAACCTGAAGTATTATTACATATGCTGCACTTGCATCATCTCTATCTTCTCTTCCAATACTTTGGGAAAGTACCTTCAAGCTTCAGGTAACCAAACTGATGTGACTGCTGAGATTGGAGGAAGATAAGGCATCTGGAACAATAGGGAAAGACAGATAAACTGAAGCAGAAATTTATAGATCACCTTTCTCTGAACAACTAGT
>ML675700.1:13655532-13688636 GCA_007922155.1 Mesoclemmys tuberculata
CTAAAGTGTGGCACCCAAAATTGAACACAGTACTTCAGCTGAGGCCTCACCAGTGCTGAGTAAAGTGGGACAATTAACTCCTGAGTCTAACTTTAGACATTCCTGCTAATACACCGCAGAATGTAATAAGTGATGTTAATGTATAATGTAATATGTTAACGTTTTAACGTACCTTTGCCTTAATAAAAAGGTTTTTTTTAAAAATACGACCCAGAATGATATTTAGCCTTTCTTACAGCTACATCATATTGTTGACATGTAGCATAGAACCAGGCACAGTTTGGGTGGTAGAAGTCACTTGAAAAAGTAAAATAATAATATTGTCCCATTTTACTCAAACTCTGTTCAGTTCTCCTGTTCTTTCTTTGTAGTCACTGTTGGGTCCCAAGATGTGTTAACAACAGTCAGAGATTCTGGCCCTGCATTATAAGGAAAATGTGTGCTCTTCAAATGTCTGCAGACGTGGTCTCTAGTGCATATGTGGCCTTACCTGTGTGCATCTGCTCTATTGGCCTTGGGTCTCCTCTTTCCCTGTATCCTGCTCCTGGAAGTTGCACACCATCGTAATGGGCTTTTTTTAAAAAAAAAACATGTTCTTTAAAACATGTTTTTTAAAACATGTTTTTTTTTTTTTTAAAACATCAGTTTAAGAGCAGTGTAAAGATCTTAAACTGTTTGAAGATTTCACTGCTTATTGCTTGAGCTTGATTAGCTAGAATGAGGGAGTTCAGGTCAGCAGAAGATGCATAGGCAGGTCAGAGACTGCTTTGTTTTGGGTGATGGAGGAAGGGAGAGATGGCTTCATGTGGTGATACTGGCATAACTGCCTCTCTCAAAGCTTGCCTTAAAACTTTTCTATGCTAAATGTCTGTGTTCTGCATTTCCTACTTACACACACAATAACACATAGATATAATGAGTGCCTCTTCCCCTTATCTTTAAATGGGTTGATAATTCATTTGTATCAGTTTTGCTGCTGAGGCTTTGGCATGAATGTTCTCTCCTGTAAGCACAAAAACTCTTCCAAGTCTTGTTTCTTCCCCACCTCATCGTCTGTTTTCTAGGTGCCATCAGGGCTTCGTGGACAAGCACATTTAAAAGTCTGGGGCAACCGGCACCTAACGGAGGAAGGTTACATCTTTCACAACTATACCACAGTAACCATAGATAGCAAAGGGTCATCGGTGTTCATCCAAACTGACAAGCCTATCTATAAACCCAAGCAGAAAGGTAAAGTAGCCTCAGTGAACCTCCCAGCCTCCACATCTGCATGCAAAATCTTTAACACTGTCCTGTCCTTAGACCAGAGCTCTTTTTAAGAATAGGTCCTGAAACCACAAGCCTTGAGTACCAGACCTGATTACTAATGAATTTTCCCTTTTTCTCTGTTTTTAGTGCTCATAAACCTGTTTATGGTCACTTCTGACCTGCGACCCATCAATGAGAGAGTAAGTGCATGGCTTTCCTTCCCATTGTAAAATGTCTTAAGCGGTCAGCTATGTTTATCACACATATGCACAGAGTTACACAGCAATGTAATGAGTGGTTCATAGACAATTAGGGTTGAAAGGGACCTCAGGAGGTCATCTAGTCCAACCCCCTGCTCTAAGCAGGACCAACCCCAACTAAATCAATCAGATTGGTTATTCCCTTCATCTTCAATTGCTCTGGCATCTCCTACTCTCAGGTGTAATTACATGTTTGCTAGCATGTTATGGTTTTAAGTTTCTGAATTTGGCCACATTGTAGCCAAAGAAAAAGGAGTAAGTGATGATCTCTCATTGCTTTGTGTTGCTGTAATACTGTAGTGAAATAAAACATAATTAAGCCAAAGCAGCTGTGGAGGAGGAGTGTTTGAGGGACTAGCACTTTGACACTGATATTACAGAAGCACTCAGTGCCAGGATCAGTCACTTAACCAGAGGTCTGAAGAGCTAGTTTTCAAGTCAGATGCTTGAGTGAAATGGTTGTTTGACCAAACCGCTTTTTCAGATGAGTGGATATTATGTATCTCTTCTGCACCAACATGTAGGGGCCAGAAACTCTGTGGCACACCTTGCTTATGCCAGCCTCACAGCTTCTCATGAGAGAAAAAAAATACAGCTTTGTCTCATGGGTGTTTTTATTCTTTGTTTCTTTCAGATTGAAGCCTACATAGTCGTGAGTATCCACCAGTTAGCAAGTGACATCATTACATAGGGTCACTGAGGCCTCTCTCTGATGGGAGCAGGTCAGAGATTCATGCTGTGCCAAATCTATCATCGCCATAAATGCTTTGAGTTTAGAAATATTTTCATATGAATGTCTCTTCAAGGGAAAACTGAACAAATTGGTTATATCCACTGGGGTTTATGACTATAATAACCTTTCCCCATCTCTCTCATTTTCCTTGTGCAGATACATTCCTATGCTGCACCTGGCTGGTGTAAAATGATTGTCTTTGCACTCAGACTTATGGTAATGGATGCATTAGATAAGGAGAAGGAGAGATCTTGCTATTACTCATATGCCCTTCTCCCTTTCTTCTTCATTTTGAGGTGAATGAGGGACTCCCTTTCTTTGACCAGCCTCTTTTAACTAATTTCTTTATCTGACAAGAAATGGAAGAGCTGACCCCATGGCCTGTACTTTTGTTAACTGACTGACTAGGTTTCGTGTTGACACAAAATATCCAAAGCAATGCGTTGTTATTGTTTCTTACCAGATTGATGCTAATTATTTGTGTGAAAATGAAATTGTTTGTTGCCGGCTGACAGTTAAATGTATTAGTTGAAATTTACCTTCACAGTGATAATGTCCCTTGTCCTAAACCATTTTCTAGGATCCTCGGGGGTCTCGGATGATAGAGTGGAGCAATCTGAAGCCATTTTGCTGTGGTAAGTTTCTGCCTGTCACAGTTTACCATACCTTTATTTTTCTCTGCTAGCTAACCTTTTTTGGGTTTTATTGAAATAAGCCTTTACAGAGATTGTCTGTCTGATATTCAGAGAGCTCACAGTATCTTTTCTTCTGTCTTAGGTATTGTAAATATGAGTTTCCCCTTGTCTGATCAGCCAGTATTTGGCGAGTGGTTTATCTTTGCTGAAATGCAAGGGCATGCATACAACAAATCATTTGAAGTTCAGAAATATGGTGAGCTATTGCCTGCAAGTCAACTTTGATCATAATCTCCAAAATATTCAGAATACTGATGAAATATTTGAAATATGAAATTTTTTATTGAAGTTGAATAATCAAGAAATGATGTTATCAAAAATTCCAGGAAAAAAAATTCCTGAGAGGTGTAACATATATATATATATATATAATATAAAGGGGTTTATATCTGGCATCATGTGGCACAATCCATGCATATAGGTAACTAAAACTTCACTTTATTTTGGAAAAACAGTTAAAGTTATTTTAAGTCAGTCACCTAAGTTTGTTTCCTTCCCTCCCCAGAGCCTGTCTTGGGACTCCTGGAATTCCTAATCATCGCCCCTCTCTCATTTTTGCTCTTACTGCCCCCTGCCCTGTCTCAAAGTCCCTCTGGCTGATGAAATATGCTGATTGTTCCCCAGACAGTAACATGTACAGTATCTGACCCCATCCACTGAGGGACTATATAAATAAATAGTATAAAAGGACAGCATAAATACTGTGCTCATTGTTCCAGTCTCTGAATGTCTTCAGACCTATTCCTGAAATGACTGAGGGAGGTACTGCAGTTAATACAAGGGCTCCTGCCCCTGGCTCCAAGATGCAAAGCATTGTGCCTGTTTCCCAGCTCATAAATGGAAGTTTTGGGTTCAGTTCTATAACTCAGATCCTCCATATGGGCATATGTTGTAAGGGGGTGGGTCAGCTGATCGCTAACTCATTCTAAGGAATGGTTACTAATAGCACCTTGCCAATAGGATTCTGGTTTGATGCGTCAGCTAATATTGTTATATTGCTTTCATTCTCCATTGAGAACTTTGCCTCCTCACCTTGCCTGCACAAGAAGGGATCTTGTCAGAGCTATAGAGCAGTTACTATATCCTGGACTCTAAGATCTTTATAAAACACCTCTCTTCTTTTTTGTTCTGTTTTAGTGTTACCAAAATTCGAGCTGCTGATTGACCCACCTCTCTATATCCGAGATCTTGCGACTTGTGAAAGGGGAACTGTCCGTGCCAGGTAAGGGACATGCCACAGATATAGTCCCATATTTTATAGGTTGCAATGTAGCTGCGGGATGGTGCAGTCATTTGAACTCAGCAGGAGCATGTTTCTCATCCCCCAGAACTTTCCAGAATGACTTCTGGGCATTGTCTGATGATTTTCCTGTCACTGCACATTTGAATGTGATGCTCAGTTACCCATCGTCTCCTGGCTTCCATAATAAAGTTTCTAATTCCTCCATTGCTTACACATCTCTGATTGTATGCTGTATTTCATGTATAAGGTCTCTGGAGGAAGAAGAAGCTTCTCTGATGTTTGTCTTAGTACCATAGCAATTTTTCATCATGCTAAGGTCCACAGATCCATTACAATGGGTACATCAGCCTGCTCTTAGTTCAGTGGCAGAATCAGACCCGTCAGTCACTCCCAGCACAGGAATGCCTCTCTCCTGAATTTTCTTGCAGTCTTATTTGCCTCTCCAGCCAATGGATGAGTCTCCATCCTTCCCATTTGAAGAGCTTTTCTGATGGAAATTCCAAACTTTATTTCAAATTTCTGGCTAATGGTTAGGCTCAATAATATGTCCATCTAATTCCTAGTCATGTTCCAGGGCTGCCTTTGCTATTTGAGGAGATCCTCCCCTCAGCTCTACTTATACTTCTGAGGTGTTTGTGGCACTGGTACCCTTGCAGGCTTCAGGGAGAGAGCTAGGCTAAGGAAGCCAAAGGCAAGAAGAATGGTCTGTGTTTCCTACCTCACACCGACTCCTCTCCCCTTAGCAAGTGGAGAAAATCACTAAGGCTTTCATGGCAGGAGTTGAATTAAACTGAGTGGAAGCTGCAACCAAAAGCATCCTCACTTATTTTAAGTCAATTTGATTGACTGGTGATTGATTTCTGGCATTTGGAAACAATAAAGTGCCCTGTGGCCACTCCATGTGTCAGGACTTAGGATGTTAGGTGACGTTCAAAGCTGGGCAAGATCTCTGCTGTGTATCTCCCCACCTTTGCTGCTGTTCCCCAGGACCACATAAAAGGAAAGAGAGAGGGCATTGACACTGTTTGTTTGTCTTTCTGCCTGAAGAGACTGTAGTTCTCTCCCACCTCACTAACTTAATACTGGACCTTTCAGTGTCTCTACCTCAAAGAGGAAGTTTGCTACTGCAAAATCAATCAACCCTCCATCTAGTGCCAAATAGGTTCAAAATGAATACAGAGATGAAGTGATCACTCTTGGACTCCAGAAGGAAATCAGCAAATAAAAGTTTCTCATCAGACAAATGAAACATAGCCTTGGATTCCTCAAGGAGGCCTTTAATATAGGCGCATGAGAATGTTCAAGCAAAAGGTCAAGTCTCTGTACTATAATATTCTCATTATTTTCAAGAAAATAAAGTTTTGTACAAAACTTGATGTTAAATGCTTTCTTAGGGGAATTACCCTAATTCCAGCTCTCGCCAAAGTTATAGAGCACAACCTTGGAACCTCAATCTGGTCCTACAGCACTACCCCAGTTGTGGGAGGTATCATATACTTCCTACCCATTAAAGTGGACTTCCCATTAACTGTTATTTGCAATCAGATAGTTTATGGAGTTGTGTGCTCTTGGATCAGACTACTCATGTACTCTTAATTCAGAGTACTCCTGAGAAATGTGTCATAGCATTCATTCCCAAAATAAATTCAAGAAATATTCTTTCTTCTGTCAAGCATCAAAATCTGCTCAGTGGGAGCACTGACAACCTGAGGACAGAAGAGTCACATCTCTTGTCATAAGATCTGCTGGGAAACCATGGGTAAAAAATTCACCAAATGAATCCTAGTGATCATCCAGTCTTTAGCCAATGCTCTTTTTCATTAGAAGTCTCCTTCTTGCTTTACTGTCCAGGGGAAGGTGCATTATATAATGTACCTAATTTTGGCTGTCCATATTTAAATGATGATCCTGCTGCCCACCCTACTGACACACTGCTGTGAAAATCCCATTGTAATGGATCTGTGGTGTTCAGCAAAATGAAGATAGGAATGTTAATCTGTGTTTACTTAAAAATGTCCTTTCTTCAAGTGATCTGTAATTTAGGAAGGTAGAATGGAATTATCCTGGTTGTGAAAGTTGTCTCAATGTGGTGGGAGCGAGACTTTAGTGGGTGGTTCAGTCTGCTGCTGTCAGTGACTGACATGTCTAGTTCTGCCCCCAAACTACAAGCAAGCTGAAGTATCCATTGTAACAAATCTATAGACCTTATTGCTCAAAGAAAGGAAATTTTCAGTTAAGCACAGATATATTTTTCTATGAAAGGGATACTTTTTCAAGTTAAAAGTTGTGTGGCAGGGAAAAAAGTCTTCATCTTTGTTATAATAATAACAACTTAAACATGAAAGGATTTAAACACTGAATTCACTTTCCACCCTGTCCATGGTTTGTTTATTTTTTGCATTTCACTCTGTCTAGAATAGTAAACCTAAACTGTTCAGTTTCACTTTCTGGTTCTCATCATTCTAGTGGCATAAGAGTGCTGTGTCTGAATTGCAGATGCTGGTGTTTAAATTTAAAAAGAACTGTTTCCCCTGAAACTTTTAAAAGTAGCTTTTTGTTCCTCTCAGAATGAACATGACATGTTTGTATTGGGGAGGAGCGTACACGCTGATTTTTTTTCAGTAGAAAAAAGAGAAAATATAGGAATTAGAAGATTGTGCTAAATTTTAAAAAATACTCTAAAACAGACGGAGCCTGAGATTAATCTGATTTTCAAGATAAATTTGATTAATTTGATTTTCTCTGTTAGTCTTGCTGCCTTTGTGTACGGGAGCCTGCAAAGCTGGAGACTGGATCTTTCTGTTTTCAGTATAGTTCTAGTTTATATCAACTGTTTGGAATTTTCTCATGTAAAATCTTTCACTGAGATATTAACAACTGCCAGTGAGAAATAGTCCCTTGTGGTGGCTTCTGGGTATGCAGCATTGTGGGTCCAGTATGGGGTTAATCAGGGAAATGAAGAGGAGCCAATCTGAGATTTTCATTATCTTGCTTCTTCTATTTCAGATACACATTTGGGAAACCAGTCACAGGAAAGCTAACTGTCAACATGACTATAAATGGAGTGGGGTACTACAGGCATGAAGTGGGACACCCTGTCATCAAAACCACAGAGGTGAGGGGGATTATTAAATCAGCTGCAATAGAAAGGCCTGGTCTGTACCCATTGATGTCAGTACCAAAGCTCCCTTTGATTCAGTGATTTAGAATCAGGGTCAAAATGTGTTACCTGATCTCTACATCATAAAAATATTAGAGCATTTTACATGTTATCTGACTGTGTCAATATTTGGGGGAGGAGTGTTTAATGAGATAGTGCTAGGTGTTTTAGAGGGGAGAGAACATAACAGTGATGGAGGTTTGGTCATTGCTCGGCCAGAGTATGGATGAAGAACACACACATTCTGTTGCTGGTTGTTTTTTCTCTTAGGGAGTGTAACCTCACCCCAAGACCTTTTAAAATAAAACAAAGAAACATCCCATCGCTCCCCAAAGAAAGAGAGCCCCATGTTCTGGGTTTGACCAGAAACACTTCCTTAACTGCACATGCTGAGTATTGTTTTCCTTCCCTTGCCTGGCTGTTAGATCGATGGCTCTGCTGTTTTCGATGTGTGTGTGAGAGACATGATGCCAGCTGATGTCCCAGAACATTTCCGAGGCACAGTCAATATTTGGGCCACTGTGACCAGCACTGATGGCAGCAAGCAGATCACATTTGATGACTCGACTCCTGTTCAGAAACAGCTGATTGACATCAAGTACACCAAAGATACTAGGAAACAGTTCAAACCTGGCCTCCCCTACAAAGGGAAGGTAAGGTAGGGGATATGGGCAGCTGAGGGTGGTTGATAGAAAGGCTATGTGAGCAGTTTATCCTAATGTGTTATACACCATGTGCTGAGATATTCCTTTTACCCAGTGCTGAGTTTTATAATGGTATGGAATTGCTGATAGCGTGAAATGCCTTGTTTTATTAATTATCTGGCTGTTTAGGTGGAAATCACTTACCCTGATGGGAGCCCAGCTGACAGGGTCACGATTCGAATCAAAGCTGAATTAACTCCAAAGGATAACATTTACACAAGTGAACTTGTATCCAGAAGTGGCTTGGTGGAGTTTGAAATCCCCTCTATTCCTACAGCTGCCCAATATGTCTGGCTAGAGGTGGGTAAAAACTCTTTATAGGATTAATGGGCTTTAATACAACTAATCTTGTCAAATGTGCACTTTATGAATTGGTGCTAAAAATGGGAAATCACTCAGTGACCTGAAGAAGAACTGTGTGATCCTGACAGTTTGTTTCTTTCACCAACTATAAAAGATGTTACCTTACCCACCTTGTCTCCAGTGACACTGGGAAGCTTTTTAGCTCAGACTTAAACTTTCTCCTTTGATTTGCAGTGAATATTTATCCAGTCCCATATTGCCAATAGAACTGATAGTAATAATAATAACAGGATAGAACTGTCTGCTCTCGTCAGATCAAGTATAGTGTGGGATTAAGAGTAAGGATCAAACATCTCAGTAGAAAATGAGTGTATTATCACAGTACTTTAAAGATAGCAGAAGAGAAAGTAGGAGAGGGCAGTGGCTGGATTGGGAGTGGTTGGGAGGACTGCATGATGGGGTGGACAGGAACCTACCTTCCTATGTGTGAATAACATTCAGATATATTTTATTCTTAAGACCAAAGTGATAGCAATTGATGGGAAACCTGCAGGGGACCAATATCTGCCAAACTACTTGTCTATCAGCAGCTGGTACTCACCTAGCAAGTGCCACATCCAGCTCCAAACACCTGACAAGCCTTTCCAGGTATGACAGCTTCATGTTACATTATGATAACCTCTGTATTTCTTGGATCATTCCTACCTGTTGTCCTAATGAAGTATTTCCAGACATCTCAGGGGGCTGTAGCCTATTATTGTATCCATGGCAGACCTTGAAGACGCTTCATGTTAGACGCTGACCCATCTTTAGCCATGAGTTACTTCACTGCTTGGTGCTGCCTGCTTTACCTGCCTGTGGGAATGTACCATGTTTCCTAATGTATAGGAGTGGGTAGAGAGAGGTTTAATCGCCAGTATACACCCACTAAACTGTCTACTATCCTTGAAATTGGAGACAAGTTGGAGAGTCCAGCGGAGGGCAACAAAAATGATTAGGGGGCTGGAGCACAAGACTTATGAGGAGAGACTGAGGGAACTACGCTTGTTTAGTCTGCAAAAGAGAAGAATGAGGGGGGATTTGATAGCAGCCTTTAGCTACCTGAAAGGGGGTTCCAAGGAGGATGGAGCTAGGCTGTTTTCAATGGTAGTAGATGACAGAACAAGGAGCAATGGTCTCAAGTTGCAGTGGGGGAGGTCTAGGTTGGATATTAGGAAAGAGTTTTTCATTAGGAGGGCGGTGAAGCAGTGGAATGGGTTACCTAGGAAGGTGGTGGAATCTCCAACTTTAGAGGTTTTTAAGCTGCGGCTTGAGAAACCTTGTCTGGGATGATTTAGCTGAAGTTAGTCCTGCTAGATGACCTCCTGAGCTCCCTTCCAACTTGAATATTCTATGAATTATAAGTTTGAATCACCGCAGTATCACTTCAGTTCTTTACCTCCCAATGGTAAATAAACTGAGCATCTTATAGTTTTCTGTTAGAGAGGGTAAAGTATTTTGTGGGGAGATCCTAAAAACGGAAGTTCCCTGCTGTGTGTAAGTTTTCATGATATTTATCCTAAGAGTAGATTAGTCGATAGCCAGATTTTCCCACCCTTTTTGTTGTGCTGATCACCATTTAGGTGCTGCTCTCCACACCAGATGAGGCTGCATGTCAGTGAGGGGTTTGTGTATGTGCTTTGTAAAGCACTTCGGGCTACGGTTGTCCATATATCTGATCTCTACTGTATTATCAGCATTCCCGGTAGGCTGAGTTTCAGAGTCAGTGTAGCCAAATAAGGGGGTTTTATGGTTGCATTTTATGGCAGTTTAATGGCTAATTAATTTTTACAAGATTTCTGAGATATGGAATGGGGATTATACACTGTTAATCTGAACACATTGTTCTTATTATAACCTGATTAGAACTAATTCTGCTGTGGGAAAGCTGGGAGTTGTGTGACCAGCTGATGTGGGAACCATTTCCTCATCTCTGTCAGCTCTTACTGGGTGTTCTAATTAGCTATGTATTTTTTTCATGAACAGTTTCATCATTTTGCTCTCAGGAACTTGAAATGCCTCAAATATTTAAGATCACAAGGCTCTTCTCTCTGGCATTTAACCATTTAGTGGCTTCTCCCTTTCTTGTGCCACTGTTTTGGTTTGCACCATGTGCATGCAATGGAGAGGTGGCACTTGCACTTAAGAGAGAGGCTTCTCAAAATATTTCATTGGGATTCAGGTTTGTTACTCCATTTCCAGCATTAATTGAACATGTTCTTGTACCTTAAATGAGTGAGGGGGTAGCTGGGAACTGCAGGTGGTGTTATGTGTGGGGAAATGTGGTCTCACAATAATATGTATTAGTTACTTCCCAAATCCCAAAAGCAGGAAGTTTGTGCTGCTGATGAAGCCTCACAAAAGGCACCTCCATTGGCCAGTGACAAGGCAGATCTTGAAATGATGCTGCCTAAGACTGACCTATTTTGTGGGGAATGGCAGTGCTGATGGACAACTCTTAAAGGACTCCCGCCCCCATGGAAATTTGTATAAGGGCAGTAACTCTGGGTACAGCGTGTTCTTTTCCACCTACTGGAGGTGCAGAGACAGTACAGGAAACAATTGCACTGCTCTGAAGCCTCTTGCAAATACTAGGTGTATCTGCCTGAGAAAGAAAAGCACTCCTCATGTCTGTCTGTCTGATGTGGTTCCTGGAAAGTCAAAGTCATAACTGAACTTTCTTCCCAGTTCAAATTTTCCTGTCTTATTTCAGGACGGGCCTGTTATGTTTAAATTAGTGTCTGCATGTTACGGTAATCGCCATGTGTAACCTCAATTAAACAGCAAAGTCCATGTTACACCTCCTCCTATCCCCTTTACTTTGAGATCTGAACTTCGTAAAGAGATGTCCAAAAATTCAACCCATTCTGACAGTAGTTCTGTGCCAAAGGGGTTAATCTTCAGGATTCCAGAGATTCCTTTAACTAATCCACATAGCTCCCTCACCTCATCCTCCTGTTAGACTCCCAGGGAACAAAGTGCTACACACAAGTCCTCTCTTGTGATGGGGGGAATATACCAGACTGTTTAGTGTGAATATAACAGTCTCTTCAGTCTGTGAGCTCCTTGGGATAGGGGCCATATTTTCTGTGTGTGCTTATCCCCAACTGCAGTTCTGTGCTTTACAGATAATAAGAAGGGTCCGAAGTGTTCATTATATCAACCCTAACCCCTAACTGCTGTGTCTCTTTGCCCAGGTGGGAGAGGAGGCCCAGTTCGCAGTGAAGTCTACATGTCCTTGTAATTTCACTCTACATTACGAAGTTGCATCGCGAGGTAACATTGTTCTTTCAGGGCTGCAGCCTGGTAACATCACACAACAAAGAAGCAAAAGAGCCACGTTCCCCTTTGATAAGAACATCCATGTCACTCATTTCCCAGGAACAGGTTAGTAGCTAAAATCTTAACCTAGCAACAAAAGTGCTAACCCTCCCCATCATCTAGAATGAGGACTATACTCTTTGTGAAGATAAACCTGCTTATTGTCCCTTAACTGTTCCTTGCTCATGTTAAAGGGCACAGAATGATTGCGTGGGCGGATGGACATTAAATTTTATGCACATTTTGACATATAAAGTTCTTTTATTGCAAATGGTAAATCTCTCACTTTAATATTGCTTAGGGATGGGATATGCTGGCCCTGGCAGTGCTGGGGTGTTAGGAACCAGGGATGCTGGGCCTACTAGCTGTTGGAGAAGTGGGGGGGGAAAGGATAGTGGCCCTGGTAATGTGTGAGGGGAAAGAGACACTGGGCTTGATAATGCTCAGTGCAGGGTGGAGGATAGATGCTGGGCCTGGTAATGGGAGAAGTGAGGGTTAGAGCAAGATACTGGGCTGCCTAACACTGAGGGATTTTCAAAATGGAAAGAGTAAATAGTAGTGTTCAGTTTTCAGAATAGAGAGAGTTAAATAGTGGTGTCCCCAGGGATCTGTACTGGGACAAATGCTGTTCAACATATTCATAAGTGATATGGAAAAAGGGGAAACAGTGAGGTGGAAAATTTGCAAATGATACAAAATTACTCAAGATAAGTAAGTCCAAAGCAGGCTGCAGAGAGTTACAGAAGGATCTCACAAAACTAGGTGACTGAGCAACAAAATGGCAGATGAAATTCAATGTTGATGACTGCAAAGTAATGCTCATTGGAAAACATAATCCCAAATATACATACAAAGTGATGGGAACTAAATTATCTCGTACGACTCAGGAAAGCGATCTTGGAGTCATGGATAGTTCTCTGAAAACATCTGCTGAGTGTGCAGTGGCAGTTAAAAAGCTAACAGAATGTTAGGAACCATTAGGAAAGGGATAGTTAATAAAACAGAAAATATCATAATTCCACTATATAGATCCATGGTACGCCCCCATCTTGAATATTGCCTACAGTTCTGGCCACTCCATCTCAAAAAAGATACATTAGAATTGGAAAAGCTACAGAGAAGGGCATCAAAATGATTAGGGGTATGGAACAGCTTCCATATGAGGAGAGATTAAAAAGACTGGGATTTTTCAGTTTGGAAAAAAGATGACTAATAGCGGATATGATAGAGGTCTATATTATAAAATCATGAATGGTTGGAAAAAGTGGATAAGGAAGTGTTATTTACCCCTTCACATCACATAAGAACCAGGTGTCACCCAATGAAATTAATAGGCAACAAGTTTCAAACAAACATAAGGAAATACGTCTTCACACAGTGCACAGGCAGCATGTGGAACTTTATTGCCGGGTGATGTTGTGAAGGCCAAAAGTATAACGGTTAAAACAAAAATTAGATAAATGAATGGAGGATAGGTCCATCAGTGTCTATTAGCCAAGATGTTCAGGAATGCAACCCCATGCTCTGGGTGTCGTAAGTCTCTAACTGCCAGAAGCTGGGAGTGTACAGCAGAGGGTGGATCACGCAATAATTGCCCTATTCTGTTAATCTCCTCTGAAGTATCTGGCATTGGCCACTGTTGGAGGACAGGATACTGAGCTAGATGGATCATTGGTCTGACCCAGTATGGCTGTTCTTATGGATGGATGTTGAGCCTCATAGTGCTTGGAGATGGGGAAGGGGACACAGATGGATGCTGGGCCTGGTAGCACTCAGCAGGGGGAAGGACACTGAGCCTGGTAGTTTGTGGGGATCAGACATGGACCAATGCTGGGCCTGGTAGCAGACGGGGTCATTGCAGGTCCTGGTAGTACTCATGGGTGGAAAACACTGACTTTGACAAATAACTATGTGCTTTGTACAATTTTTCATTTAGCACCTACCAACCCCCCTGCATCAGAGATCGAAGTCTGCTTGACCTTCCTCCATTTCTTGGTGGCTCACAGCATGGCTCCTCTGGGCCGTCTCTTGGTGTATTACGTGAGGGAGAATGGAGAAGGGGTCACAGACAGTCTGCAATTCACTGTCAAGTCCTCCTTTGAAAACCAGGTATCAGCCGCACTGCCAGGGGGAAAGAGAGGAAGGCCTATCTTGTTACTCTTTGTAGTTTTGTCATCTGAATGTCATGTGAGATGATGAGGGTTTTATTTAAATACCTAGGTTTCAGTGGCACTTTCAGCAAATGAGACAAGGCCTGGTGATGATGTGAACCTCAAGGTTAAAGCCGCAAAGGGAAGCTGTGTCTGCATTGCCACGGTGGATAAGAGTGTCTACCTTCTCAAGACAGGTTTTCAGCTGACGTCCACACAGGTGAGAGAGAGCTCAAAGCTCTGTCTCTTTCTTTCATGGCACTCTCACCATGAACAGGGAGCTTCAGTGAAACACCAGTGTACTTAGGTTATGTGATGCCAACCTCTCTGTTCAGGTTTTCCAGGAGCTGGCAGAGTATGACGTTTCTGATGCCTTTGGGGCTCCCAAGGAAGAAGGGCACTTCTGGTGGCCAGGCATGTCCTCACGCAGGCGCCGCCGCTCATCCGTCTTCCCCTGGCACTGGGATATCACCAAAGATGCTCGTTTTGCATTTACAGTAAGAAGCATCTATCTGTGCTCTTGCTCTGACTTCGCTGTCAACTGTCCGTGTGACACATTCACATTGTTAAAAAACAGCCCCCTTCATTTCCATAGGACTGTTTAACTTCTTAGGCAAGACTTTTGAAAGAGCTCAGCACATTGGGTCCAGGCCACAAGTGTTACAATGGGAGCTGGAGAGGGCTGAGATATTTTTTTCTTACTTTTAAAAAAAATCTGATTCCGACAGAGTACAGCAATGAGTGCTATGTATATACATACTGAGAGAGAGACTGTCAGTAACAATTAGCAAAACCTTCTGCTCTGTAAAAGAGAGTCTTTTTAGGAAAAATTTTCCTAAAGTTTGCTTATGTTTGAAGGTGCAGACCTTTGGGTATCTTCTGACTAAGTAGTTTAAGGTAAGTTTGCTCTTGATAAGCACTAATTGGCATGAGGTTTATTGGGGCCTATTCTCCTGCTGACTTCCAGTGATGGCATAATGATTCACTGCTTTTACACTGGTGGGAAGTGTGCATGCATTGACATAATGACATAATGAGATGAGACCCTGGTCATAATAACATGCCTGACTGTGCTACTCTGCCCGCTAAAGAACAAGAAGAGAGAAATTAAATTCTGATAAATCCTACCTGTCTCTGGACAGGGGAGCTAGGTCTTGGTGTAAACCATTTAGAGATTAGCTAAATATATAGGTCCCTCTATCGCATCTACTGAAATCTGAGTTTCATGCAGGAGAAATCTGAATTCATGCAGTTATTACTAAGTCTTTGATCTTTCAGACTGTTGTCTTGCTCTTATCTCTGACCAATGAGAAACGTGACTTTTCCTTAGATTTTAAGGGACCCATTCACTTTTTGTATGTGGGGAAGGGGGGGGTATCCTCCTCATTGTGATACCTTCAAAGGGAGGGTGAAAATTTTGCTAAGGCAGTGTGCACTGCTCCTGTGATATATTAAACAAATGAACTCTGACCTTAGCCAGGACTCTGGGAAAAGCCTAACCTCCAGTTAACTAAAGAAAATCAAAGAGGGGCTCCAGAAAATTAGGCAGGTGCCCAACAAGTTCTTCCAATAGGGATAAGACCGTGAAGACCTGTTCTGCAGTTGCCTACAAGGGAAAACCAATAGGGGTTGAAATGTATTTGAACATGGGGCTTTCCCTGAAGCTTGGAACAGCCATGGAACCAAAGGTAAATTTATCCTGGCTAAACTGTGCTTGGAAATTCTTTCAAACTGCCTTTCCTGGTCCCTGTGCTGGCAGCTATTATAACCATCTGTTTGGAAGATAAGGGCCACATATATTTTTATCCAATCCCTATGTATATTAGTCATAAAATATCCTCTTTTAAATAATTGCATTAGCTGGGTTCTCTGCAATTATTAAACCTGAACAAATTTTTAAAATCATAATTTATTTTGTCTGTACTCTCTGTTTGCTGTTCCCATTTCTCTCAGCTTGCACATTGAGAAGAAACTAGTACATTTCCCTTTTTGTTTCAGGTTCTCCTGCCTAGCCCAGTGCTATAGTATCTAGGTTATCAATACTGAAATCTTTTAATTTATAAAAGAAAACCCAACCAAACTATCCCCTTAGATTTTTTTTTTTTGAAGCTATTAACATGTTTCCATTATCCTGAGGCCTTTTCCCTCTTTCTTTACACCAAATTTGATGTCTCTGGGCCTCCTTAAAAGTGAAATTTGAAAAATTCTATGTGTTAGCCTGTCTTCTTCGTTTCTTGTTGCTTCAGCCAAGTCTACTCACCCCCTCTGATCTCTTTACTGGGTTCCTGTTTATGCACTCCGCATTATGGCTGCACATAGTCTTATCCCTGCCTATATCTCTGCTTTCATTCCCCCAAATCCTACTCCTTGCTCCCAATGGTCCTCCCGATGGTCCACCCTCTTGGCTTCCTGCTCCTTTCCACACAGTTGGGTGTTGGGTTAATGCCTTTTGTAGCACTGCCCTCAACAGTCTCCTGCCCTATCCACCAAGGTGTTTTCCCTTTCTTACCCACCAACTCATTTCTAATCCTTTCTTTACATCTTCTTCTACAGGAATCCTTCCTCCTTTTTCTTTCCCTGAACTGTTCTTTCCTGTTTTACTCTCATCTCTCCTCTCCAGGGTTGTATGGTCTTGAGCATGGACCATGTACATGTTTGTAAATCGCTGTGTATGCTTATGGAGCTATGTATATTTTAAATAATTAATAATCAGATCTAAAAGAGAACAAAGCATGTGTTTTCTTTTGTACTTAGACACAGGAGCAGATGTATCTCGAGGTCACAACCTCATAGTCACATGTTGAGTGTCTTAAAAATAAGCGCACTAAAGTCAGTGGCGCCGACAGACAATTTTCTCATCCCCCTTTGTTTTTTATTGTAAAACTATGTGGGCAGCTTCCATTCTGTCTGGTGTCCCTAATGGACCTGGGTTTGTAATGTCCATAATGAAAGTCTCCTGGTAACTACAGGGATAGGGTAGAGACAGAACATTTTTGGAGTTTTTAAGGAAGGATAAACTGCAGCTATGACCAATGATTAAACCTTCTAGGAACAGACAGGAGCTCTGTGTGCGTGTGTACGTGCGTGCGCGCGCTGTTTAACATATCCAAGTTTAATTTTTCACTTACTGTTGCCTGAAAATTATACATACACCTGCTGCTGTGAGATATTTTTTTGTGAAATCCATTTTCCAAACATTCCCAGAACTCTCTGGGAAGCCTGCTTCCCTGCACATCCACCCCTCGTTCCCAAGCAGAAAGAAAGTCACCAGCCATTTTTATTTTCCATAAAACTTTTTTTTTTAATTAAAATTAGTTTTTCCTCTGTAAATACTTTCTGAGCTGATGCCATTTAGGAAATTTCACAATTGTGGATGCTGCATGTTTGTTTATTGTTGGGTTGTTGTTTTTTCTTGTTCTCTAGGAAACTGGTTTAGTTGTGATGACTGATTTAGTCAGTCTAAACCATAGACAGAATGGAGGCATGTACACAGATGAGGCCGTGCCAGCCTTTCAGCCCCACACTGGGACACTGGTAGCTACCATGCACTCTAAGATTGTACCCAGGTAACATTCTGTAAGGTTTTGTGTGTGTTTGTAATTCACACTGAGTACAATATTTCTCACAGCTGTTTTATCAGGAAACTCTTCAGGTTAGTTAATTGGAGAGAAAATTGTGAGAGTGTCCAGAAAGATCTAACAGTACTAGGTAACTGGACAACACAGTGGTAGATGAACTTCAGCATAGATCAGAACCAAAGTACTTTGGAAAGACCAGTTTAAACTCCTTTCACATATTGACTGGCTCTGCATTAATTGTCACTTCTCGGGAAAAACAGCTAAGCATCGTTCTGGACAGTGTGGCAAAGATACCAGTTTGGTATGCAGTGGATAGTTAAAGTAAATGAGATGCCAGACTGTATGAAGAAGGGATCATGAGTAATACCAAAAGTATGGTAATGCTGTAAATTGACAGTATGCCCTCCCCTTGGATGCTGCACTAAGTGCTGATCCCCTCATATCAAAATAGCTTCAGGAGAATCAGAAACACCCAGAGGAGGAAAATGGAAACAGTTAGAGGCATCAGGGGAAGGAAGGAAGAAGGACAGTCTACAATGTGAGAATGCAAGAAGGACTAGTCAATGCGGCGAAGAGGTATGGGAGAGGAATATAGAATAGTAACTGCTATAAAAGAGGCCAGTTTGGTGAAGCCTATCTGCCCCCTTTCCATAACCTAAGAAAAGGAGGATAGTCAGGCCCGGTCTACACTTACTTTTGTGATTCGGCGGCAGTCGACGGGAGATATGCAAGTGATGTAAATCACTTGCGTATCTCCCGTCGACTTTGCAGCGTCTCCTCTGCGCGCCATCCACACTGCGCTGCGTCGAAGGGAACAGCTCTCCCTTTGATGCAGCACTACGCCACTTACTGGGGTGGTTTTTCTGCATCACTTGCTGGATCGACTGAGCACGTCTATACAGACCGCTCAGTCGATCCAGAGCAATCGATCTGATGGCGGCGAATTTGCCACCCTCATTGTAGACCCAGCCCTAGTGACATTAAAAGATACGTTATATCTCTTCCCTCAGCCTTTTTGCCTGGGGATTGGGGTAATTGTATGAAAGAACTCACAATTTACTCAGAGCTAATGGTTTTATGTATCTTATTCTTATACCCAGAATGTTTTGATAGGTACATGGTTATATTTGAATATATATGGAGACCCAGGTTCAATTCCCTTCTTCATCATAGACTTCTTGTGTAGCCTTGAGTATGTATTTAGCCTCTCGGTTCCTTAGTTCTCATCTGTGAAATGGGGATAACAGTATTTCCCTATGTCACAGAGCAATTGTGAGGATAAATACATTAAAGATTGTGAAGCATTTTGAGATCTACTAATGAAAAATGCTATATAAGAGAGAAGTATTATTTATTACTTATTATTTTAAATAATATCCTACTAGTGGACCCTTCTTTTGTCTAATTGTAATGATTATCATGGCCCTGAGTCAAGATATGAACTGTATTCAAGTGATAACATTAATTTATTTAGCCTCATGTTGTAACTCTCTGTCTCATTAAAATAGTTTATTGCTGAGAATTTATTTCTTGTCTTAGAGCAGAGAAGAAAAAAAGAACGTTCTTCCCTGAAACTTGGATTTGGCACTGCCTCAATGTCAGGTATCTATGGGGAACTTTTCTTCTGGTATCCAGTGGTTTGTGCAGAATCCTATGAAGGTTTTAGTTCACCTGGAGAATATTGTCCCTACATGACAGTCTCTGCCTCACGTAACCCTTTAAAAACAACTAGGTGCTGTACCACATCCTCTAATTCTTAACTTACTTTCCCCATATTTTATTCTTTGTTAGTCTTGAAGGTTATTCCCATATCTGAGGTCATAACTGTCAGTGACAGCATTGTCTTCCCCATAGCAATTCACTATGATTTGACAAGCAGAGGATTCCAACTGCAGGAAAGGCACAGGAACAGCAACTTAGGGCTGCCATATAGACTAGCTTTTGCTCACTCAGTGCTAGAAGGCAAGACTGACGTGCAGATACACCTGTGATTTAATGTCTACTCTAGTGAAATCTAGTAGTTAGATGAATTAAATTCTTTGTTAGATAATAACACTTCTGTGGCTCGTGTTCATAATAAAGTAGTGCTGAGCTTGTCAAAATGTTATCCGTGAGCCACTGATGGTCAGCAGAACACTTTGGTGCTAGGTCTTTGTTTTCATTTGTTAATCTGTGTTAAAATAAAGCTAAAAACACATTAAATACTCCCCTAGTATTAATTCCTCATATGAGCAATTACTGCAATTGCCACAAGAATGTAATGCATATGTGAATGGGGGGAGAGATGGTCTGCATTATCACTAAAGGGATGAGAGGTTTCCATGAGACAAGCTCTCTACCAAGATGTGGTCCATCCTATTAGGATGCCTGAGTAGTGTGAGACATCCTTGAAAATGTGTGGGCACCAGTGAGCATCTCTAAGGAGGAAATGAGTAATGTCTATGAAGCCTAATTCAAGGAAATGCCTCTGCCCAGCCACCAAGATGTGCAGGGTCACAGAAGGTAATTTTTCAAGGCTCCCATGGATTACAGTGACAAGATTGATGTGGGTTTTATTTTTGTTACTTTTTGTGTGTGATGTGTTAAGGTACCGCCTAGACAGCTATGTCTCTAAAGTCCTTGCTACAGTATTGCTATGCGCTAGTGAGCGTTCTACACTGATTTGATGTGTCAACCCAACACTGCAAAAAGCCCCTCCTTTCACTTTCCATTTTGTGCAGGGCTATCCCCAAAATAATCCAAACTCATTGCTCAGTAAATTACAGCCTGTTCCTGGCACAATCAGTGCCACAAAAATTAATAAATATATGACTAATCCCTCCCAGAGGCAGCACAGCTTGGGATAAGAAATGTCAGGCAGATTTTCAAGGGCTTCTTCAAGTTTGCAAGTAAACTTCATTCCCAGTAAATGATTATAAATTAAATTTGACAGGAATTTGCAGCAAGTGTATTCAAATCTGTTCAATTGAGCATGAAATATGCTTTGTAAAAATATACAAAAGAATTCTAGAAGTTCCTGTTTGCCACAGTCTGCTGAAACCCAGTTAATTATAAATGAGATTGCAGAATAAAAAATTGAAGATCGCGCTTTCTCCATCTCATTTCTCTATAAATAACCAAATGAAGCATTGTCTGATTTCCACTCCCTTGAATATGAAGAATTTTTTCTTCTTTCATTTGTAATTATAATATACACTCCTTAAAAAGGAAACAGTGTCTAATGTCAACTTCCCAAACCAATTCTAAAAATTCATAGAGCCTAGTTGAAGTGTCTAATAGCTGGAAATGTGTGTATACTTTGGCCCCCCGCCCAGAAGAATAAGTGCCCTCATGTGTGAAAATAATATGTTAATACTGGTTATGAGCTGAAATCCCAGTGGAAAGAACATCAGCTGCAACAAATTGTCTGGTTAAAGAGACTGGAATGCTGCCAGGTCTGAAGCTGGGACACACTTCCGCTGATTCTCCAGGGCTGTGGTTTGTCTTGCAGGTACCAACTTTCCAGCTCTTATTGTGGTTTTTATTAGATGTTAAGAAACTAATGTGCTTGAAAGAGGTTAAAATAATATGGAGTTGCTGAGCCAAGTGAATTTCCCAGGCTCTGAATAATAGGAAGGTCCCTGTGCTATTCTCTGTAACTTGATCTGGAGGGCTGTCTTCACAAAACGGGGCACTAGAGACTGGCTGACCATAGTACACAGGATTACCAAGGACGCACGGGGGTCTAGGTTTTCTTGAACCATTTGTTTTGTGTTAATGTTTTCCTGTTGGGATTTCCATAGAGGCTCCGTGTCTGCAAAATGCAGAGGGGATCTGAGCAGCAGGTTTAGCTTCCTTCACTTCACCCCTCTGCAATTTTTCATTGACTGTTCAGTTCAGCATTATTCGTATTTCTTTGGGTATCTAATTCTAGAATGAAATGTGGGAAATATGATCATGGTATTTAACTCAGTTAACAGGCCAAGCAGCATCGTCAGCTAGGTTAACAGTTAAATATTTCTGATAACTAATGGATAGAAACAATAATTTACACAAATACATACTATATTAAAGAACAAAATCTCCACACTCCTATCCAATCAGATAGCTGCTTCTATCAGTAGATAATCATTCAATCCATTTTACAATATCTTTTTGGATTTGGCTGCTTTTTAAGACCTGCATGGTCCATGCAACTGATTTACATGTCTGCTTCAGAACTCAGAGTACTCTCCTGATTTACAGTTTTTATTGGCCCCTTGTTTTTCTCTCTTTCTTCAATGGCAATTGCATGGCTGTAGCAAATAGAAAAGTAACCTGAAATATGCTTGTTGCCTCGGTCACTTGTATAACACTCATTAGCTAATCCAGTTCCAAGCACTTCCCATTAATTGCTGGTTCTTTTCCAAAATGTAATGTTTCTTTCTTTTGAAATAAAGGTAATTTTACATACCCAAGTTAATGCAAAGTCCAGTTTAACTTTTAATACTAGGAGTCATACAAACCAATGCATAATACTCTGCCTAATTTCCTAACTGTGGTGTTAACAAACCATCATAACAAATGACTTACAAGCTGTTTATAAGGAGTATGTTAAAATACATGCTTCATCAATTTCAAAACGTGGATAGCCCATGCATAATAGGAGAGTGTTTATCTCTTTGTACTTAAGTCGCTTCTGGGATATCCCCAGTGAATCAGCAGGTATCATGATGTGGGAAGACAGCATGATATGCTGAGGAGACCAGCTGTGCTTATTCCGAAGTCTCTCTTCCTCTTTCTCCTGGTAACATGCCAGCTGAGATGTAAGTTCTTCTCAGAAGGTGCTAGAATTAGCAGCATGTTCATCAGGCTCTGCGAAGGAAATTAAGAACTCCAGAGAGCCTTCTTCAGTGTGTACTTGTAAGGGCACCAGTCATTCTGCTAACTGAGCCATGAAATAGCTTTTGTTCTTGCTTTAGAGGAAACTGTCTGCCCTTTGTCATGGCAAAGCTCCTTCATGGGAGGAAGGATAGTGAATGCTGCAGGATAGTGTTGAATCCTAATTTTTACAAAGCCTGAAGAATGTTACATAATAGAATATTTGGACAGACACGCTGTGATATGCTCAGACCCAGTTTCCAATGTGGCAGTGTACATAATAGGTATAACAGGTTCCAACAAAGACTACTTTCATTTCACTAGTTTTTGGATAAACCAGTTAACTCCTCTTTCTTACTTAATACAGACCTTTGCCTCTAAGGAAAGTGATTCTATTGCCAGAGAGCAAATGCCTGTAAAGCTTTTAATCCAGGAAGGATTTAGAAGTTAGATGCTGTGTTACCAACTGTATTCCATACGAGCTTGTAACTGCTCTCATGCTCCCTGCACATGCAGCTCTTGGTTACAGCAGAGGTTCCCAAAACAACTGACCTCTAGCAAAAAGAGAATCCAGATTTGCAGCCTTTGTTCCCCTGGTGTGCAAATCATAGTTCAAACCCCTGACACTCCTGGGTCATATATTATACTATACTATGAGCTTAGATCTGGAGGGAATTCTCCAAAGTGCTTAGCTCTGTGAACTTCAGCCATGTTCAAATGTATCTCATTGAGCTGGACAGCCCAAGTTATTCCTTTATTATTTTTGGCAGTGACATATCAGGAGAAGCACAGCTGCATGTGGAAGTGCCTGACTCAATAACCACATGGATAACAGAGGCTGTGGGTCTGTCTGAGAAGAAAGGGCTGGGACTAGCTAAACAAACAGAACTGAAGACATTCAAACCCTTCTTCATTGATTTCACCCTGCCTTATCATGTCATCCGTGGGGAGCAGACCAAAATCCCACTGACTGTCTACAATTATCTGGCTATCTGCATAGAGGTAACAGCTTCCTTTCTTTTTCTTCTTTTTCTTTTTCTTTTTCTTTCATTCAACACATTGCCAAAACACCAAATTTGGTTCCATCATCAGGGATCATGTCCTAGGTGTTGTGATTGTAAGTTCATGGTAGATAAGGCATTTGGATGCCATGAGGGTCAGTGCAATATAAATACTGAGAGAAGAATGTATTAGTTTGTACTATTAGTGAACATAGCTGCTTTATTTATTTACTTTTGACAAATGCAGCATCCTGAATGGTCCTTGCAACACTTGAAAACCAAAATTAGTGAATAATTCTTTGGGAGTCTATCACAAAATTCCTGTTTAAGCCTGGGGAAGAGCTTGATTCTTAGTTAGAAAATTGCTTTACATAATTTACCGAAGATGAAATGCCTGCAAAGGATGGACATCTGAGAAACTCTCTTTCCTAAATATAGCTCTTTTTCAAATACGTGCTCTTTCTGGCTTCATTGCTCTTCTAGAATCAAGCCAGATACAGATGGTTAGATTTAGAAAAGAATGTTGACTTTAGTTGTGTATGTTCGTTCATTCCTTTACATTTTATAGAGTTACTGCACTGAAGCTAAATCTGTCCTTTAAATCTCCTCTAAGAAATGCATTTAATTAATGAGTGACATTAGTATTGTTTCCAGTTTTGGGCACCCACACTACAAGAAGGATGTGGACAAATTGGAGAGAGTCCAGCAGAGGGCAACAAAAATGATTAGGGGGCTGGAGCACATGACTTATGAGAAGAGGCTGAGGGAACTAGGCCTGTTTAGTCTACACAAGAGAAGAGTGAGGGAGGGATTTGATAGTGGCCTTTAACCACCTGAAGGGGAGTTCCAGGAGGATAGAGCCAGGCTATGCTCAGTGGTGGCAGATGACAGAATAAGGAGCAATGGTCTCAAATTGCAGTGGGGGAGGTCTAAGGGGATATTAGAAAAAACGTTTTCACTAGGAGGGTGGTGAAGCAATGGAATAGGTTAGCTAGGGAGGTGGTGGAATCTTCAACCTTAAAGGTTTTTAAGGCCAGCTTGACAAAGCCCTGGCTGGGTTGATTTAGCTGGGATTGGTCCTGCTTTGAGCAGTGGGTTGGACTAGATGACGACCTTCCAGCCCTAATATTCTATGATTCTATGTATGTTATGTGTGTGTTGAGCACTTAGTGATCTTTGGGCTTTTTGTCAATCTTTCGTCATTGCTGATCATATTTGCATAAAATGCAATTAAATACTTGTTTTTACAGGTTCATGTGAAGATTTCAGTTCCAAAAGGCATAAAGTTTGTTGGACATCCTGGGAAACACCATCTGACAAGAAAGAAGTGTGTGGCCCCTGGAAAGGCCAAACCGACCTCCATAGTCTTGTCCTTCAGTGAACTTGGACTGAGTAACATCACAGGTACTGTAGAGTTATAAATCCTTCAGTGCTGGTATGCCTGAGGGAATTTTGCAAAGCATTCCCCTTCTCTTCCTCACTGCAAAAGATCCCCTCGGATTCAGAGCTGGCTGAATCATTCACTGTGAATAATACTGCAAATTTAGCCCTTTTTTCGTATTTGTGAGCTGATCCCAATTTTCTACAAATGGATTTTACATAAGGATTCACAGAGGAGTTTGTGTGAACAAACGTCAGGCTATTCTCTTTGACTTCATTGTTTGTTATTTGTGATGTTGTGGTCACCTGTTGTGTGGGGTTGTTATTGCACCCGGTTTGGATGATTGAAAATTTAAACTGAGATTAATGAATAATCCACAATCTTGTACACCCATCAGGCAAATAATCATTGATGTGGAAATCCATGAAATTTTTAGGATTAGCAGAGACTTCCCCCATACCCAGAGGTTGTCCAAATACTTATGGACTAAGAATAATATGACTCCACACTTGATCTGACCACTACTTAGTTTAGAGCAATCCTGAAGTGAAAAGTGCTTTGAGCTGTTGAAGATCATACTACATTTAAATCTCTGCTTCCTCTTTTCTTTCTTTTACTTAGCAAAAGCATTTGCTTATGGTGTAACAAATTGCTGTCAGGATGGGATGCAGATCCTGAAGAATGGCAAGCACTCAGAAGACAATTACTTGGACAAAAGGACGCCAGTTGGGATAGACTATGTCCGTAGTAGTGTTGTTATTGAGGTAAGAGGACGTGAGTCCATAACAATTCAGGAAAAATACTAGGTGTCAATTAAACTTTTAGTTTAGTCAAAACTAAAGAGAATGATAAGGCACTTCAGGGCAAGGCGATTTAGCAAAACCAGGTGTCTGAGCTACACAGTGACAGATAAGATTAATTTAAAACCCATTTGCATGTCTAAATTGATAAAATCGTTCCTTCTAATGAGGATTGCCTTGCATTTTTCTACTATTGTTGTTATATTACTGCAGTGCTGAGACCTCATAACTGAGATTGAGATTCCATTGTGCTGGGTATAAGAGACAGACTCTGCCTCAAACATTGTACAACAGACAAAGGAAGGATTATTATCCATATTTTAGAAGAGATTAAGTGACTTACTCAAGATCACACAGGGAATCTGTGGCAGAGTTGGGACCTGAGCCCAGACCTGCTGAATTCCAATCCAGTGCCTTAACTACAAGGCTATCCATTCTCTCCTGTCTACACTGAATTTAATCTATCACTCTGCTAACCTCTATCATAGTGTTGTAAAGCCTCTTTGTAGTTTCTCACAATCCTCTTTAATCTTGACTAATTTAAGTAATTGTGTGCCGATCTGCAAAATTTTGCCACCTAGTTGTTCACTGATCATTTCCAGATCATGAATGAGTATGTAAAATAACACTAGTCTTAGTACAGGTCTGGGAGGCATATCCTGATAATCTCATTCCACATTGGGAATACCATATATTTCTTTATTTTCTACCTCTTTAAGCATTTTGTAATTTATAATAGAACTTTGCCTCTAACTCCCTGATTTACCTAGTTTCCTTAATAGCCTCTTGTTGGGAATTCATCAAAAGAAATCTATATCTACTGATTTTTCTTTATCTGTTGTTCTGCTGAGTCCTCAAATGTTTATAACAGCCTGCATGCATGAGGTATGATTTTCCTTTACAGAAGCTGTGCTGGTTTGCCCCTCTTATATCATATTATCTAGGTACCTTATAACTCTCTAATTACTGTTTCAGCTACCTTACATGGACCTGACATAAAGCACATTAGGCTGAGATTCCCAGTGTCACCCATAGTACCTTTTTAACAACAAATAAAACACTCAGGCTCTTTCAATATAGTAGATGACTCTAATGATTGAAAACATATTTTGTTCGTTAGCAGCCCAGCCACTAAGTATAAAACTCTGAAGCTTGAATGTCGTAAGTGCTTAAATTCATATTTAGGTACATTTGAAGGCAGTGACTAGCCACACTATATTTTCCTGATAACAATGACAGTGAAATGTCATGTTCTATAATGGGCCTATAATGCCATATGGCACCAGAACTTTATTTTGTATATTTATAACTAGATCTAAATGGTGGTGGTTGTTAATCCAAGTGTTTATTTTCCTAATGAATTTCTGCCTTTGTGTAGCCAGAGGGATTATCCAGAGAATATACCTACAGTGTGTTCTTCTGTCCTAATGGTAAGTTTGTAGTCTGAATGCAATACAACAAGATTTGGTTTTTTTCCCAATTTAAGTTTTAAATAGAAACATGTTACTTTACTCCCCAAAAAAACTTACTTTGTTTCTATCTTTTCAGTAGGAAAATCTGTAAAATTTATATCCCATCTATGGTAGGTGGGTTTACAGGGATTTTTCATACCTGTCTGGCTAACTATGGACAGTATTAATTAACCAAATGCTATCTGCAAATAAAAAGTGAACTTCCCTTTCTTTATAAAACTGGTTGTGTTTTGCACTATGGACCATAACTGTGGCTAAATTAGGCTGTAGTATATTTTTAGTTGATTTTTAAAATTCAGATCGAAAGTTATTGTGTCCCTTCTGCCTGAATCAGATAACTTGATCTGCCTACAGTAACTAGTTATGATTTGGCTTCTGCTAAACCATTTAAACTGGGAATTGAGAAATCATGTATAGACTTTACAAGAAATACATCTTGGCTGTTTGAATTAAAGAGTTCTAATTCTATACTGGAAGGAATGCAAGAAAGTGGAAGATAGAAAGAGAGACTCCTACCCACTCTGCTAGTTTGATTTCTGAGGCACCAGAGTGACAAATGTGTACTGATAAAGAGATTATGCAGTGCAAAGCCCCACGAAGTTCAGCTGTGGGCTCTGAGGGTTTTATTAACAGTTTTATGACAATTTTAACATCAAGATCTAATTCTGACAATATTCCATTCTTTTTTTGACTAGAGAAAATTCACATTTCTACACCTAACAAATATGAATACCAGTATATGCAGAAGCCTGCCCGGATGACTCATTTCGACACTGCAGTAAAAGCACACAATGATGCCCATTTTGCCTTGTCCTCTAGCCCACATGACATGGCAGAGATGACTGAGATTGTCATTGGTGGGAATCAAAATGCTAAAACATGGATTTCCACTAGTAAAATGGGTGAACCAGTTGTCAGCATAGACACAGCTGGCATCCTCTCTTGGGATGAATTCCGGAGCTTCTGGATCAGCTGGAAAAATGGAATTATTCAGGTAGTGAATTTGGCTGTGTAACAACAGCCTTACATTGTTCCTTCCTTAACAAGACTGAGTGTAGGACATGTTTCCATTAGCCATGTTATAGAAAGAAAGAGCTTCATTTCTGTTCCTTTTCTATATTAAATATTTATTGGCCCACTTTTATTAGAGCACTTGATCCTATTTCAAAATGTTTTTCTTTGTCATGCAGTGACACTTCAGTTGGGTGAGCTGGGCACCTAAGCTTTAAAAATTGTTGTTAAGTGTATTAAAAGTATTTGCTCCTGACTGTCATCTGGATTGGAAAGCACAGGTCCGGCTGGTCAGTACTGATGGGAGGCCAGTGGGAAATAGCTTAATGATATCTCTTTAATTTCCAATTAAATCCAATGGAGTTTGGGTGGTTTATGTAATGTTCTCAGATGTATGTATGACGCCGCTGCAGGTTTAAGCCACTGGTTCCAATGGCACACACAATAGTTTTCCAAATTTAAAGAAAGAGGCAGATTTGACTTGTATGTTCTTCCTGGAATTAAATGGTTTGCTTGTTCCTTTCAGGTTGGCCATGGTTCTCAGATGTTAAATGAATCCGTTATTGTGGAATGGGCCATCCCCAAACAGCCTGAAGTGAAGTACATTGGCTTCTCCACAGGCTGGGGATCAATGGGAGAGTTTAAAATCTGGAGAAAAGAAGAGACTGATGAAAATCACAATGAAGCATTTACTCTTGGAGTTCCCCACAATGTGATCCCAGGATCAGAAAGAGCTACTGCCTCAATAATAGGTACTGATTAAAAGAGACTGGGAGTGAATAAAGATAGATGCCACAGACTAATATTTAAAAAGTAATATGAGCCAGGTAGAATAAACATAGCTGTTATAATGAAAAGAATATTGCTTTCTGTGTTATGGAATGGTTTGCCATTCAGGTGCTGGTTTGAACCCTGTCCAAGTTGACAGTGACTGAAAGTTGATATCATCTGATGGGTCTTCAGTAGCCTCTCTGAAAAGAGATGACAATTCCCAGTGGAAATGTATACAAAAATCATCCCAACCACAAATGGCACTAACTGGCTCGCTTGTTGGCAGTCTTAGCTGGTTGGCCAAGGAGTTAATGAGTCCAGGAAAGTGAAATCTCTGTATTCCAAGGGAAACCCTGCATGGCTAAGACTGAGGATCTTAGGGGGTTCCAATTTTATATTAAGGTTTAATGTTCCTGCAAGTGTGGGTCTGATGGTAACCACTGTGGTTAATTAGGTTTGTGCCATTGTAGTTGTGAGTGGAACCTTCATCAGCCATTCAGGTTCCTTCTTCCTTAGTCTTCTACGTGTACAAAATAAAATTAAACAATGAGACAACAGAGAAAGAGGGGTTAATATAGTGCAGCAGTATTGAATGTGTCTTATTGCTTTAATTAGGAGATGTAATGGGCCCTACGCTGAACAACTTGGACAGTCTTTTACGATTACCATTTGGATGTGGGGAACAGAACATGATTCATTTTGCTCCCAATGTCTTTGTCCTAAAATATCTGCAGAAAACCAAACAACTCAGCCCTGAGGTGGAGAGTGAAGCCACAGATTACCTGGTGCAAGGTACTTCCTCAGAATCAGACTGTAGAGACAGAAAAGATGTATAAGTAGTCTAGGCCAACAAAGGATATTACTAGTTTAACATTGTGCTGTCTAGCCTGAAATATCTCGAGTGAGGGGCTCACAATTTTCCTGGGCAGATTATAGGAGGTGTGTGTGTGTGTGTGTGTCAGTGTCAGGAAGTTTTTCTTGGTACACAGCCTATATTTTCCCTTCTTAAATATCCCCATTTATACATTCTTTTACTCTCCTAAACATTTTATTTCTTTCCTAGCTGTTTACAGCCTTCAGATACTTGTGGAAGGTGGTTGTGTTTCCATTAGTCATTGTTTAGCCAAGCTGCATGTATTTAGTTTTTTTTTAATATTTCTTTCTTTCTAAATCAGTCCTTGCAGCCCTCCAACCATTTCTGTTGTTGTTCTCTGAACTCCCTCCAATTTGTCAATATCTTCTTAGTAATAAGGTGGCCAGATCCAAATTAGTATCCCAGGAAAAGTCATCCCAGAGCCATATGGAGAGGGTCTGTCCCCACCATGTTCAGTGTCATGTCATTTGCGTGTGTGTAGCCTAAAGCAATCTGCTTTTTCAAGTGTTCTGTCTGCATTCAAATGAGAAAGGTGGTTTGTACAGAATGGTTTATAGTGACATAAAGCAAGGACACCAGAAACAGGGATGAATTATGAGAAAATTATTAAAAACAAGAATGACCCACAAGGGGATGGACGTGCGCTGCCTTGTACATGACTCGGACAATAGCCATGTCATAGAATCATAGGTGATAGGTTTAACTGGAACTCCTCAGAAAATGTAATCCATTCCCTGTGTCCATCAGCAAGAGCCCATTTGCCTTTAGGGACTGGGCCAGAATTATTTCACTTTGTAGTTTGCTTGCCCTCAGAGTTAGAGCATTTTCTAATAGCCCAGCTCAGTTTCTTATTTTTAATATAGTACAGTTTTAATTTACAACCTTTCAAGTGTTTGGGCTTCAAACTCTGCATGTTAATTTACCTCCACAGAGGAAATCGCACAAAGCCTTAAACCTTCCTGTGCTCTCTGGGACCCCTGCCAAGTAGCAGGTTCTGATGGAGAAAGCCCTTGTCCTGCTTTAGAAGGCCTTTGCATCTTACTGAGCAAGAAAACTTTATTTTGCCACTTAAATCCATCCATCAGAGGGCAATATCATAGAATCTGTTATCACCTGCAGTTCCCAGCTCCTTTTCTTAATCCTCAGTGATGGGCTGGGCTTGGCTTCTTAGGCCTGGTCAACACTGACAATGGAGGTCGATGTAACGCTGCTGACACTGACCCCCTAAGGTATGCATCTCCACTGGCACATCCGTTCCGCCGACCTAAATTATGGTAAAATTCGACTTTTAATAAAACCACCTCTGCAAGTGGCGTGGCACTGAAGTCAAATTCAGTGGGTTGAATGACCATCAGTGTAGGCAAAGCGCAATGTAAATTGACATCATTGGCCTCCAGGAGGTATCCCATAATGCTCTGTTCTGACCACTGTGCACATTCACACTCAGCTGCACTGTGGCCATGTAAACAGGAAATAGCTCCTTCCTTCAAGCCCCGGGAAATTTTGAATTCCCATTCCCCGTTTGGTCAGCACGGCAAGAGCTTGCCAGCACAACTGATCATGGTGACTGCATGCCCCAAATCTGCTGTTGCAGATAAGAAAGCCGGGGGGGGAGAACAGCATGACATGTTTAATGAGCTAATGAACACCTCTGCAGCTGCTGACAGAGCTAACAGCATGGAGGATTTTATCTGACAAACTGAACATGGACAACAGGAAGGCAGCACAGGAGTATGAGCATTCAACACAAGAAGAGATGCTGCATATAATGTGGGATCAGTCAGACATGTTGAGGCATCTGATTGAGCTTCAGGAAGCTCGGCAGCAAGAGAGACTTCCTCTGCAGCTCCTGCAAAATTCTGAGCTACCTCAGTCTTTCCTAGTCCCCACCTTAAAGCAGTCTAGGAGGAGGCTGATCAGGGTGCAGTACGTGCTGCACTCCTCACCGGTTGAGGAGAGTAGGAAGAGGCAATGGCCCCTTTAAGGAGTGGGGATGTATGAGTCTTTCCTGTATGCACAGCCAAAATGGCCTCTGTTCCTCTGGCCCCACAAAATGCATGCTGAAAACTCCATTCTGTTCCATTTCCCCCCATGTGAAGGATCACCAAAAAAGAAAGTACTGCTTTCCAATTCATAAAGAGAGGGGGTTGTGGGGGATGAAGGGATCGGAAGGAGGGGAAAGTTTGTGGGGAAAAACATACTGCTTCACATTTCTGTACTGTTTGTTTATTGATAAGAAGGGAGTAAAAGGAGGGGGGAGAGGGGGAAACTGGCTTTGTGGGGGATAAGTAGGGGATGCGAAGTGAAAACACAGCACAGATAAGCAACACACATTACTGTTGTCTCATTGCAAAAGCGGTTTTTTAAATGCTTCCCTGAGGCACAGTACTCCGCGATTGGCTCTTAGTGTTGCAATGGCATCTGGCTGCTCAAAATTTGCGGCCAGCCTATCTGCCTCCACAACCCAAGCCAACAGGAACTTCTTCCCCTTTGTCCCACAGACATTACGGAACACACAGCAGGCAGAGATAAATATTAGGATGGTTTTTTCCAAATGTCAAAATGCACATATCCACCACTGTTCTGCACTTGCTGAGCCTATTATTAAATGCTCCTCCTCACTGTCCAGGTGTCTAGTGTAGGGCTTCATTAGCCATGGGAGCAAGGGGTAGCAGGATCACCCAGATCACTAGTGGCATTTTGACATCGCCAATATTTATTTTATGGTCAGGGAAGAAAGTGCCCGCTTTCATCTTTTTGAACAGACCCAAGTTCCTAAAGATGCGTGCATCATGTACTTTTCCAGACCATCCTACACTGATGTCGGTGAAGTGTCCCCTGTGATCCACCATTGAGAAGTATCTCTTTTGGTTTATGTACTCTGCGGCAAGGCACTCCGGGGCTAAGATAGGGATGTGTGTGCCATCCATTGCCCAGCTTCTCTTCTCCCCCCTCCTCCGCGCCCCCCCCCCGTTTGGGAACCCCATTGTGGAAAAGCCTTCTGCTATGTCCTCCATGTTTCCCAAAGTCACACCCTTCTTAGTAGAAGTCTATTAATGGCCCGGCACACTTGAATCACAGCTGTTCCCGCAATGGATTTACCAACTCCAAATTGATTCCCAACTGATAGCAGTCTGATGGTGCTAGCTTCCACAGAGTGATGGTTCCTTTTTTCTCCACTATCAGAGCTGGTCTCAAGTGAGTATTCATGCGTTTCAGGGCTGGGGAAAGCTCTCCACAAAATTAGAAGAAGGTGGACTTTCGCATTCAAAAGTTCTGCAGCCACTGCTTATCATCCCACACCTTTGTAATGATGCGATCGCACCAATCTCTGCTTGTTTCCCAGGACCAGACGCAGCGCTCCACCGACTGCAGATGGTGTGCGACAGCCAATGGGAATTGTGTCATTCTAGGGTTTGTAGCAAGGTGGCGTCTGTAACATTGCAATTTTCAGCACTGCAGCTCCTGTCTTGCCCCTGAAAATACTGCAGAATAAGTTGTGAGGTGTTTGTGATGCTCAC
>ML675700.1:13693636-13726187 GCA_007922155.1 Mesoclemmys tuberculata
CTCACAATAACAATGCAGAGCTGAGTGGGCTCCACTCCTCTCAGGCAATGGTGTGTGCATCGCAGAGACTGAAGGGTTTGAAAAAATGGTGTGAAAAGGAGATTGTCTGTTTTGGACTGGGGCAAGAAGTGTGGGGGGGGGAGTACGTTGCATCATGGGAGGACGACAACCTTCCCAAAAGCCTCTGCAGCTAGTTGCAGTGTGAGATAGTTACCCCCTTTGCTTGTCAACCCAAGCACAGCTAGTGGGGATGCAATTCCCCGATGCAATGTGCGTGGTGTGATCACGCTCCTCCAACTTCTCAAATTCAGTGGGTGAAAGTCGATTTAAAATAAATTGACTTCACTCTGCAGTGTAGACATACCCTTGGTAACATTTCTATCTTATTGCATCAGAGTTTTTTGAAAAGCAGATGAACTTTAGAAAGATGAAGTTTGTCCTTTTTTGAACCTCTCCAGACAGTAAAAAGGGATGCATAGAAAATGTAAGAACAGGCATTCATAGGAGCAATCGAGATGTGAATTGGTTGGGGAGAGAGCAAGGAAAAATAAATTTAAGAGTAACAGCCAAGGAAGGTGTAAGAAGAGTGAGATACAGATGCTCACCCCTGACTACCAGCAAAATGGACCTGAAGTGATTGTTTCCAACATGAACACAGTCTGGTTATGAAGAGCTACCTTTCAGCAGTAAATTGTATCTGAGGCTTATATAGGGAAGATCTCATTGAAAAATCAAATTAAATGCAGCAGCTATTGCTGGTCTGAGAAGAACATCTTTCTCTGTGGTTTCTGGGTGTGAAAAGGCTTCACCTGTCTCCTCGCTTAAACTGCAGCAAGGGAGGTTTAAGTTGGACATTAGGAAAAACTTCCTGTCAGGGTGGTTAATCACTGGAATAAATTGCCTAAGGAGGTTGTGGAATCTCCATCATTGGAGATTCAGAGCAGGTTAGATAAACAACTGTCAGGAATGGTCTAGGTATTACTTAATCTTGCTATGGGTGCAGGGGTCTGGACTAGATGACCTCTCAAGGTCTCTTCCACCCCTATGATTCTATGAAGAAATCTGAAGGTAGTGCCTTTTCATAGCATTGTCAGTGAACATGTGTATTGACCCAAAATGATTCTTAGCTGTCTGCATGTACAGAACTATAGGACAATTCCTACCACCAGTTTACCAGTCTCTTGTCTGTGTCTGTGCTTAGAGTAGAGCTTGGTAAGTAGAATGGCTCCAGCAGCAGCTGGCAAAGTGTTAGTAAACCTCCTTGCCAACTCCGTGACCCCATTTGTTCTGGTAATGACTTTTTTCAGCAGAGTGCATTCTCGTCCAAATAGGCCAGTTTAAGCAGGGCTTAAATGCAGTACATGTATCTGATGTGAATGTATGCCTGGTCTACACTACAGAGTAGGTCAATGCAAGGCAGTTTACCTCAACCTTACTACATGAGAGTCTACACTAAAATTTTGCTCCCGCCAACATAACTGCCCCCATTCCGTTGACTTAACTCCACCTCCAAAAGAGGCAAAGAAACAATGTTGATATAGCTAGGTCGCTGCAATGTCAGTGTAGACATTGCATCGCTTATATCAACTGTTACTGGCTTTCAGAAGCCATCCCACAATGCCCCACATTGACAGTACAATTGGTACAAGTGCTCCTGGTGAGGACATGCACCACCAACACAAGGAATGTAGTGTGGACAAGCAAAAGCAATTTAATTACTGCAGCAGTTGTATGCTGACATAACTTAGGTTGACATAATTTGGTGATGTAGACATGCCCTTAGAAAGGAGGCTGTAGGAACTAGGAAGCTTTCAGAAGAGTGAAGCAATGTAAAGGGTTGATATTATTCTCCCCAAAACTCCACTGCTTTCCCTTTTCTTGGTGTATAACTGCATGCATTGATTTTTTTTTTCACAGCAGTACCATCTCAGAAACACCCTCCAGAGCTTCAAGACTCTTTTCTTCTTTGCACATTGCTAATATAGAGCACGCCAAAATTAAAGTAGATGCTCCAACCCAAGTAGAAGCCTTGGCATTCAGAGACTGTCACTCACTAGGGGGAGTTTGGGGTAAATGTACCTCAGCTCCTCGTCTCAGAAGCCTCTATACTTCCCTCTCATTTCTTCATCTTCACTGTCCCTTCTTCCCATTAGTGCTCTATAAATTAAATAATATAAACTTGGATTTATGTTTCTGAACATTGTGCTAACCCCAGATTCCGTTTTTGGTTCCTCCCAAAGTCTCTCTTTCACCAAGCGTGGTTCTTCTCCTAAGGCTACTGTTCCATTCTTTTTCTGTGGGTACAAATGGATTTTATTCCCCTACCTTTATCCATATATCCTCTGAACCCCCAGGCCAAACTTTTCACTGCTGGAGCATAATTACTTTCTAGAAATTCATTTGTTTCCCATTTTACAAACTTGCCCAGCTCTGCTCTCTTTCAAAGGAAAACTTTTGGACGTTGTGGAGAAGCAGAGGGAGGTGGGCAGCCCTAACAGGAGGTAGTACTGCCACCTGTATCTGCAGAGGTCAGCAAAGCAACTTAGTCCCTGGAAATGAAAAATTAATTCATTTTCATGAAAATGTCATGCAGCATGGAATAAAAAGTCTATTTATGGGTCAGGATTAACCAGGCTCCAAATATCTCTCTGTTCTGTAGCCTCTTCCACATGCTGTACACATCTCCATATCAGAAATGACCATTCTGAAGGATTTAAATCCTGAGGACATTTAAAATCTTTGCCAAAATTTACTGCATATTGGGGGTTTCCATATTGTAGAGACTTAGCCCAATTGTATTAGCACTGACAGTTCATGATTACAAGGGAAGTAGGTTTGGTGAAAGGTAAATTCCATCCATTATAGCTAAAATGCTATTCCCATCTTTGTCTTCGGTGTTTGAAGGACATTCACGTAGGGCGCACTTTGTACATTAAGGTAACCACTCTAAACAGATGCATCCTAAATGGGGCCCAGCTACTGTCTCTTGATTTTTAGTGTTTAACTTCACAATAACTGTTGGATTAAAATAAGCCTTCTGTAAGACAGCCCCATCCGCTAGGAAGGGTTCAAAGATCCCTCTGATTTGGCTATCCTTGCCTCAAGAAACTGCATACCAATACAATCTTATTGTTCCCCAAGCTGGTTCTTCTGCTGAGGAATTCTTAACTAAAGGGAAAAGAGAGAAAGTCCTAATAAAAGGAAGATATGACTGATGAATGCCAGCCCCTATATGTACATGTAAAGAGCCTCTAGCTGGGCAAGGAAAAGAGCAAGACAGTTCAGCCTTTGCCAACTTCTTTATACTTGACAAGTGGGAATAATTAAAGGAACACCCTCAATTCCTTTGGGATCTATTCATTGAATTTTTTTTCAGTGTTGCACCTTCATGAAGTAATGTCATAAATTAAACATTTCTAGTGGCCAAGTTGCAGGAACTGAGCTTTAATATTAACTATCCCAGGAACTCTACTCCCTAACCACTTCTTGGATAGGTGTAGTGCTCAGTAAGAAGCTAACAGGAGGAGAAGTTATGTTTTGATCCCTTGTTTTTAAGAGCTGTATGGAGACTTATACAGTAGAACTTCAGAGTTATGAACACTTCAGGAATGGAGGTTGTTGGTAACTCTGAACAAAATGTTATGGTGGTTTTCTTTCAAAAGCTTACAATTGAACATTGACTTAGTACAGCTTTAAAACTTTACTATGCAGAAGAAAATGCTGCTTTCCCTTTATTTTTAATGTTTTAACAGTACTGTACTGTATTTGGTTGTTTTGGGTTTTTTTGTCTCTGCTGCTGCCTGATTGCATACTTCCAGTTCTAAATGATGTGTGGGGCTCACTGGTCAGTTTGTAACTGATGTTCATAACTCAGGTTCTACTGTAAATACTAGCCTGTATGAAATTTAGTTAAGATCTATTGCACACACACACGGTTGGCTATTGTACACAGCAAAACAAAAGATTGTGTTCGGCAGCAGACTCCCCCATACCCGTGTTGGATGGTCAGAGTCTTCATTCAGTTTTAGCATTTGCTTTTCTCTGTATGAAGATGCTGGACTCCCACAATTCTTTTGTGATTTCCAGGTTACCAACGTCAGTTGACCTACAAGAGACAAGATGGCTCATACAGTGCTTTTGGCGAGAGGGACTCCTCAGGGAGTATGTGGTAAGTAAGTCGCTATTTAAAACAATTAAAAATCCAGTGTTTGCCAAATGAAAAGGGACACAATTGGCAAGAAAAGAACAATAACTTTCCAGCTTGTGTCAGGGTGTTGTACATAATAGACAGTAAAAGTACTTAATGGCTAGAAGTCTGTTAATGCTGTGCTGCTGAGTGTTTTGTGATCACACATTAGATAGGCTTTGTGGCTTAGGGACTGTCAGGATGTTAGTTAATGCATGTCCCTTTAAGGTTCAAAAGCTATAGTTTAGGGTCAGATTCTGTGCCACAGAACTGCATAGGCAGTGCATGACCTCAAGCACCTGCTTACTTGAGAACAGAGCCCCACACTTAGGTTTAAAATGAAGTCCGTGATGGGGAGATGGTAGGGCATCCCCTCCAGGACAGGAGGGAGGAAGGGAATGGAGCATGTCTCAGTGGACCCCAGCTCCAACTGGATGAAACAGAACAGGATGGATGGATACATGCAAAATGGGAAGTGACTGCCGAGGAAGGAATACTGTGGAAAGGGATCTGAGAGTCATGGTGGATCACAAGATAAATAGGAGCAAACAGTGTAATTGTTCAAAAACAGCAAACATTCTGGGCTGCATTAGCAGAAGTGTTGTAAGCAAGACACAAATAGTAATTCTTCTACTCTATACTGTGCTGTGCTGATTAAGCCTCAACTGGAGTATTGTGTCCAATTCTGGGTGCCACATTTCAGGAAAGATGTGGATAAATTGGAGAAAGTCCAGAGAAGAACAAAAAAAATGATTAAAGGTCTAGAAAGCATGACTTATGAGGGAAGATTGAAAAAACTGGATTTTTAAGGGTGGTAAAGAAAAGATTGAGGGGGACTTGATAACAGTTTAAGCACATAAAAAGGTTGTTACAAGGAAGAGGGAGAAAAATTGTTTTAGATAATCTGAGGATAGGACAAGACACAAAGGGCTTAAATTGCGGCAAGGGCAGGTTTAGGGTGAACATTACAAAAAACTTCCTACCTGGCAGGATAGTTAAGCACTGGACTAAATTACCTAGGGAGCTGTGGAATCTCCATCATTAGAGATTAAGAGCAGGTTAGACAAACACCTATCAGAGATGGACTAGATAATATGATTCTATGATGTATTCCAAAGGAAACTGAACTGCAGAGCCTTTCAAGGTGCCAGTTGTGTTAAGGTTAGTAGATGTGGGGTGTGTTTTAGTGCTGTCTAGAACACCACCCATTCCAAGACTCTGCATTACTTCAGTGTTAGCATTTACTTGCCTAAATGCAGCACCTCAAACTAAAGGGTTTTCCACTTCATTCATTTGCCTGTATTGTCATTCAATTCCTTCAGTTGCTCTGTATTTTCCTTTAGATTGACTGGCTCCATGAACTCATCTAAAGGGGGAAGTAGAACTTCTGTGATGATGCTTAACTTTTTTTCAAGATAGTAAGCTCCACTTTCATCTGAGAGCTGGCATCTCTTAGTCCCTAGATAGAAAATATTATGACATACAATTACTTAACACTCGAAAAATCCCATCAGGCATCCTGCCTCCTACCCTCCCATTCCTGAGGGGCTTATAAAAATGTGTGATTCAATCTCCCAAAACTGGCTGGAGTTCACACTTGTTGCATGTCAGAGGTTTAGAATTCTGAAAGCACTTCTGCTGTCTCTGCTTAGATCCTAATGCTCTATGGAGAGGGACTTTAGCAGTGGGTTTGAATTGCCACTTGTTTTGTTATCAGTAAGTAATTAAAATAGGGGGAAATTACAATATTTTTCCCTTTTGTCCATCTAGTATTATATCTGAATTGGTAATTGTACACATCTTATTTCAAAAGCTTCAGTAAATCAGGGAGCAGCTAAACACCTGTACAAGAGAAATGAATTCCAGCCAATGACAATGTTGAGTCAAATTTTGCCTCTTTCCATTTATGATATTCTATGGAAGTGAGTTCCGCAGGCTTAACTGTGATTTTTGTTTGGTTGGTTCTTTTTATAAATCCTTGTTTAAAATATGCTGCCTTTGAATTTCATGCAGTGCCCCCTTATTCCTGTATGACTCAAAAGGGTAAATAGTGTCCACTTTATCTTCTCTACACCATTCTTTTTTTGTATATTTTGATAGCATTTCCTCTTATAGATTTTTGAAACATGCATTTCCCAGAAGCACTGTTCACAGTTAGTGTTTGGTTTTCTTATTCTCAAGAAGCTGCTGAATTTGTGTTTTCAGGCTAACAGCCTTTGTTCTCAAGTCGTTTGCGCAGTCTCGTGGGTTTATTTTCATTGATCCCAAGGAACTAACAGCTGCAAAGGACTGGATCATCCAGCACCAGAAGGAAGATGGCTCGTTCCCTGCTATGGGTAGAATATTAAATAAGGACATCCAGGTAAAACTACAGAGACTCAGAATCATGCAACAAATGCATTTTTTAGAAGGTTAAGAGGGTTGGAGGTAGTATAATTTTATGGTTAAACGGCTATGATCCTATGGGAAGGAAACTAAATCAGAGGGGTTTCAATAAAGCCAATTGCTGGGACTTAGCTGTGTGCTATCCTTTGAGAATCCCACGATGGCACTTTGAAACTAAATCTCAAACTATGAAGCTCCATGTCTCAGGTGTGCTATGGGGCCATGGACCTGGTAGAAAACTGCAAAAGGAAACTGGGTTTCAGAACTTTAGGCTTACCAAGTACAAACATGAAAGGATCCTATGGCTACAGCCTCTCTCATGGTTATAACTTATTCCCTGCTTGGCTTCCAAAGTCCTTTTATGCAGCATGCTGCTGTCCAATTGTTTTGTGTTTGTCACACTCCAGGGTGGAATCCATGGCAAGATCTCACTGACAGCATATGTGGTTGCCGCTTTGTTGGAGACAGGTATCACTTCTGAGGTAAAGGACTGAACAGCAGCCTTTAAAATAGCTAATTGTGCTGGATTTTGAAACTTTCCTTTTTGTTGCTTAGCTTTGCCTTTTTTTTTTTCTTGGCAGAGACGTTGTGAGCTAGTTCTGCAGGTGGCAGTCAGACACTAGAGGTTGTAGTGGAGCCTTCCTGACTTATCCAGAGTGGAATGTCTCAAAGGAATCTTTTCTAAAGTTAGTCATGAAAATTTCTGCAACCTCTGGTTGTCAGCTTATAGCTTGTTCCAGAGGAGCAGAGCTGCTCTCTCTAAATCTCCAGTAGCAGGCAGTTGTCGCCACATAAGTTGCTGAGCAGGCTCAGAAAGGCAGTGAACAGAATAAATTTGGATCTGTCTCTGCTCCTCTTTGTCACGATCCAAATAGGTGAGCTTGCTAGCTGTCCCTGCCAGCTGGTTTCACTCATGAATTATACACCTGTGATTCCTCAATTAGGTTATTTAAAATTATCAAATGTCTTAGGGAAGAGTCACTTTCCTGTGATGTACTGGAATGTAAACTCTTCAGCAAAATGTTCACCTTTGCTGTAATGCAATGTCCTGGTGGTTAATCCAAGGCATATGCATGGAGAGCCACTGCTTTCTATCACTCCAGAAGGGTAAGAGGCATCCAGATCTCAGTGAATAGAAGATCTCTTGGATTGCCTATTAAACTAATCCTGAATCCCCTGTATTGTTACCTTTGTTAAATCCAGCAGAGGAAACTGATTTACTATCTGAAGGGTGTTCAACTGGCTGTGAGAATGAGTTAATGGTCCTTTTTCCAATTTCTGTAGGATAAATAGCTGTGTCACAAAAACCACCACCACAATTGCCGGTGGTTCTGGTAGATAGGCTGAAAATTGAATGGCCCTTGGAGACTGGACTCTCCTCTTACCCTTAATAGGCATTTGCAGGGCAGTATATTATTAATTTGTATTACAAAAATGCCTACAACTCTGTGCTACAAACACCTGCCCCAAAAAGCTTACTGTCTAAGTAGACAAGGCAGGAAGGGAAATAAAAACAGATTGGATGTGGCGTGCCCAAGGTTTCACAGCAGGTCAGTGGCAGAGCCAGGAACAGAACCCAAGTCTTCTGACACTGACTCCCAATTCAGTGCCCTATCCACTAACCATATAGTCTCCCCAAGTGTACAGAACTATTGCCTATGCAGGACGTGTGGATAAATGGTGGTTTTCACTTTCCATTTTTATCAATCTGTCCTACATTAGTATAAAAAGAGAAATATCCCTGTCTCCTCATTCCAGCAGAGAGAACAAACTTTCTGTTCATTAACTCTGGAAGCATTCTGCCTTATCACTTCCTAATGTAAACTGGGTCCAATTTGATTTATTTAGTTCTTGTATGAACAAGTTTCTAAAGATTCATTTTTAGAAAATATAAAAAATATCAGGTTAATGCAGGGGTGATCAGACACTCCCAAACTGAGCCCCTAAGGCTCCTGGCAAGTTGGCCATATGAACTGCAGAAATAGAACAGATTGTCTTTTATGTTGAGGTAAGAGACACATCATAGACTCATAGACTCATAGGTCAGAAGGGACCAATATGATCATCTAGTCTGACCTCCCGCACAAGGCAGGCCACAAAACCCTACCCATACACATTTATAACAACCCCGAACCCATGACTGAGTTATTGAAATCCTCAAAAATGAGATTTGAAGACCTCAAGCTGCAGGGAATCCACCAGCAAGCGACCCATGCCCCATGCTGCAGAGGAAGGCGAAAAACCTCCGTGGCCCCTGCCAATCCGCCCCGGAGGAAAATTCCTTCCTGACCCCAAATATGGCGATCAGCTAAACCCTGAGCATGTGGGCAAGACTCACCAGCCAGCACCCAAAAAAGATTTCTCTGCAGTAACTCAGTTCCCATCCCATCCAGCATTCCCACAGACCATTGAGCAGACTTATCTGCCAATAATCCAAAATCACTTGTATGCAGTGCACAGTGACCTGGTACTGATGAGGTAGGGCTTGTGAACTGCATTGTAGAATTCTGCTGGCTACACTCTGGCCACCTAGACTTCAAATATTGGACAAAGTGAGTTCCCCAAACTCTTTTGGAATCTCTGTACATTGTATATTGGAGCCCCCTGCTGATCTCTCACGCTTTCACTGGAGCCTGTTTGTGATCACATATGTACACACACTCAAAATTGCTGAGCCACACATTCCCTGTGAGGAGAGAATGACAAAAAGTAAGTTATGAATCTGATACCCTGTGTCTCTGTAGAGAGAAAGCTCTCTAAACTCTCACAAGTTGCCTTTGTGGATAAACAGTTGTCTCTGGGTGGAGAGAGACAGTATAGAAGAAAAACCTCGTTTCGTAAGTGTCTATTAATTGCATTATTTAATTTTCGGGGAGGAGAGAAGGTCAGACCCTTCCCAATGCATTTGGCTCCTTAGGGACTCCCCATGCAGAGTGCTGAAGCAAGTGCTCCCTCACATTTGCCTGGATGTGAATTCTGTAGGGTGCAGATAGTTTGAGGGCTTAGGATAATATGCCTGGCAAACATCCAGTCTCAGTAATGGTGACTGCAAAAAAACCAAACCCCCACATTTTTCCCCCTTGAGATGCACTGACTAGTCCCTGAATCCTTATTTCTCTTTACTGTGTCATGATTAGGGGAAAATGGGGCTTGATGAATTTGTTTGTATAGACAACACCTGAAGATGAAAGCAGGAAGAGCCATGTACTGTACACTTTCTCTGGTGTGCCCTCCTTAGACACATTGATTGTCTATTCAGGCACAAAGCACCATTTAAAGGGGATTTTGAAGTGCCCAATGGAGCCATGAGGATCTTTTCAGAACATCTTTGATTGATGTGCTTCGTGCACTGTAGGCCTCTGACTTGCAAAATTCTCAGCATAAAGGCCCCAGCCTGCAATGTTCGGAGCACCCTTCATTCCTGTTGGACTCAGTGGGAGTTAAGGGCACTGTGCAAGATCTGGTCCTAAAAGTGCTAAAGGAATAAGTTGTCGCCTCCTATGCTGCAACTCCCTTTTATGGGGAGGGTAGGGCAGAGTGGGATGTTCTCTCTAGGCCATTCTTAAGTAGGATAGCCCCAGAAATCCCAGTTCTGGCCAACCTGGCGATTTCCCGAGGGGTGATCTGCAAGTGTTACTAGTGATCTTAGCAAGGAAGGGAAGTGTCACAGGACAATCAAAGAAAATCCAATTACATTAAGTCCAATTAAATTGTTTCTATAAATTGTCAGACCCATGTTCTAGCACAGGGGCGTCATAGAGGGAGTTGATGAAACATCTGCTGGCTGTAGGGACCTTGGGATTCTTGGTGTATTATCTGGTGTCTGCTAGATACTTTGGAGTGTCAAGACCCAATCAAATGTACAACTGTGTAAAAGAAGTGGTCTGTCCCTCCCTGGTAGTGTTGGAGGGAGGCCATACCCTCTTGCTGTCACACCTGCGTGGGCAAACTTTATACAGGGGATTAGCTCTCCACCATCAGTAGTGCTGGCCCTTGGGCAGGGCAGGGCAGGGCAGGGCAGGCAAATCAGTCTGTGGCCCCAGGCAGGGCAAACAAGCAGTCTATTGCCCTGGCCCTTCAAGCAGGGTGGGGCAGGACAGACAAAGTGAACCAGCTACAGCCTATTGAGGCATTGCAGGCTGAGGGGCAGAGACCCATGGTGTGGGTGGCCAAGGGACACAGGCCCACCCAACTCCACTGCATCCCAGCCCAGGTCCCTACCAGTGGCAGGGCGTCCCACCACTGAGTCAGTGGGCTCCAGCCAAAACTCACTGAGTGGTGCTCAGGCTTGAGCACAGCCGGCCTGAGGTCAGCTATCCCTGGGCTACTTCCTCCACCCCTGTGTCCATGTACCTGTGGTCCAGGTTGTAGTCCACTTCCTCAGGGTAGAACACAAAGGGCAGTGCTAGCAAGCCCTCAGTATCGCTGGTATCAGGCAGCTCCTCTGGCTCACAGAGGCCAGGTAGCTCCAGCAGGTCCTCTGAGCTCCAGCCAGTAGGTGGTAGCACCACTGCAAGGCAGTGGTCTAGTTCAGGTCCCCACACCAAGGGAGACACATCATTCTCCTCCAACTGAGCTGAAGAGCCTGCCTTTATATTTCCTGTTCTTGTCTTGGCCCCACCCTCTGCTTCCGGTGTGGTGGGTGTGGTGTCGTGTCTCCAAGCCCGACCTATGGGATTTGAGTGGCAGTTCCTCCCTGTCAGTCTCAGAGGGAGGCTAGGCCCCCTCGCTACAAGCAGAGACTTCACTACTACTAAATACCTCTTCTGCCCATGCTGAGTTCTCCAGGGGAATGACACCTCTTCAGCCTTAGGGGAACAAATATGTCTGAGCAGCATTAATATCTCAGTCTTTCTTACTGTGGTGTTAGTCCCCATTTTTTTAAGCCTGGAGACATGGCCCCATTTAGGAAAAGGAAGGGGTCAGTTCTGTACCATACAGAACAATATACATGTTCACACTGCTTCCCTAATGGGCCCAAGGCCATGAGAAATGTAGCAATCCCAGTTCTGGAGTTGCAGGGGCTAGTAATATAGCTGGGTTCTTTCCCACTCCCCCCATTTTAGGAAGAAAAAGCAGCAGTTGCCAAAGCAAAACACTTCTTGGAGTCCAACTTATATTCTGCAGAAGATCCCTACACCACAGCCCTGACTGCATACGCCCTGACTCTGCTGCACAGTCCTTCTGCTGCAGTGACGCTACAGAAAATGAACAGCATGGCTATTATGCAAGGTACTGTGCACCTGAGGGCCAATATGGCATACCCCTAAACTAACCTCTTCTGCTCTGAGGCTTCTCAGACAATGTACTCAGTACAGGCCAGCTAGAACAAGTGATCTCAGTTATCAGCCCGGGGAGGATCAATTCTCTGAGATGAGGGCTTCCTCATAACATGAATTGACCTTTATAACCATAGCTCTCCTGATTCTCAGGATACAGGGCAGAGTCCTTCATCTCCAGGCATTGATTTGACTCTACCTGCACAAGCTTCTTGCAGTGTTGGTGTAAGTGACCTCTGCTGTGAGCAGTGTAAGTGCACCAGAGACTTTGTAGTGCCCCTGTGTGACATTTAGCATCTTTCTGTGTTGCCACAAAATCTGGTCAGTGACACAAGGTCTAATTCCCTAGAGGGCTCCTCGGGATTCAAAATTCAGCAGCATGTCAACGCTAATAGTCTCCTTCCTCTTGTCCCCACCTCCAAAATAAATCCCTCTTTACAAATTGTTGTTGAGCACCAACAATTGTGGTTAGCTCTGAACATAACCCAGAGGAATAACATAGTCCCTGCCCCAGGGAGTTTACTATGTAAATGGAGTGACAGTGCAGTACGGGGGTGGTTCTGTTTTAGAGCAAATATGTGACAGCAAAGTTTGATTCTCCCCATATCTAGAGGCTAACTGTAACTTCTTTACTGCTTTACCATTCTAGATGGCTTTACACACTGGAGCTTAATGGGGACTCTGGTTACTGATGAAGATACTTTCATGGGATTTAACAATGGGCTTTCTCAATCAGGTACCCCTATCTGTGGTTATTTATGATACCCCTAGTTGAGAGAAAGGCTGGGATTATTTTCTGTTGTTTTGTATAATGCCAGCGGTGTGCCAACTGCTTTCCAGGTAGGTAAGGAGGGAAGGTCCCTGCCCTGAGGAGTTCACATTATGAAGGCAAAAGAAAGGAAATGGTATGCAACAAAAGGCTAGTGATTGAGTGGGGCAGTATGCACACATTTTGTTAGTTACATGTTTTTTTTATAATGCACTCTAATGTCCCTTTCACCCTCCTTGCAGGAAAAGTTGGTAGCCAGACATTGAAAGAGCTAGGAGATACAGAGCTGAGTCTGGTCCATGAATTACTGGCACTTCAGTGCATGTTGCCTCACCAGCTCTCCATAAAGCTTCATAAAGATGGCGAATAAAATGCAGGAGAGTTTTGAGCCTTATGGGACTCCACAGGGGAGTAGTCATTTGTCATGGGAAATTAAAGTCAAATATACATAATTTTATAGTAACAGCTGTTTGTCCTGGGATTTTCAAAGAAGCCTAAGCATAAGGTACCCAGTTTCCATTGACAGTCAATGGGAATAGGCCACCTGACTCCCTTAGTGTTCTTTGAATATCCCAGCCCTAATAATTAACTATTTAAAACCCCAGGCTCTACTATCAAGATGCAAAGGTGTAAAAAATCATGGAGGAGTCATTCGGCCAGGTCAGCAAACACCATGATTCTGCACAAAAGTCCCATGACAGAGATGCAGAACCAGCCATGCAGCCTGGGTGTAGGGTAACAAGATAGCAAGTGTAAAAAATCAGGACAGGGGGGCAATAGAAAAGCCCCAAGTATCAGGACTGTCACTATAAAATCAGGACATCTGGTCACTCCGCTTGGGTGGCATGTAGGAGAAAAGGGATCCAGAGTGCATTTGTGCAGGGGCTAAAAGTCAAACAGAAGGAGTTGTGATGTGATGTGAAGAGGAAGGATTATGTTGGAAGCTGACACCAAGCCTGTTTAGAAAAGGTCCAGTGTAATTTGGGTACAGATGTTTTTCACTGCTTCATCTTTTTCTTTCTGTCTTGGCCACTCTAGACCCTAAAGATTTTTTAGCTTGTGAATCTACAGAGAGGTGATGTCCAGCCCAGCCCAACCCAGATTCCATGCTCTCCTGTATGTTTGATTATTTTCCCTTTCAGTTGTATCTGCAGAAGTGGAAATGACAGCCTATGCACTGCTGACATACACGCTTCTGGGAGACGTGGCCTCCGCACTTCCAGTGGTTAAATGGCTGTCACAGCAGAGAAATGCACTTGGAGGATTCTCATCCACTCAGGTGAGTTGCTGTCAGCTTGTGTAATTTCAGCCCAAAAATTAATACCAATGCAAATTGACTGATTTGGGACTAATATGGGTCAGTTTTCACTCTGTAATCTAGGAGTCATGCTAAGGGGCATGAGAACACTTCACAGTGCTCTTTACCACTCCTTTCGGGTGTGAGCACCACAAAGTGAACTGAGGGCTGGTCTACACTGGTGGCGGAAGTCAACAGGAGATGCACAAGCTGCAACCGTGGCATCTTCATGGCACTGCTTCAACAGGAGATGCCCTCCCATCGATGCATCCTTACTTCTTTTGGGGAGGTGGACTAATTGAGTCGACCAGAGAGCACTCTCCGATTGACTGAGCAGGTCTACACAGATGCTTGCCACTGCAGCAGTGTAGACATGCTCTGAGTTTCTCTCTCACTTTCTCTTAGACTTCTCAGGGAGGAGGAGGTGCAGGGAGAGGGAAATTAAATGATTTTATTTACTGTTTAAGTGAGTGTGGAGGAAATCTGTGCTACCAGATGCTGATGATTGTACGGCATGCTGCTAATCAGTAAAGTTGATGCTCTTTGGTTCTTCATTAACTCTGACCTCTCTTCCTCAATCCCCCATAGGATACATGTGTAGCCCTGCAGGCTCTGGCTGAATATGCCATTCTTTCTTACGTTGGAGGAGTCAACCTTACCATTTCCCTAGCTTCCACTAATTTAGACTATCAAGAGACTTTTGAGCTTAACAAGATGAATAAGAAGGTCCTCCAGACTGCAGTGGTAAGTGGCTTCCTGGGCAGACACAACTTCCTCTACTTTTATGTTTCAGTTTCCGAAAGCAACCTGAATTTGGGTTCTGTGTAGTAACTCAGATCATTTCAATGAGGGGGGGGGAAGGAAAGGGCTGGATATTGTGCTCAAGATTTTCTGCCCAAGCCCTGATGAGAGAGGCAGCAAATACTTATTTATGAGAACATGCTTCATCATAACAAATGCCTAGTGTTTGATTTGGGACCGTTATCACCGGGTGCTTATGTTAAATATAGGGACTGAGGAAGAATATGCCATTTTTATTCTACTTTTATATGGTTGTATGTAAACTGAAATGCTCTATCCCGTAGAGAGTAAAACTGAGGCTGATATGTTTTAACTGGATTCTCCCATGCTTGTCCCTAGATCCCCAGCATTCCCACTGGTCTGTTCGTAAGTGCCAAGGGTGAAGGCTGTTGCCTGATGCAGGTAAGGGCACTGCGGGATTGTGCAACGGGCTCAGTAGGTGACCTTTAAACAGACAAGGCAATCTATTAAACATCATTTCCTTCCAGCCTCTTTCTCCCTGTGATAAGTTGGCATGGAGAGCCAACAAATATTCCTCTATTTCCCAAGCTTTTGCTTTTTTAGTTTCTAAATGTCTGAAGGAGGGTGGTATGAGGGTATAACTAGAAGAGGCTGGGGTGACATTAGAAAGTGAATATTTAGGCTGAATGTCAGGGAAAGCTTCCTGAAAAGGAGATGTCAAGCTGTGGGATAGTCTTGTAAGAGATTCTCTTTGGTGAAATCCCTTATCTGTACACATTAGTGTAGGTTTGGCAAATGGAATATCATTATGTGCAGTGGTGTTATTGGTGCAGGGTGTTACTAGTAAATTGCTCAAGGTGCCCCCCAAAATGTATATTTACAGGTAGTGTAGAATTCTGCCATACTGGTGACATGAGAATTTTCAATTCATAGATGGGGCTCCATGCGAGCATCAGCTAGAGTGTGTGCATGGAGAATGGCAGGTTTCAGCCTCTATGCTTTAAAGATCCTATCTCTCTTCAACAGACCTTCTCAGCTACGCACCCCAGGTCTTGCACAAGCCCCACATACACATATGTACAATGAACATTGGTGCATGTTTTGTGGACACAGTTAAGGAAGCTGCTGAAAATGTGGCACTAAGTGTTTATTTTAAAAGTTCATCAACAAGAATGGCTCTAGGATTCATTTGCTTCAGAAATAGTAGAAGTTTCCTCCTGTTTGGTTTTCCTGCGAACATTTACATGGCTTATTTTTAATGCAGGGCTCCCTGAATCATTAATGTTCATGTTATTTAATCCAATATCAGTCTGGGGCACTCTCTCCCTCTAGCCACTGGGCCAAATCCATCTCTGGTTTAATTCCATGAAAGTTAAAGGGATGAATTTGACCCAGTAAAGCCTTTTTTCTGTTTAAATTTTGCAGTGAAGCCTCCCTTGCCGCATGCCTGCACTTCCCTTCCTCCAAAGAGGGTCTGGTCTCATCTCTCTGGGAGTGTCTGATGCTGCTGCAGGGTCTAAATGGTGCTTTTATTGCTTCATAATCAGAACCAAAACCAGACCTGATTTTTTTCCCCCTCTTTGCTGCAGATTGATGTCACTTACAATGTGCCTGACCCCGTTGCTAAACCAGCTTTCCAGCTTCTGGTTAACCTGAAAGAGCCCAAGTCAGAGCGTCATCAGCAAACTCAGCAGCCCTTACGGTCCCTCTCTCCAGACAAGAATCGCTCAGAAGCCTCCCACAGAGAACGGGCACTGGTGGATGATGATGACCCAGCTTCTGATCAAGACCACCAGGAATATAAAGTGATCCTGGAGACATGCACTAGGTAGTGAAATGCCTTTATTTACTTCAACATGGCTTTCTAGTACAGTTTGGCTAGGCTTGCTATCAGCAAATCCTTCCACTAGTCCTTCCATTGCAAACCCCTCCCAGATGTTCCGCCAGTGAGAATTGCATCCCATCCTCAGAGGATTTATAATGTGTTGTTATAGGGGACACACTGATATGTTTCTTGCTTTGTTGTCCTTGTCTCAGACCAGGTAAGACAAAACTCACATTTTCCTTGTCCTAGTAGTCTCACTTGATTTGCTCAGATGTGGAAGCTGGAATGACAGGTAAGATAGTTCATATCTGAGGCACTCATTAGTAAATACCAAGTGTTAAGAGTTGCAAATAAAGATAGGCAGGGAGAGTATATTAATGTGTGGTTCCATCAATAATTTAAACTGATTCAGTAGAATATGAGATGGTCGAGTTCAGGATCCTGACAAAAGAAAGAAAGGAGAACAGCAGAATACAGACCCTGGACCTCAGAAAAGCAGACTTTTACTCCTTCAGAGGGCTGATGGGCAGGATCCCCTGGAGGCTAACATGAGGGGGAAAAGAGTCCAAGAGAGCTGGCTATATTTTAAAGAAACCTTATTGAGAGAACAGGAACAAACCAGCCCGATGAGCAGAAAGAATAGCAAATATGTGATAGCCCTGTGGCACCTTAAAGACTAACACATTTAAATAGCAAATATGGCAGGCAACCAGCTTGGCTTAACAAAGAAGTCTTCGATGAGCTTAAACACAAAAAGGAAGCTTGGACAGATGACGAAGGAAGAGTATAAACATACTGCTTGAGCATGCAGGAGTGAAATCAGGAAGGCCAAATCACAACTGGAGTAGCAGCTAGCAAGGAACATGAAGGGTAACAAGAAGAGTTTCTACAGGTATGCTAGCAACAAGAAGGTGTTCAGGGAAAGTGTGGGCCCCTTACAGAATGGGGGAGGCAACCTAGTGACAGATGATGTGGAAAAAGCTGAAGTACTCAATGGTTTTCTTGTCTCTGTCTTCCCAGACAAGGTCAGCTTCCAGACTACTGCACTGGGCAGCATGAAATGGGAAGGACATGAGCAGTCCTTAGTGCTGAAAGAACAGGTTCAGGATTATTTAGAAAGGCTGGACATGCACAAGTCCATGGGGCCAGATGCAGTGCATCCAAAGGTGCTGAGGGAGTTGGCTGACATGATTGCAGAGCCATTGGCCATTATCTTTGAAAACTTGTGGGTATTGGGGGAGGTCCCAGATGATTGGAAAAAGTCAAATATAGTACCCATCTTCAAAAACGGAGGATCTGGGGAACTATAGACTGGTCAGCCTTAGCTCAGTCCCCAGAAAAATCATGGTGCAGGTCCTCAAGGAATCAATTTTGAGGCACTTAGAGAAGAGGAAGTTGGAAGGAACAGCCAGCATGGATTCACCAAGTGCAAGTCATGCCTGACCAACCTGATTGCCTTCTATGATGAGATGACTGGCTCTGTGGATGTGGGGAAAGTGGTGGACGTGATATACCTTAATTTTAGCAAAGCTTTTGATATGGTCCCCCACAGTATCCTTATCAGCAAGTTAAAGAAGAATGAGTTGGATGAATGGACTATAAAATGGATAGAAAGCTGGCTAGATCATTGGACTCAATGGGAGTGATCAACGGTTTGATGTCTATTTGGCAGCCAGTCACAAGGGGAGTCCCCCAGGGGTCAGTGCTGGGGCCGGTTTAGTTGAACATCTTCATTAATGATCTGGAAGATGGGTTGGATTGTACCCTCCACAAGTTTTCAGATGACACTAAACTGGGGGGAATGGTACATATGCTGGAGGGCAGGGAAAGGATATAGAGTCACCTAGATAAACTAGAGGATTGGGCCAAAAGAAATCTGATTAGGTTCAACAAGGACGAGTGCAAAGTCTGCACTTGGGACGGAAGAATCCCATGCACTGCTACAGACTGGGGATCGACTGTGTAGGCAGCAGTTCTGGAGAAAAGGACCTGGAGCTTACAGTGGACAAGAAGCTGTATATGAGTCAACAGTGTGCCCTTATTGCCAAGAAGGCTAATGGCATATTGGGCTGCATTAGTAGGAGCATTGCCAACAGGTCGAGGGAAGGGATTATTCCCCTCTATTCGGCATTGGTGAGGCCTCTTTTGATGTACTGTGTCCAGTTTTGGGCCCTCCACTACAGAAAGGATGTGGTCAAATAGGAAAGAGTGCAGCGGAGGGCAACAGAAATGATTAGAGGCTGGAGCATATGACTTATGAAGAGAGGCTGAGGGAACTAGACTTGTTTAGTCTGCAGAAAAGAAGAATGAGGAGGGATTTGATTGCAACCTTTAACTATCTGAAAGGGAGTTCCTGGGAGGATGGAGCTAGGCTGTTCTCAGTGGTAGTAGATGACAGAACAAGGAGCAATGGTCTCAAGTTGCAGTGGGGGAGATCTAGGTTGGATATTAGGAAAAACTTTTTCCCTAGGAGGGTGGTGAAGCACTGGATTAGGTTACCTAGAGAGGTGGTTGAATCTGCGGCTTGACAAAGCCCTAGCTGGGATGATTTAGTTGGGGTTGGTCCTGCTTAGAGCAGGGGGTTAGACTAGATGACCTCCTGAGGTCCCTTCCAACCCTAATCCTCTATGATTCTATGAACACGTGATTGAAACATTTTTCATCTGTTTGTTTGTATGGCCTTTTCTCTCACTTTGCCCCTTTGAAACTGACATTGTGTTTTCTCACCAAAACTTGTTTACCTCCCTGGAGTGTGCACATTGGTATGTTCTTGTAGTGTGCCCATGAGAGCTGGGTTGTGCATATCTCCTTGATATTGTATGGTTACACATGAGTGCTTGGTTCCTGGCATTGATATGTTTAGTTTTGAAGCACTTTTTGAGAGGGAGAAGAACATGCACAAAGATTTACCAATAGATGTATAGAAAAGAGGTGACATTTGGGGACTAGTGGCTGTGATTAAGCCTTTATATGTTTATTATTGTTTCTTACAAAACCTGAAGAAAACAGATTAAACCATCTCATTACAGCACGTGGAAAAGAAAAAGCTCCTGAACATTTTCCAAAGCTATATTAATAAAATATTCCTTAGAAATTTAAAGGAGTTAGGTAATCCCAGTTAGGTAATTCTACATGAAACATGGCCATGGTTCTATAAATATTATTGACTTGACTCTAATGTTTATTTGAGTTGCTCAGGCTAGTCCGTTCAGTTTTGGATACAGAAACTCTAACAAAGGATGCTGGTTGCCATAGTATCAGTTTGGAATCTGATTGCTGGTATGGTTCTGTGGTCACTATGGTAACAGTGCAGTCTGTTAGATTATTTGGTTGACATGGTTCCCCAGAGCTGACTATTTATCTGCTTGTTTCTTATAAAAGAATTTTATAAATTAGTTTAAAAAATTTCTGGAGTGATACCAACGTGCAATGATTTTCATCCCTAGAACTCAAAATGCTTTGTAAAGGCTGTCAGCAGCTTTAGCCCTATTTTACCAATGGGGAAACTGAGGCATGGGAGAGCGAAAGTGGCTTGCCTATAGTGTTACAGTGAGTGAGTTGCAGGGACAGGAAACAGAACCTAGCTCTCCTGACTCTGGCCTGTGCTGACACTACTAGACTTTCACCCCAAACTTGAAATCCTGCCCCTATTGTCAATAGATTGCTTTGGTTTCAAGGATGTTGTGGAAGGGAGACGGAAGGGAAGGGGGAAGCCCAGAGCGAGAGTGAGGAGATATTTACAAATGTCAAAGTGCACAACAGATAAAACTGAAAATTCCCCAAATCTTCATAACTCTCTTGCATTTCCATGTTTGTTATGCCAGGTGCTGGAGTTCTAGAGATTAAAGAATGATCTGGTCTGGATGTCCTAAAATAAACTGCAGCAGCAGCTGCACAAGGCAAGTGCACAGTCATTCAGGCCTCATCATAGCAATGGGAAAGTCTTTGCTTCCCCGTCTGCTGCTACCTCCTTTCTGCCAAATGAGGAAAAAAATGGATATTGGATACAGTTCTGAAAACATTCTGTCAGAGTGACTCCAAACAAAGATGGGATTCTTTAAGCTCATGAAATCCTTCTTTCCGGCTCTTCTGGCTGTGTTGCCAGCAGCCATGATGTCACTGAATGCCCAGGGTTCATGAAATCCCCAGGTCTGGCCCCACAACCCAGCTTTATGCCTCCCTCCAGCAGCAATGTCTGAGTGGCAAGCAGCTCAAGTCCTACTGTCCCTTGCACCTTCCGCTACAGCATTTTGCTCTGGGCCCTGGAAATTGTCTGGCCAGCTCTGTATAAGCACAAGAGCCTGTCGAGACTCATTAGCAAACTCTCCCTGACTCAGAGGTTCTCACTTCTGACTTGCTCTTCTTGCCCTGGGATCTGTCAGTGTGCGATCATTGGCAGAAGGGGGCATTTTTCAGGCCTGTTGAGATAACTGGTATCTATGTAACGGCACCAATATCTTACCAGATAAAGCTGCTCCGGTGCCAGCTCTGTTTTGTACCCATTCCGCATGTTTGTGTCAAGGGTTTGTACTGGTCTAGCTACATCCATGTGATTGCTTAATGCAGGCAGGGCCTGACTCTCCTATTGAATGAGCATATTGTGGGGAGGCAAGTTCATAAGGTTCTTCATCTGTTCACTGAAGATGTCTGTAACTAAGGAGGCTGCCCTACATCAACGCAGCCTTTCTGCTGTCATTTCTGAAACTTCTGTCATGAGCACGGCTGGAGCAAAGACAGAAATTTGAGAGGAAGCCCAGTCTGAGGAGATCGAAAGCTTGAACGAACAAAAGCAAATGGATCAAGTGGAGTCAAGTGCTGGTATGGAGTCCTTGGAGTATTTCCCTTTTTGGATGAACCTGAACCAATATATGAATTTAGAAAAAAGAGAGTGCTTTTCTGGAACAGGGAAATGCCACTGACTTTCTAAGAAGTTAGCTGGATCTAAATCCTAATTGCACCAATCTACTTGTTGCAATGGTATCACTGCTTCAATGCTGTGAGGAATTGAAATCCAATGAGTTTCTGCTCTCTTTGTAACATACAATGGACTGGAAGGGTTCCCCTCCATCTGCTTGTGTTTTACCATAGAAATATCAGGAATGAAAAGCCTTGTTTTCTCTGATTTTGCTTGCAGCCTCATTGATGTTGCTGAGGATAGCATAGTGAGCTCTCTCACATTATTTGAAGAAGTGAAGGTGTTTGACTGTAAACTCTTTGGAGCAGGAACCATCTTTTTGTTCTGTGCTTGTACAGTACCTAGCACAGCAAAGCCCTGGTCCATGGCTGAGGCTTCTTGGCATTATAGTAATATAAATAATTATTAATAATAATCATAATAACAAAGACACCCTCTTCTCTAGGCATTAGAATTAATTGAATGTTTACAAAATAGCAGTTTCACCTAGTCTGAAAATCTTCCCTTCCACATTGTACAGCTTTCCCTCTATTGTGATACCATGTCCCTAGTTATCCAGCCACCTGAAAGATCCCCATAGTAGACAGGACACAAATTCCTATGATAAAAATCAAATGGAAAAAAACATTCCCCCTTTGCAGTCACCTTTAAGATGTATCTCAGTGTTTCCATTCAACCCTTTGTTTATTGGGCTGCAGAACTCTCCCCTCAAATGAATTTCAGCCAATGTCTCCACCTTGGAACAAGCTTTCCTTGCCACGTATTTATAGAAAGTTCTGGATGAGCAGGATTGGCTGGAGTGGGACCTGCTAATGAGATATGAATTCCTTCAAACCTAAGTGACCACTTCCAGCCTCAAAAGGTCATTTTGGGGAAAAGCTGCTTGGGGTTTTGTGTATCTTCATCTCATTTTGCACTAATCAGTATCCTGGTTGACAGCCACAGCAGATAAGCAAAGAACTAAACTGGCCATGGAGGCATGGCCAGCCTTTCACTCCTGCTGGGCATGGCACCTTAGCAGTGGGGAAGCTGGCACTGCCCTCTGTCCATGCCATGCCTGTTGTTTTCTAACTGTGGGAGATCAATCTCTTAGAGTATGGGTTCACAGCAAAAATAAATAAATAAAAAACCACCTGCAGCACAAGTCTCAGAGCCTAGGTCAGCTGACTGGCTTGTGGGGATCTGGCTACAGGACTAAAAATAGCAGTGTAGATGTTCCTGCTTGTGTTGGAGCTAAGGATCCTTGACTCTTCTCTCTTGCTGGGTTTAGAGCTTGGGCTCCAGCCTGAGTGGGAGCTTCTACGTTGCTATTTTTAGCCCCATATCACAAACCCAAGGCAGTTGATGTGGATTCTGGAACTTGCTGCTACAAAGTTGGGTGTGTTTTGTTGGGTTTTTTTTTGTTTTTTTTTTCTGTGTAGATGTGCTCTTTTAGCCATTTTTCATGTATATCACATCGACTCCAGTGTGTCTCTGCCTTTCCTTTAAGATCTGGCCATGCTTTTTTATTTACAGGGCCGCAGATAAAGCCCAGAGCCATGTAGTATATGTTTGTGACCCTCAGGAAGGTTTTGGATTGTGCTGCAAATGGTGACCCAAGGCCTGAATTATTCCATGTGGAGGTGGCTAAATTCCCATCTTGTCCAGGGTGACAAGACATATCAAGTGCCATAGGCTTTATTTGAAGCAAGTCTGTGTATTTTTAATTGCCCATAACTGTGATATCCAAGTGCAGGGCTGGGGAGGGGTATTCAGAGACCCTGTTAGTGCCTAGAATGCCCCCATAGCTACAAGAGCAGAGCTATGCAGCGCTTCTGCATGTCTGAGCTAGCTTTCTGCATTGTTTCTTGTTTGTAATATACATGGCACATGTGTGCCAAGGCCACCAATTTAGGCACTACTCTTCTTACATCTTGACCTATTCCCAGCAAGCGACTTGAGGGAGAAGCAGAAGCATTTCCTCTCATAAGGGACTATTTCCCTCTATCAGTGGCACTTGTTCAGTGATGAGTCCAATAATTAATAAGTAATCTAGCAGCCTTATGATAGACTGCATCCTCCTCCTCCTCCTTCTGCCTTCCCCTCTCTCCACATTTTTGTCCTCTGTGGGCTGCACTTAATTTTTCACTAGCAAAAGCAGAGAGGATCATTTATAAAAACAAAAGAGAATGTGGCTTTTAGCAAGCCCTTCATTTGGGATTAGGTGTCCTCTTCTCCTAGATCCTGTGTATAGCTTTTCTCTGAAATCTTCTATTTCCAGTCTGCTTCATCCCCAGCTGCCCCAGATATGGTTTAACTTAGGCCCTGATTTTATTCTCTCTCTTTTTTATCACCCCTTCTCCGCTCCCCCATGGAAGGTGGCTGCACTCGGGATCATCAAACATGGCTGTCTTGGAGGTGCCCTTGTTTTCAGGTTTCCGAGCAGATATTGAGAGCCTGGAACAGGTAAGATGTTATGATAAAAGTGGAGAGCTTGTGCACAGGGATTGGCCTTGCTCTTTCATTAGCAGGCATTCTCTTTGAGGTACATGGGGAGGTAATGCTATAGTATGAGAGAAAACACGTAATTAAAATTGGAGGGTAGGAAATTTCACTTGTCAGAAAATATTTATTTGAAATGGGGAAACAGATGTTGAGAGTAAGATTAACAAATTTGACCAACTCAGCCAAATAAACCTTTATTATTGTGCATGGCTCATGGTAATTAAATGAGACTCATTTGGAAAAGCTGAAGTGAAAATGTGCTCCAACAGGAGCTGTTTATTGCTTCTTAGGGGCTGTATTATCTCCAACATCTGGATTCGATTTCCTTGGAGGCTCTGTGTCTTGGAATTTTTTTTCTGGGAGAACATCATGTTTATTGCAAGCCAAACTGAGGTGGACAGAATGTGCCTCTTGCCCAGCCAGCCCTCTAGGAGGGAGAAACTACAGTCTTCAGATTCGCTTTACACTTTGTTACAGCATTGCACTGTTTTCTTTGTTTTTTGATGTTATAAATAAAATTGTTAGTGATGCTGTATCTGAAGAGAGAAAAGAAACTAACATGCTATCTTTGAGAAACAGCAAAGAACTGATCAGGAATTTCTCTACCCAACAGACCTCTTTCTTTAATGGCCTTGTCTTCACTTTGGGTGGAAAAAGCTGTGTTCATAGCTCAAGTTAACTAACTTGATGTACAGTCCTAATGAAGACAAGGCAGTTTAATTTGACCTACTAACTCATGTGAAGACTACAGACTGCCTTGTCTTCACTAAGATTGCACATGAAGTTTAGGCCTGGTCTACACTAGAGCCGTGGTTCCCAAGCTTTTTGGCTCAAGGGCCACAACTATAATTTTTACAACCCAGAAGGGACACTAAGTTGCCCCCCTTCCAGTTGCCCCCCTCCACCTCCACTGCAACCAGAGAGAAGAAGTTCAGCAAGAAGGCTCTCCCGTCTCCCTGGCTACAACAGGGAAACCTTGTGCTCCACTTGGGTCCCTAGGCAATGGCTCCCTTCTGCAGCCAGGGGCATGGGAGATAAGTGCTCCCCTCCCTCTGGCTCCAGCAGGGACCCCAGAGCCTAGGGACCCAGGCAGAGCATTTTGCCATTCTCCCTCCTATAATCAGGGAGAGGAGAGCACTGATCTCCCATCCCCTTGGCTGCAGCAAGGAGCCTTCACAAACAATGTGCTCTTCCTGGGTACTTGGGCAGCAGCTCCCTTCTGCAGCCAGCGAGACAGAAGCCACAGGCCACTCTGAAAGACCCAGCGTGCCCCAGGTTGGGAACCACTGCACTAGAGTGTTTTGTCAAAAAAGTCAGTTTTTTCAACAAAACAATGTACATACTGCAATCACCCCCCCAATGACAAAAGTCCCCTGTTTTTTAACCAAAAAACCCACCTCAGTGAGAGGTATAGGGCTTCTGTCAGCATGGTTAGGGTGACACAGTGTCAATATAGACACTGCATCCCCTTACATTGGTGGTGGGTCTGTCGTTCCTGTCAATTTCACTGCTCAGCTGGAGTGGTGAAATTGACAAGCAAGCAGAAGCCTGGTTGGCTGTTTCCTCTCAGTCTGGGAGCCAGAGGAAAAGCCTGGACTGCTGTAAGCCAGGGTGGCTGGTTCCCAATCCCAGCTGGAAGCAGGGGGAGAAGCCCAGACTGCTGCAAGCCAGGGTAGCTGGTTCCCGGTCCCAGCTGGGAGCGGGCCAGAAGCCCTCCCACTCCTGGCTGAAATGGGCAGCCATGTCAATTTCACAGCTCAGCCATGTAATTGACAAGGCTGCCCTAGCAGGGAGCAGGTGGAGAAACTCCCTGACTTCTCTAGCTCCCAGCCAAGAGCGGAAACGAGTAGCCTCAGCTTCTTGCCCCGCTCTCAGCCGGCACCAGGCTGCTGGTCTCTGCTCTTGTCTGGGAGCTGGGGCCAGAAGTCCAGGAGCTTCTCTACCAGTTCGGAGGGCTGCAGCCTGAGTCAAAACCTGCCCCCAGATACTCTCACATAACTGTCACTGAAGCCAGTGAGATTGTTTGTTAGTATCTGAGAATACAGTTTGACCTTTTATGTAATTAGGGGACTGTGCTTAATTGTTTTGGGGGCAGATATGTGTGCTTGTAGTGCATGGAGCTCTGTTACTTTAAAAGAAAATGGAAAAACAATTGTAAGTATGTGGATCAGAATACAGTGTGTGTGCACCCTTGGAATCTCCAGATTGCTGTGTTTTAAATATATGCATTTGAAAATTAAGTCCTTTTTCACTTATCTGCTCATTCCTGAGTCTAGGATTCTCTCTCCCCTGCAACAAGTGGTACAGCCATAAATGCCTAAAGCAGAGTAGCAAGTGCAGGAGAACCCAGGTCAAGTTGTGGGGAACCCTGGAGTCCTTGCTATAGAGATAGTAATGTTGAACCTCTGAGTAAAGCCAGCTTTGGAAGCAGTTTGATGTATGGTTAACACCAGGGTGGACAAAACTGATCCAGGAGTCAGGAACTCCTGGGTTTTATTCCGAGTTCCCCCATGGATTCACTGTATGACCTTAGCCGGTCACTTCTCCTTGCTGTCCCCCAATATCCCTCATCTGTAAAATAAGGGTAATACTTACTTGCCTCACAGGACTAACTACTCTGGCAATTAGTTAATAATGGCACAGGGCAAGGCACGTGCAAAGTGGACTGTACACGCTAACTATTCAGCACCTAGGCACTATAATAATGGGTGAGTCAGAAAGTCCTTAGCCTTCCAGTGTGTGGTGTGGTATAGCAAGGACAGAGGGCACTGGGAAAGTTCTAGAAGGGCACTATGTAAGTGCTAGAATGATCCAGGCTTTATTCCCTGTAGACTAGCCAAAGGGTAATTAGGGTCAGGTGACACCAATTAAGGCCCCACCCAGGTGTGTGATAAAAACCCTCTACTCCTGAGAGGCAGGGTGGGAGTTGAAGGAGTAGGTGTGTGGTGAGCAGAGGAGTTTGTGAAGAAGAACAGAACGGAGTACAGTGGTGTGTGGAGTTGTGGTGAAGAACAGTACTGAGTACAGCGGTGTGTGGGAGAGAAGTGGAGTCCTGAGGAAGGTACTGGGCTCAAGAAGCCAGAAAGACAGAGGGGGGAAAGTAGCCCAGGGGAAAAGCCTGCAGCTGCAAGTAACGTGCCAGCAGCACATAGCTGCTACTTAGAGGGCCCCTGGGCTGGGACCCGGAGGAGTGGGTGGGCCTGGGTCCCTACCCCCCCCTTGGGAAGACAGGGTAACTGGCAACGCCCTGGCCCACTAAGAGAGGCAAAAGTGCAAGACACACTAGGGAGAAGCTGGCTGTTTGCCACATGGTCATAAGAAGCTTTGGGCAGCACTGCGCAACAGATCTGCCACAGAGCATTCGAGACACATGGGACCTCAGGGATTTGTGTGTCCCATTTAGCATTACCATGCCAATGACCAGGTGCTGCAAGTCTCCCTTCCAAATGCTGACGTGCTTCCTGGGGATCAGGACAGACTAAAATAGGGTACATAGCCAAACCAAATCAGAGAAGGGGTCAAAGACTGACCCATGCTAGATGTATTAGTTAAATACATTAATATCTGGGAAGTGTCATGTGCAAGTTTAATATCTCCCTTGTCACATCTCTTCCAGCCTGGTTGCTAAGGCAGCAGCACTCATGCAACAGTGCAGGCCACCCTCCTGCTGGGAGCGGGTTATTTCTTCACAGCTGAATGATCTCTTCAGCACATTAAGCACAAATAGGCATTTCTCAAGTACTGGGCACACAGGTCTCTTCCTCTGTATAAACAAATGTGTTTGTGGTCAGAGATGCTTGAACAATTTGTATAGTGGAGGTGCTGAGAGCCATTGAACCAAACTGTGAATCTTGTATAAAATGGAATCCACTTCAAGCATGGGGGGTGCAGCAGCACCCTCAGCACCCCTAATTCCAGCACCGATGTTTGTGATGGCCTTTCACATCTCCTTTCCCTCCATCTGAGCTCCTCTGTTCCCACCCCCGAGTTTCTGCCAGGGTGGGGAGGCAATAATGGATATCAGTTCACCAATGGTTTGTTGTTGTTTGGAGGTGAAGGGCAGGATGTGCCCTTTAAGACTCTGGTTCCATAGAGTTAACGGGTAATTTTCTCTCCTTTTTCCCTGTTGCTTAGCACTCCTGTCTAGGGAGAAAGTTGCTTGCATGATAGAAGATGCTGAGTAGTCCATTTCCACAGTCTTCTCTGGGGCTGCAGCTGAGTGATTTCCACTGGAGATAATGGAAATCGTGCAGCTAAACTTAGAAGATGTAACTCCTTCAGGGGGCACTTTGCAAGGGGCTGAGACCCAGTTTCCCTTTCTGCAGGTGCAATTTGCACCCACAAAAATGAACTGTAGGTGCAGATCTCAATTCTCAGACCTCTAGCACTTGTAGGCATTGCACAGATATACAGTTCCAGTTCCGTTGTGGCACAAAATGTGGATGCAAATTGTGCCTATAAAAAGAGGGTGCTCTTTTTAACACACAGCCTCAAATGTGCCTCCTCTTTGGACCACTTTCTTTGTCATTAGAGAGCCAAGGCCTGACATTCCCATATCTGTGTTTTCTTGCTGCCCCCCACCTGCACTGACCCCCATATCCTAGGGGCTTTTATAAATCAGGTTTTCTTGTTTGGCATTTGTGCTCATAAGGGAATAGTGTTCACAGAGGGGATTCCCAGGCAGCTCTGGGGATGGGGATGGTTAACGAAGAGGCAGCCCCCCTCACTGTGTAGCCACAAATCCTCCTAATAGTGCTGGGTGTCGACAAGGTCAGGGGGTCACCACAGGCTGGCATATCAAACTTCACCAAAAAATGCAACTTTAGCTGAGCAGAGCATTTCCCGGTGGCGCCAGTCTCACCGAGCCCTCATAAAAGGGCTGTCTGCAGCCATCTATGGCTGAGTAATAACAGCCACCACCAGCCCCCTAAAATTATACGGACAAATTAAATTGGCCCTTTCCATATCATGTGAGACTTAAACACATGTTCCTTTTCTTGTTACAGTAATAGCAGGAAGCTGTGCACAGGATTTTACAACTCTGAGCAGCACACTAAAGAAATTCACAGCTGAAAATATTAGTAGCAGGTTTGAACGAATTACAGTGCATGTGCTTTTAGCCCCACATTGTATACTACTACTAATAAAAATAATAATAATGCCTTGCCCTCCTTTCCATAGGGCATTAATCCTGGGTTCTCAAAGAACATTAGGAATAGTATTTAAAGAGCTGTAAGATAAGTAAATATTGTTCTTATATCACAAATGGGTCAACTGCTAGAGAGGTTAAGAGAGTTGCCTAAAATCACATAGATAGAGCAGAGTTGGGAATAGAACCCAAGCATCCAGACTTTTTATACCATGCTATAATCCACTGGACATCACTCCACACCCAGAACTGGGAATCCTGACTCCCAGGCCCCTCTTAGACTCCTTAACCCTTAGACTCCACTTACCATCCAGAGCTGGGACTGGAACCCAGGGGTCCTAACTCCCAGTTCCTTCCAAAGAGTAATCATATTTGCTGTTCCACATAATAATTGGTCTAAGTAGAATGTGTTTATGCAATAATAATTTATCAATCTATTGCTCAACTTTGCATATAAGATCCAGTCATTGTAGTATCTCGGTGTCAGTTTCTCTATCCCTATTGAAAATCCTATACAATTTAATAAGAATTCGTATAGAAATGGTTTTAAAAACCTATAGAATTTAATAGAGAGCAAGACTCTTTCTGTGGAGCTTTGAAACATCCAATAGCATTTTGTACCAGGGGTATAATTATCTGTGTCTGTGGAATGGCTCACTCATTCAGTAGACAAGTTATTTTCTGTTAAATTCTCTTGAACTTTTCCATAAGGGTAGTAATCCTGCTGCACACACAGCACAGGGAGAATAGCTCTGGGTAACTGATAGGCAGCACCAGGTGAAGTGGATTTCAGGAAGCTAGCACTGTGGGTGTGGGTCTTGCTCTGAAATCCTCAGTGTGTGCAGATCATCACAGAATAAGCAAATGTGTATGGTTGGCACAGTGTGCACTGTGATTCCCTGTGGCTCCAGAAGTAAAGAAGGTGAATAGTAGGGGCCTATCCTGACCCACTCATCTGCAAAGGAGAGTGCCGAGGACTCTTCCAGGTGGCTGCTCTTTTCAAATGTTAGGATTAATTTTCCTGGCAGAAGAATGTTTTGAGTTGTTTGAGCCAGCAGCAATGGTGGGAGGGGGGCTTTAATACCCAGTGTGGTCTATCAGCATAATTCCCTGGCGGATTTAGGGAGTGTAAACAAGAGACTTCACTCTAACAAGTATTTTGGGGTGTATGGGATCCTCCTTGAGCCTCGATACTGAAAATAATCCAGGAGCTACTCAGTTAGGTTATGGATGAACTGCTAGATGAGTTCCAGAGGGGATAAGCATGGGCCCCAGGGGCTAGCAATGCTGCACCTTAACACATTACACTTCACAGGACATTTCACACCATGGATAGATCACAGCAGCAAAACACAAACTTCATTTCTTCCTGGTTTATCTGGAGGCACCTATGACCCTCACTGCTGCAAAACCACCACCTCCTCCTCTGAGGTAATCTTCCAACAGAGAGAAGTTGTGTTTTCTTTAGCTTCTGATCAGCTGTCTCCTGAGCACTTTGAAAGTTTTGGTTTTTTGTTGACTGCAAAATGTTTTTCATAAAATGAGATTATGATAAACCTCTTCATTTCCTTCCAGTTATTAATGAACAAACAAATTGGATTAAAAAGATATGAAATTGATGGAAGAAAAATCCTTTTTTACTTTGATGAGGTAATTATTTTGATACGTATGATTTTGTTATTTTTCTGTTAGGATAAGGTGAATGGATCAGATTTAAATAAAACAATCATGAATACCTTGCCTTTGATAGCTCCTTGCAAGTGGTGATCTTAATACAAATGTTAATTGACAACCCTCATGAGCATCTTCTGAGGCAGGCAGCCATCATTCATATTTTTGGCAGGGAAACCGAGGCACAGGGAACGCAGGTGGCTTGCCCCAGGTCACACAGGAGGTCAGAATAGATCCTAGTTCTCCTGGTTTCTAGTTCTGTGCTTTAACCACAAGATAACCTGACACTAAAGCACCATCATGGTCACCAAAACGGCTATGTAAAAATGGCCCTTTACACAACAAATCCATTTGCAATGAGTATTTGGAGTGAGACCTGCAAAGCCAGTGCACACCTGGGAGAGGGAGCTGGTGATCTTTTCCACCTTGCTCATAAGCAACAGAACCTTTAACTAAATTCCATTTGCAAAACATCTTATGACTGAAGATGCTGATGCATAAGCTAGAGAGCACAGCTTGGGTTTCAGATGCCAGGCTGAGTTTGTGGCCCTGACACACTGTCCCCACTACAGGGTGTGCTTTACAGGTCCAGTTGAACCTGTGTATCTTATTCATCTATCTATCTATGCTTTTATGTCCCACTCACCTTAGCATAGTAAACAGCTTGGTATTGGAAGGTACCTTGGTTAATGCAGGTATCTAGCACAGTGCATGTCAAATGGTGCACACAGTACAGCAGTAAGCAGCTGGCTTACTCTGCTGATTTATAGAACTGCAGGCTATGTTAATCTAAAACTCTTATGTCCTTTGTGCAGATTCCTAGCGAGTGTATGACCTGTGTAAAATTTCAAGCCTTCAGAGAGTATATAGTTGGGAAAACTGCCCCTGTCCCCATCAAAGTGTATGATTACTATGAGCCAGGTACGTATTATATTTCTTTGGATCTTGCTAATGCTAAAGTGCTAGCCATGTGACTTGTTTATAATTTGTCATTCTTAACGCTCTGTAGCTTTTGAAGCAACTTGTTTCTACAATGTGAGTGAAAACAGCCCCTTGGCTCGGGAACTCTGTGATGGGCCAACATGCAATGAGGTGGAAAGCTCAGCCAATCACTGGGTTGGTAAGTTGCTGTAAAACTAAGGTGTCAATCTCTGAAAGCAGAATCCAAAGGTGTATAACTCAGGAATTCAGAACTGAGTGAGGGTTTTAAAAAGATGTTTATTTCAGTGTCTAAAGGCTACAGTAGTGGGCAGTTTTCAAATGCCTGTGACGACTATAGAAATGATTATAGCTGATTAGACCAATGATGTGTTTAGTTTGATTTTCTATCACCAACAGTAGCTAGTACATGTTGCTTCAGAGGGAGAAGTAATGTACAGTTATGGAATAACCTGCCAATGAGTGAAGTTTCCTCTCTATTCCTGTCCATTATTGGTTGGTTTATGATCTGAAAATGAAGTCTTATGTCCCTTATAATTTTCTTAATCTTTTATCTAACTTAATTGTGGATGCTGCTATTATTCATTCATATAAATGTTGCAATTTTTTTTATCCTGTTTAAGTTCTTGGCCTCAGTTATATCTTGTGGCACAGGGTTCTACAAGTTAATTATTTAGAAAGACAGAATAGTTTCATGTGTCTGCCATGACAATAACTTCTTCCAAGACTGCCTACATCTTTCTGTCCCATTTGATGCACAAATTAGTGGTGGTGAGATGTACTGTATACAGAGCTGAAGTATTACAGTCTACTCCGTTACTGGTCTTCCAGAGCAGCAGGTCTATTCCCACAGCTTCTTGCTTCAGTAAGTTCATAAGCTCCTGTTGAGA
>ML675700.1:13726197-13847618 GCA_007922155.1 Mesoclemmys tuberculata
AGAATAAAAATAGTCTCTCCCCTCTGCTTCTGATGTTCGTGCTTCCTTTTCAGGTTTTGTTCACTCTGGGCCATGCAACAATGTTTTTGGCTGCTTAGAAGATGAGTACTTTGAGCAGTGCATGTGCTCTCGGGACTGTGGCTATGATGGGGAGCCAGTATGTGGATCAGATGGGATGATTTATCAGAACCATTGCCAGATGGAGGTAGCATCCTGCAGGAATAATACAAGGATAGAGCAGATACCTATGTCTCAATGTTCTGCCTGTAAGTTCCATTCAGTTTCCTGTTCTGTTGTTATGTGTTAGTTAAGGCAGTCCATGACTTCTCCTGAAGAAGGTCTGCTGATTAAATTGTGTATCTGATGTGGACAAGTTGAAGATTTGGACTCCAGTCTCCAAAAGTGAAAAGGTAGCTCTCTGTTCTGTTACACATGAACTGATCCTTGCATTTGGTAAGAGTTGCCAGTTTCCTGCAGTGCTGAAAATGTCACAGTTGGGTTTATGTACCTTAAGGACAAAATGACCCTGAAGGAATTTCCATTTATATCCATCCTGAATGATGTCTTCAGATATAAATGAGCCCTGTGAGAGATCTCTGAGATTTCCGATGTGATTTCATCAGGTGTAGTGTGGCTTATGTTGGATCATGGATAGGGCCCTGTGAAATCATGGCTTCATGGACTACACAGAAATTGCAAAATTAGCCCAATGCTGTGATTTTTTTCCAACAGTGAGGAGGCATACATGGGCACCCCTGTTTCTGCCTTCCCACTGAGGCCATGGCTGCTCATGGGGCATTAGCAAGCCAGTCCCGTGCCAGAGGTGGGCATGGAAGTGGCGAGGTTGGTGGGCCAGGGTCGTGTGTTCTCACCATTGGACAGGTGATGAATGCCACCTGGAGAGAAGCCAGCTGTGTGTAGATTGAACTACATGTTGGTAACTGGCCTGGCCCAGTCCTGCCTGGGGAAGAGATCAGGGCTGGGCTTGCAGGACTGGCCCACTAGCTGCCCACAAGAAGCCACAGCCTCAGTGAGGAAGCAGAAATGGAGATACCCACTGCTGATTCCCCTTTGTAGGAAAGTCACAGCAGTTTGGCGTGGGAGTAGGGACTTGGCAGCCATGCTGAAATTTGAGCATTTACCCATGACACTGCCATCAATTAAAAAAAATCTAGAACTTTCTCTGGCCATAATCACGGGGAACTGAAACATTTTCTAGTCGTTCTGTAACCAGCATTGTGGCAATTGTATCATTTTCTTCTACAGCCAAGAATTTGCCAGAAGAAAGAGAAATGCATTTCCACACAGTTGAGCAGCCTAGTGTTCAGCAAACTCCTGCAGGTATTGGCATGTTTTTAGATTGATCTAAGACCCTTTTTCTTAGGTAAGGTTAAAACTGATCACTAGATATAAGTGACTTAAGTAATTTCTTTGCATTTTGAAAAAAAGTAAAAACTAGGCTGAAAATCTGAAAGTTAGGAAAAAAGTGAAAAGGCTGGAGAATTTAGGCCAAATTAATGCACAACTGTGAACCTAGCTCTTGTCCCCTGCTTTGAAGAAGTTAACATATGCTGAGTGTGGTCTCTAGTGCACATGGGAGCCTGAGATTTAGTGCCAGCTAGTTATGAGAGAGGAGCAGGTGCAGCCCAAGCCCAGGGATATGGGAGTTTTTATTCAGCAACTATCATAGCATCTCATTAGCAGTGTTAAACTGGAAACTCCCTGTCTGAGATCAGACTGGTGTAGTCTCTCCTAGCAAATGAGTCAGGGGGACTTGGTGCCAGCTAGACCCTTCACAGGAACTGTGGAGATTGCAGCTGGATCAAACTTATCCTTAGCTGTTCTGATCAACTTTTCACTTGGCTGCTATGATCCTGTTATTAAAGCCTCTGTCTGGGGCAAATAGCCTTCATAAGTCAAAGATAAAGAGCAGTGGAAGGAGCTGCCACTTTAATGTGTTTGAATGAATTGAGGAAGCTGGATGCTCATTTCAGTTGGTGCTTTAATTTTTGGAAGGTTTTTTTTTTTTTTTTCCCCAAGAAAAAAGCTTCCCACAGGCCAGGGAGCCCGCCTCCCGGACGATGCCCCGGGAGGCGGGCAGCGCCAGGGGACGGTCCGGTGAGCGGAGAAGCCAGCGGTGGGGGGGGGGGAGGAGAGGAGAGAGGAAAGGAGGGCGCATCCCCGAGAGAGGCACACCGCCCCTCCACCGCCACCCGCCCCGCCGCGCCATCGGTTTCCACGCCGGAAAGGGTCTAAGTACCCCAGGCCCGCCCGGATCGAAACACCGGGGGGGGGGCTCCGAGTCGTCTCTCCTCCCTCTCCCCCCCCGCCGGCGGGTCAACCTGGAGGAGAAAACCCCGCGGCCAGACGAGGGAAGTAGTGGGGGCAAATGACTTATCTGGCTTTAAGACTAAGCTTGATAAGTATATGGAGGGGATGTTATGATGGGATAGTTTAATTTGAGCAATTGATTTGGATTATCGGCAGATAAGTCTGCTCAATGGTCTGTGGGAATGCTGGATGGGATGGGAACTGAGTTACTGCAGAGAATTCCTTTTTGGGTGTTGGCTGGTGAGTCTTGCCCACATGCTCGGGGTTTAGCTGATCGCCATATTTGGGGTCGGGAAGGAATTTTCCTCCGGGGCGGAGTGGCAGAGGCCCCGGAGGTTTTTCGCCTTCCTCTGCAGCGTGGGGCATGGGTCGCTTGCTGATGGATTCCCTGCAGCTTGAGGTCTTCAAATCTCACTTTTGAGGATTTCAATAACTCAGTCATGGGTTCGGGGTTGTTATGAATGTGTATGGGTAGGGTTTTGTGGCCTGCCTTGTGCGGGAGGTCAGACTAGATGATCATATTGGTCCCTTCTGACCTATGAGTCTATGAGTCTATATGTCAAACTTGCTCTTATGTTACACTAAATCTCACAAGGAAGCATTGGAAGTGGGGTCAATAGAGTAGTTTGTTTCATACTGCTTCTAGTAAATAAACTGGACTGCATTTTTCCTGGCTGCCTTCCATGCATTAATTCTTCCCTGGCCTTGAACACTCCCAACAAACGAGCAAAACAGAGGGAGAAGTAAATGGACAGAAGCTGTGTTCCCCTCTTGATTTTGTGTTCGCCTGACACCAACGCTAAGACCAATGTATATTCAGCCTTCTCAGTTTTCTGCCCTATCACTATTCAGCAAAAGCTGCTGGGCAGCTTTTCAGTATACATGAAAGTAGCGGATATTCCGTTTTGAGTGTTCCCACAGGTGACTTCACCTGAGAAGTTGTAAGCGCAGTCTCTCTCAATTGATTCTCTGTAAGAGTAAGTGAGGTGGGTGCATGTTTTCTTCTAAGCTATGTAAATGTGGTCTGCTCCGCATCTCTTTCTTCCAATTGCATCTGAAACCTTTAAAACGTTCACCCCATGAAAAACCACTAAAACATATTCTATTTAATGGCAAAAAGGTATGTTAATGCAGAGTTAAGATTGCTTAGTGGTATGTCATCACTTTGCAGAACACTGAGTTGAGCAAAATTCAAGACTTTTGAAACCAGAACCCCTTACCTCATGCCTCCCTCATCTGAGCCACCAACCTCTCTCCTCGGCCCTACCACCTATCCACATTTACCCACTCTCCCATCACTGCAGTCCCAAACCATTATCCCCCTATTCCTCTACTCCTCTGTCCTCTAATACCCCTCCTCTCCCAGGAAGCTTTCACATGTCTGATTTTTTCCCCTGAATACTTTGATTACATTCATCCCAAAATAAAATTCCCGCCCATGGTTTACACATTGCAGTGACTTCTGGCCACTCAGTTCAAAAGTCTTTTTGTCTTAGAGGCGGGACTTGTGATTCATTTTATCCTGAGTTATGTTACCAGAAGAGTGAGTGCACAGCCACCAATCTCAACAAGGTCTCTATGATTTATCCAGTCATTAGTACCTTAGTTTAACAGTACAAGGCAGCAGAAGAAAACCATTTTGAGAGGTGGCTGTAATTCAAATTACCCCAAAATATGGATTACTTACGTTGCCCCAGTGAGACACCAAATTTCAAACCAGTCCGAGTAATCATTTGGATTTTAGAGCACTTTCAAGAGTTGAGATTTAAAGCATATAAAATGGCAAGAATAGAAACTCTCTAGCCCTTTTTTCTGCATTGGTGCATGCAGACTGTAGAAAATGTACATTTTCTTAAATACCATTCTCAAACTGGGGCCTCCAGAGTTTTAGTGAGTGTCATGCACTACCTAGGGTAATACTTAATGGATTTTGATCCACATCACAGCAATAGTTTGGTCTCTAACTCAGAGGTGGTGCTAGCCTATTGACATCCGTAAGCAGGAATAATTTTGCCCCCCCTCTCCCCCACATAAAATAAAAAGCAAATAGGGGCCCCCTTGAGCTGCTTGGGACCCTAAGCAATTGCTTAGTTTACTTATGCCTAGTGCCAGATCTGTTCTAACTCTTTGCAAAAAACTCACCTAGAAACTGTTATGAAAAATGGTTATTTTTTTTCAAGGCTTATATCTCCTCAACCTGTAGCTCTAATGACTCCTAATTTAGGTCACTAGCTCTAGCCTGCACCCCTTGAGACAGACGAAATTTAAAAGGATCTGACTAAGAGGATTTAGAAAGGTTGACTTTTAAACAAAAGTTGTGACTCAGCCTTAACTATAGTGGCATTACTGCGTCACTATAATATAGACAGAAATACTGCTGGCCACATCGTCTATAGACTTGGGCAAAAGAAATGGGATTCATAAATGACCTGGGCTCAGTTATGCTGGGTGTCTTATTTATTTGAATATCTAAAATGTGCATCCCTTCATTCATCATTGGCACAGGTACACTAAAGCACAAACAGTTGTGCTTGATTGGGTCACAGGATCTCTGAGTGCCTTGATCATTCCAGTAAGAAGCAGGAAGCTCCTGGAAAGCAGATGCTTCTCTCTGAACTGAGCTGTCATGGCAGAGTGAACATTTTAAAATAAAACAAGCTAAATCCTGCTTCAGGAAAAGCAAACAGCATGTGATTCTAAATAATCCTCTGGGCTCATCTTAGGTCAGCCATGCATTAAATGAAGTTCAAGAAGTGAATGAATCCCTCCTTACAAACAGGTCCCATTTGGATTGATTGGTTTGTTAGTGATGAAGCATGTGATTGGTTTAAGTCAGCTCAGGTGCTGTGGGGTTCAAGTGAAAGTTCAGATAATCTGTGCCTAAATCTGTGATTTCCTAAAGGGACGTAAAACTCCAAGAGCCAAATCAAGTTTCAGGCGGGTGGGAAGAACGGACTCAGCACAGACTTAATCTCCAGGAAATGCCTTTTTCTTGCAGAACCTCATTGTGTTTATATTGTCTGTAGTCCTGGTGCATTTGCTATATCATTTGGCCCTGTGTAATACTTTCACTGTTAGTTGTGGTACCCCAGCGATGGAAACAGTGCGATCCAGCTCCCTGTCAACTCATATGCTGAGGAACTTTGAAATGTACTTGGTCTCATTCTGGCAAACAATTACTCAAATGAGTACAATCCCATTCACATCAGTAGAATTCCTGGTGAGGGTAACAGCTACTTACAAGAGTTAGGGTTGGCAGGATCATCCCCACAATAAACACATCAGCTGTACTACCCCAAGAAATAATATGTAGCTTTGAGAAACCAGAGTGTGAGTTCCCTTGGGGTTTCTTTTCATCATCAGATCCTGTCTTCTGTAGTAACTGTCCCAAGCCCTGGAGCTGACACAACTGACGTGATAGGGTCAGGGTTGTTATTCTTCTATGTTTTAGAAAAGAAATGTGTTTGCAGACTGGCACGTATGGAAGGTCATCCCTGCCCCTCAGATATTTTCTCTTGTGCTGGAGATAATTGCAGGAATTATCTGGGGTAGGAATTAGGAAATGGCATTCACACTTGAATCACCTTACTTCCCTCAAAGAACTGCTGACCAATTAGACATTAGGTAGAAAATATAAATGAACAGCATGGATCCAACAAGACCCAGCGTGTCCTTCATGCTCTGTTAATGTGTCCTGTCCTGTCCCTCAGCCTTCTGCCATATGCTGTTTTATTTACAGCATAAGCTCTTTGGGCAAGGTCCTTGTTGCTAACCCAGCTATAAGTACCTAGCATCCATTTCTGGCTGGTTGGCTTTTTTAAGTTGCTTGTCACATTGATGTAAAATAAGTAACAAGGGGAGTGTTGTGAGTCCCAGGGATCCCCGCCTCTGCAGCTCTGATACCTTCCCTCTGCTAGAGCCTAGGCTGTCAGTGGCTGTTTCCAAAACTTACTGATGCCACTATGAAACCTCACAGCTCCAGGTGCTGAATGCACTACCTCCCAGCTGGCCCCAGAGTTCAGGAATGAACTCTCTCCCCATGGAGCCACACCATGACACCAGCTGGCTGGAACATTCTTTGCAGGAGCACTAACTGCTTAGGATTGATTAGGCTGGCAAAGGGCCATTTTTTACTTTCATCCCACCAGTGTGCAGCAAACATTGGCTAAGGCACAATTTGGAGATGAGGGGAGCATTTTGTGTGCCATAGGAAACCTTGGCCTTTCATCTTTGCTGGGAATCAAATGTTACATTCCTAGGAGTGAGTTCTGTGATCTTAATTCCATCCCTGGTGGACAGCACTCATCTATTCATAGAACAATCTTATGATCTGGCAGGTTCTCCTATAGAGGAGGCCAAGAAGGAGTTAGCATAGAGATTGGCTCTCCTTTCAGGCAAGTGGTCCCTTGCCTTAGGGCTGAACCAGCTGCTGGGAGGGTGTGGAAGGTGGTAGGGAAAGTCTTTCAGGATTTTTATTTCTAGATACAAACATTTTTCAAAGGCCATGGAGAGGGTCCCTGTTAAATAAACCAAATTATTATGGTGGGATGTATCCTCCCTGCAGTAACAGAAGTAAAGTGACCAGTTTACTTGGGCTTGGACTGGAATAGTCACATGAGTGAAGCCAGTAGGGAAACTAAACAATTTGGTCCAGATCGCAGCAGAAAGGAGCAGCTCTGAAAATAAGGAGATGTTTTTATTTCAGGATGTTTTCAGCTAAGTCACCCAAATTAGATAATGACAGCCTGCTGTGTATGGGAAACTGCCGAATGAGTGACCTTTCCCAAACGAGCATCTGGGATAGGGTGGAGGGAACATCTCACTCCCACTCTTGAGGGGTCCATCCCTTTCTTATCCCTTGGTAGCTCTTCTGTAGCTTGTCAGTGAGCTGAAATAGAGAGTCTTGCCCCAGCTACACATGCCCTTCTCCAGCTAGTTACTAGGTCAGTGGAATGGTTCTCAGGGGCGGAGGGGCTCCAGCAGCACCACCTGCTCTGATCAAGCCCAGATCTGTGTTTTGACTAGCTGACAAGCAATCTAACACCATAAGCCAATCTCCCTTGGAACTTGAACAAAATGTATTACTCTAACACTGAATATAAACTGACTTTGTACTTGTTTTTATTAGTAATAATACTTAAACCTGTAACTTGCTCAGATGATCTCAAAGCACCTTACTCAGCTGAGTCAGTTTTCTTCTCCAAATTTTACCAATGCAGAAACTGAGGAACAAAGAGGGGAAGTGACTTGCTCAGAATTGCACAGAGAGTCAGTAGGAGAACTGGCTACAGAGCCTAAGGATCCTGACTCCTATTCCTTGGTCCTAACAAATAGACCAGGCTACTTAATTTATAATGGTTTTCAGGCATTAAAACTCCCTGATTCAGCCGTTGAGGCTGCTGCCACTGCCCCATACACGTGGGAAAGTGCTGTGTCCAGTCCTGTTATTGAAGAGTGTGTGGATTGTGTCTCTCCTCACCTTTTCCCTATGATAAAGCAGTATCCTCAGCCTGAGGGCATGGGAACTGCAGGGAGCAGACATGTAGATGAAACAGGGACTTTAAAAAAATTGCTAATTAAGTAATAAGTAAATTGAAATGAACTTATTTTAAAAAGCACCTGCTTCTTTCTACAGGATCTGCATATCCTCACACAATGTGCACCCCATACACAATGTCTATCCCATCTTACCCTCACCCCACCCCACCTCCTACCAACAATAAACACAAATAGCCTTTGTGGTTTTTTAAATTGAGGCCCTTTTTCCAAGTATTCTTTCTTATTTTCCACAATACCCAAATCTCAAAGGAGGAAGTATAGAAAATCCTGATACAGTGCAGCTCTGCTGTCTGCAGTCTGGGATTGAACCATTTAATAATTTAATAACTTGTGTGCAGAAACATAGGCCCAGATGTGTGCAGGGCTGTCAACATACACTTCCCCCTCTGCTGTTGACAGGAGTGAGGTGTTCGGCTTCCCTTACTGAACAACAGTGCCTCCTTCAAGTCTTACCCCACTCCCCCCAGTACCCAACATGTCCTGCCATGAAGCAGAAGAGCTGTCTGTGGCAGTCTCTTTTTGTCTAAGCTTGTCCTGCAAGAGTGTTAGTCTGAGGCTTCTCTTGTTTCCTTTCAACCAGAGGAAGGCCCTCCGCTCCAGTCAGACCTGTCCTACTACTCTTACGAGTATGATCCGGATCCTTATGCCTCTGATGCTGACATCTTTGAGGTTGCAGCAGAGCTGACAACAGCAAGCAGCACATTGAGAGAAGGGGACAAAATTCAGGAAGTGGTGACCACAGTAGAATGGTGAGAGAAAGATGTGAGGGGAAGAATCTGTTTTCTGTAATCAAATTCTGATATCATAAACATGAGTCTGGGTCAAGAGTGAGTGTAAATAATGCAGAAGGGACATGCTAACAATCATGCTGCTAATTGTCTTGGCCAAAGACCAGCTGCGGGTCAGGCTAGTGTTGGGGTGGCAGATGGGACCTCCAGGCCTGGAAGTGTCAGTTACTAACATAAATTGTAAATTCACAAGGACTTGTTAAGCTTGTCCCTGCCTGGCCCCACTACTGCTGCAGAGAGACATGAGGCAGAAATGACTTCTCTTCATTATATTCTCTCTTCAACAGAAATAAATAATTTAAAATAAAAAGAAGAGGCTCAAATCAACTCCTGTACGAGTTTGATCCTAAAGATGACCTGCTGCAGAACAGAAACCAAATGACGACTACTTCCTGATACCATCAGAATTGTAGGCTTTGCCTCCTCATGGGGGGCAGGAGCTCCAAGGGGGTACTAAGAATTATTTTTCTATCAAATTTTCTGCCTTTGGTGCACCCTCTTAGGAGTTTTTTCAGGGATGGGAGACCAATATGTTGCCCCACTGTAAGGTGAGGAGAACAGGGGCTAGAATTCAAATCTTTAGACCACTTCAAAGTATGTTACAAGGAGACTGCAAACACCATTTCCTAACTACACTGAGTCCAGAACCCTGTGCTCAGCTGAGTTGCTGTTTGAGGAGATGGCTGAGGAGTTTTCTTTTACAAAAAATAATAAAAAGCAGTGTATTTTAGCTAAATATACCACAACAAAAGGTTGAACACCCCTAAGCCACCACTCCCTACAGCCAACTGCACCAGCAGCATGTTACCCTGCAGAAAGGAGAGTTCATTGTTCATTAGACTTGACAGGGTGACCATTCTCCAAAAGAAAAGTGAAATGATCTGTGAACTCCACAAGAGTTAAAAGCCTGTCAGTCCAGGACATGGCTGCAGGCTCTGCCTGGGAAGAATGCCCGCAGTAGCGGTGATTAGGGTCAAGTGGCTGAACTCCGTTCATGCTGGAGTAGGTGCTGCCAAATGCAGCTTGCAGCTTCTGAGCCTTTGCCCCCTGGCTACTCTCTCTTGATAACTCCAGCATGAGAATAAAACTGTCCCACAGCCATGGAGTTCTCAGTGCTTGCCTGATTTCACCAGCCATTTCTACTCTGCTCCCACCAGGATCCCAGTGCAATGGGATTTTATGTGGATTTTTGTGCAGTCTGTGTGGCCCTTGGGCTGCTGGGCGGTGCAAACCCCTCCTCATTGTCACAGAGGCTTGGCTCTTGTAGTCTAAATTGCCCCCAAGCAATGAGAGGGGGGGTCTAATCAATGTATTTTGCAATGAAATGAAGAGCAAAAGCTATCTGTTTGCGAAGTGCAGAAGCAGAGACATTTTGGGTCTCTCTTCCTGCTTGGGGCCAGGAGCAGCATCATTCCCATTTCCCTTTGGAGAAATTATATGCATCTGCCCATTGCAAAATAGCCTTAGAGTTTTCCCTCCCAACTTCCATTCTCCCCTCAGCACAAAGTGGGGGGTCAGTCCACATAGAGAGTGTTCATGAAAGGAAACAGAAAAAAGCCCAATTCAGTTCACTTTTAGAGCTTGTCTACAGAGGGATATTGGCCAGAATGGCTACTGTGAAATAGCTCCTTTTGTGGACATTCTGTTCCAAAATAATTTGGACACTTTGGGCACTGATTATTCCAGAATAAAGTGATTTTATTCTGGAATAGTGTCCATGCAGGGAGTTATTCCAAAAAGCTATTCTGGCCAATTTCCCATTTAGTCAAGCCCTGAGTTCCATTTTTCAAATGTTGGGTTCCAGCCAGAGTGCTGAGCAAGGGAAAGATTCCTTGACTGTGATGGCAGCTGGGAAGGGGGCTCCTAAATTTCTTAGGCTGGGGTTGAGTAATTGCTTCAGCCTTCAAACTTCCCACACATACATGACATGGTGGAAGATCTGAGCTCACAGCTCAGTTCCTGAAATGCCCGTAAATTCCAGAATCTCTCTGCTGGCTCATCATCATGCCACTTCTTTCCTTGCTGATCTGAGCTCTTCTCTCAGGACCCTAATGTGGCTGCTGCCTGTGTACGTGTCCTGCTTCTAAGTAGAGATTTTGCTGTGTCTTTTTAATGTATGCTAATGGACCACCTCCTGACTGTGCCCCACAGCACAGTGGAAGCACCAGCTACTCTATTCCTGCCTAGAAGGTAAACAAATACCTTTAAACTAAATTCCATCTCTGTGCTAGTGCTGTCTCCAGCAAGCAACTGGCCTGGTAAATACCGGCTATTGTGTACACATGGCAGTTTAAGTCAGTATTTTGCTACTGGGTAAATAACAGGCCTAGTGCAAGCTACAGTGAAAGGCATTTTCTTTTAAAAACATCAGGACTTCAAATACAAACCCTGCTGTTTGCTGGCACCAGCCTCAGCATTAAATAAGGCCTGAAGACTGGAAGAGTGAGGCATGAGCTGTCACTCTAATACCATGGCTGTGAGTTGGCTTCTGGCCCTTGTGCTTCTGCAAGGCTCCATGTGAATGGGGCCAAGCACCTTGGCCTCCTGTAGATGGGAGCTCAGCTCCTCATGCCTGGCTCCAAGGTCCCCAGCCTCACTCCACTTTCTGACTTGTTGGTTTCATTGCCTCATTAGATTAATGGTTTGTTTTTGTTTTTGTTGAATAATCCCACCCACAGGATGTGCTGACACTGCTAAGCACCTTTTTTGGGCATGCAGCACTGGTGTGACCCCAGCACATAAAAGGGTAAAGATGGATGAATTTCCCTGTCTGGTGGAGCAGCTTTGGCCAAGTACAGAGCCAGCTCCCATCACTTCTCTAGCTCTCTGTTAATTGTAAAATACCAGTTTAATATCCAAACGCCACTCCACTATCCCCCACAGAGGGAGGATGAGGTCAGTTGGACACTGCCCATCACTAGAGGGGCTCTGGGTGTGGCCAGTACCTTGACCTTCATGAGGCAGGAAAGTGAGCATTATCTCCATTTTATCACTGGAGGAACAAGCACAAAGAGGTTATGACTCCCTCAAAATCTGGGGCAGAGCTGGGATTAAAATTCAGGTCTGTTGCTTGACAGTTCTCTGCTCTAACTATCAGCCACTGCTGTTTCCTGTGTTCCAGTTACTGTGCTAGAGTTCACCATTCCCTGATACCTTTAGGGCTAGAGAGCTCTTCTAGGTCCATAGAGACCCTGTGCATCATCCCTGGCCAGAACACTTGTTGTGACCTTGGCACCTACAGGGTAGTCAGCTCCACCCATTTGCTTTTCCACTCCAAGGACAGAATTTCCTTTGTTCCTTAGGACATGATGGAAATGCAGTAGCTGTCCCCTCATAGCCAATTTTTTGCTGCAGTTAGCAGGCCGTTTATTTAAGGAACCAAGGGAAGAAACATAAAAACACAGAAGAGCAGCTGCTACTTTTCCCCCATCATAGCAATGAAAAGGCAGGTAGGCCATAGACCCATAGCAAGGTGCTGCTGGGAGTAACCTTATGCATTGGAGTCCCTGTTTGCCTTAGTTGAAGGCCCAACTAATGTGCACAGTTGCATTCTCCCTTTCCCAGACTCAATGTCCCCATTTTCTATTTGCATAATTCTCATACCAAGGCAAATTAAATTATTGTCCTTCTCTCCTCCTTCAAAGACTGGTTCCAGTACATGTCCCATCTGGGAATATGTCCCCTGTAAGCCACTGGGCCCAGGAAGGGGGCTTCACCTTCTAGTTTATTCACAGGTTCATACCCAGTTTTGACTCTTGACTTCTCAATCACACACCTGCCCATGAGAAGGCTAAGAGGACAGAGCACTGAGGGTCCAGATTTCCTACATTAGCAGGATCAGCCCCTCAAAGCTATTTGGGGGAGAGGAGGTAGATTTTTATCCCAGCAAAAAACAGGATGTAGTGGCTGAGGATGAATGATGGCAAATGAACAGCGGGGTTTCCTTTGGGATTTTTGCCAGTTTGAAGTATTTCTCTCGCATGCTTAGAGACAGTCTTCTCTTTTCCTCTATCTGACGATGATTCAACATGAAAGGGAGAGAAATGCCAGTGACTCTGTGAGATACCGAAGCTCCTGTTTATATCAAGGTATTTTACTAATTAGACTTGATAGCTCTCTCTGGTTATCAGTGATTTTGCTTGTAATCCCTCCAATGAAATTAGTATTTATATCTATAACTGTACATGAGTATTATCAGGAGTAATTATTACCATGGTATTTATTTTAAAGCAAAAGTTTTTGTCCTTTCTAGTCTAAACATTTTGCTCTCACATTCTTTCCCCCTTCTTGATCAGCCTCAGTAGACAAAAATGACAGAAAAAGATTCAACCAGTTTAGAAAATTGAGTTGAAAGCAACAGCATTTGCTGACATTGATTATTTAACGCGCAATCATCTGAGTTTCATTATTGTGAGTAGATTGTCAATTTAGAAATACATCTCTGTCAATTTAATGTTAAAAAAACCCTCTTCTGGTCAATTTTTGTTTTCTCATGTCTGCTATTTCCGGTGGAGTGATGACAGTACCAGCTCTCGGCCTAACTCCATCATATCTCTCCTGCATTCAGCAGCTGGTATTTTCTCAGCATTCAGAGTATTGCAACTATAGGAGATAGGCTCTAGTTTTTCACAAAGAATGATCTTTCAAAAAACAACAACAACAAAAAAAGCCCCAGCTTTTTGATCTTCCCCAAAAAAAAAACCCAAAAAACCATTTTTGTTTTCTTCACACAAATGTTAGTATGAGTCCAGAGAAGGGTTTGTTTTAGATACTGATGAATATTTTATTAAAAACTGATTTCTAAAACAATTCTGTCTTCCTCTCCTCTCTACTAACATCTGCTTTGCAATACTACAGGGAGCACATACTGCAGGGTCTAAGCTTTCTAACCTACCAGCTATACTGTTGCACAGTATTGAGAGGGCAGCAGTAATATATGTACCAGCAGAATCAAAGTACTCAACAGTTCTAAGGAATTTCTGGTGTCCCATCCATTACTGCTTTATTAATTTCCAGAAGGTGCCTTCAGTTTTGTTGTGAGGGATACAGTGGCTGTAACTTGTCACATTTGCAACACATTCCTGAATCCAGCTGCAAGCATGATCAGCTCTTTGGGTGGGGAGTGGCAGGGCTGTTGGGTCTCTGCAGAAGTTACACAAAAGAAGTGTGGGATTCCAGTGTGGGATTTTTCAATGCTTCATTAACATTTTGCCATGAAGAGACGTGAAAATCCCTTTTCCTGCGCACAAGCCAGGCTCCCTTCATAACATACTAAAGAGAGGCAGTTTGCTTTAAAGAAATAACAAGTGGAAAGTAGACTGTTTTGCACAAAGGGAATGGGTGGATGTTGTTTGTACATTCCTTACCAGCAATGGGCTAAGGATTTGCAAAGTGAGAAGCTGCTTAATAGAGAAACTGACATTTCCCCTTATTCAGATAAAATAATTAGCATGAGACAGTGCATTTCATGTGAGGATCTCACAGCATTTTACAAACATTCATTAATTTAGCCTTACAAGTATCCTCTCCATTTTACAGTTAGGTATACTGAAGTGCAAGGAGATTAAATTACTTATTTGAGGGCACAGAGCAAATCAGTGGAAGAGAGAGAGGAGAGTAGAATCCAGGAGTCATGGCTCCTACATTTTCTCTTACTCTATAAACTCTTAATTCTGGCTAAACTCTTTCTCGTCCTCCCTTAAATTTACTTTTTTTTTGCTGAAACAGGGATAAAATTTACCTCATTTGGAATGGGAGACCCTGGCATTTCCATGAATGAGGGTTTACCAAGTCAGGAAAGAAGATTCTAACTTTGCCTGCATATGGACACATGCTGTATGCAGAACAGCTATCTGATATGCCAGCCAAATGGTTCCATGGACAAGATGTGTGGGTTCAGAGGCAGAGACTAGTGTGTGGGTTGCCCCCCTCAGTCAATTTGCTAGGGCAGGTCTTAATACTGGGCAAATGCATTCCCAAGCTTCCACTTTTTCTCAGCTGCTCCAGGTTCCTTCCCCCAGCAACCTATGCTATTATATGTAGAGTAGACAATACGTCCTGCCCATAGCATCCAGTGACCACAGTAAGGGGGCAGAGCAACGATATGGGAAATCATGTGTGCTGTCCCTGTTACAGGTCTGCATACATACAGTGGTCACTATCTAAATTTGGGCTCCAAGTCCCTTAGGAGTTCCTAAGGCCCTGATGAATTCAGTCTTAAGAATCTGTCTCCTTCATCTCTCTGCCTGGACTAGCTTCCTATGTGGATTGAATCTGGTAGCTCTAGTCTGTTCCCAAACCTCAATCCTGGAGCGAGCAGATGCCATGGAGTTGAGGTGCTAGCACCTCACCCCAGGGACTGAGTGGGAACTCCTCCGAGGGAGAGTATCTTTAGAGGTTTTCAGAGATGTGAGAGTTTGCTTACTGCGATTGAAAATTCTCCGCTTCACTTTGTCCCTGAAGTCCTCAGAGACATAGTAGTAGACAAAAGGATCGACACAGCTATTGAAACTGCTAAGGGCCAGGCTTATCATGTAGCTAACATACAAATCCCCATAGAGCTTGGAGCAGTTGCTGGAATAGTGGACAAGGAGAAGGATGTTGCTGGGGGTGTAGAACATCATGACTGTAAGCAGCACAAGGGCAGTGAGCTTCATGGCATACGTGTACCTCTCTCCACTACCCAGCAGGATCCACAGCACTGAGCAGTGGCTAAACAGCATCACCACTAAGGGGGCAAGAAAGCCACAGACAATCAAGCACACAAAGTAGTAGTAATAGTACTCAGCCTCCTCATGCCTGGGGAGGGCGTCATGGCACAGAATTATGTTTGCCTTATCCAGAGGGTAGGACTGCTGCAACAGGGTCAAGGGCAAGGTGAAGATGGCAGCGACAAGCCAGACACTGATGCAGATGCAGGCAGCAAAGCCTGGGCTGCGGAAGGAGCGGGAGAAGAAGGGGTGAACTGCAGCCATGTACCGGTCAACACTGATGCACATGAGTAGTAACACAGAACAGTACATGTTCCCATAGAAGAAGGCAGTGGTGAGCCGGCATAGGCCCTCCCCAAAGGGCCAGTGGTTCCCCAGGAAGTAATAGGAGATCTTAAAGGGTAGCACAAGCACCAGGAGCAGGTCAGCTGCAGCCAGGTTCATCAGGAAGATGGTGGAGGTCAGCTTCTCAATCCTAGTAGCTAGGACCCAAAGGGCCAGCCCATTGGCTGGCAGCCCCACCAGGAAGACAACAGTATAGAGGCAGGGGATGAGCCACACTGTGACTGCACTGCTCAGCTGGGAGCGGGAGTCCTCACGGATGGACAGGTAAGTGATGTTGTCACGAGTCACCTTCTCTCCTGGGATGGCCCGGGGACACAGAGTGTTCACTGATGTAATCACCTGCTCGTTGGTGCTGTTCTGGGAGTAATCTAGTGGTGTAAACACAGTCTGTTAGTGTTCTTGCAGGGCCTAACCTAATGTACTTGTACTTTGCTGGCAGGGCAAATTACAAGGTTCCTGCCCCAATGCCTTCAGGGCTTTGCATTCTAATGAGACAGTGTGCCCACCACTGGGTGCGGGAGCTGGAAAGCGGCAGGGATATTACCCATAGCCAGTACTGCATAGGGTGGTTCTGTAACTAGCTAGAACCCCTTAGAAAAACAAAACTAATCCCAACTGGCAAGTCTCCCTATTTCAGGGCTGAACATGAAGGTCAACTTTTCCATTATCTAAGGCTGAGAGGAGGTTCTGGTGAAGTTTGCCCAACTACTTCACAGCAGGACAACCGTGCTAATGCTAAGGTGAGCTCTGGGGATGTGGGGAGGGAGTTGAGTGTAATGAGTTCCAATCAGAAGAATTTAAGGTCTCTGGCTGTCATGTGACCTGCCATGAGCAGAAAATGTAATTGATGCACAAATTAACTAAATAGCAGAAGCAAACATATGAAAGACAGCCTCAAAAAGCATTCTGAGAAAGTTCTAGTTCCTTCCAGCAGCTCCTGTGCGTTTCCTCTAGGGCCTAGTTACTTTGATCAGCTATAGTCACAAGTCCATGGACCCACACAGTTCCTGGGAGTCATGCTGTTTCTCATACCTCATGATACATCTCTGCACTGCCCCTGACATGTAGCTATTGGTAACCAAGAGATTGAGCACCACACTGGGATCTGCCACTCAGAGAGTACAGGTGACTAGGGTGACCAGATGTCCCAATTTTATAGGGACAATCTTGATATTTGAGGCTTTGTCTTATATCGGCACCTATGACTCCCCACCCTCTGTCCTGATTTTTCACACTTGCTGTCGGTCACTCTGCAGGTGACGCAGATGGAGTCAGTCAGAAGTAACTCCTTGGATGGCAAATTCCAGCAACTAGCTTCATATTGGGTTCTTTGACAAAGGCAGGGATGCCTCTCTGCCTCTTGTTGATCTTTGATTTGTGCTCAGACCTACCTCTTCTCTGTGAAATAAAATCAGCTCCTAGTGGCAGTTGCTGGTTCTTTGTGACACTAAACAGCTTTGGCTTGCATCCATACCAGGTTTTGAGCTCCTTGGACTGAGGCTGATGTTCAAACAGCACAGTCAGTGCGTGGCCTCTATAGAGCTATTCATGAACCCATGAGCAATACTGCTCCACACTAAACAGGGTTCAGATCAAAAACAATGGGCAGGAGCTGCTCCTCAGGCATGCTCAAGCTCCACGGCTGCCCTTTGGGCTTCTTTAATTTCTCTTTTGCTCCCTCTCTGACTATAATTCCTCCCCACGTTTCCCTTCCTCTGCAAACACCTTCAGTTTCTTGTCCTTCATTAGATTAGCACATTTTCCCATCACTGCTGCTTGTGTCCTTTGCCTTCACTGCAAGTGCTTACATAAAGATGCCAGGAAGCAAAGCTTTCAGTCTCCTTAAAGAACAATAAGATTTTCTCCCAGATATGCCCCCTTCACTCACCATCATAGTCCGGACTTCCCAAGCAGAGTCCCCAAAGGCTACACCAAAGCACAAGCCTGTCTGATATGAACGCACACCTGGAGATCTCCATGTTGTGAAGGGAGCCTGTGATGTGCTGCTCTGTTCAGAGCTGCCTGGGGAAGGCAGTATTAATAGCCCTGACTATTAATTTCCTGTTGCCTGCCCTTAACTCAAGGAAACACAAGGCTGAAGTGCCACTGGCTTTTCCTGCAGAAAAAAGAAAGGATATTAAGAGCTGCCAGAATGTTCCTTCATGGTCACATGGTCAGGGCATGTGGTGGTTCTTGGGTTCCTAGGACTGTTAGTCACCTTGTCTCCCTGCCACCAGCTTGTGCTTAGCTGGGTGTCAGGTCCTTAGCATCACCAGCGTATTAACCGTTCAAGCTCCCTCCTTTGGGCTATGCCAGCCCTTACTTTGCCTTGCAGGTGAACAATAGATTTACTTTTTGAAGCATTCCCCTTCAGTGTCCAGCCGCTTATCCCCTACAGAGATGCCAGTCTGCTGTCCCTAAAAGAAACAGTACACACCAGCTTGTACCAGTACTTTGCTTAACACCACAGCACAGTCTTCTCCATGTACCCCCCAAAGATCATTGTCTTTACACACAGTCAGGAAAACCATGTGTAGCTTATTTGTTTCTGTGTGTTGCCTCCCTGTTGACTTCACATCTCTTTATTGACTTGATATGTAAATAGGCATTCATTGTGTTAGTTTACAATGCTTAACCTACATCTTGACAGGTGCGTAAACAACTTGTGTGACAGAAACCTGATTTTTACTTCTGCTGGTGACTGGTACTTTGATGCATCTTTTCAATACATATACATAACTACTTACATTGTATCTGTATATAAATTTTACAATTAAATTAATAACTAATGTGATTTCCCCCCTTTCATTTGAGACCTCACATGACATTCTTTGGTAAACTAGAATGTATATTCCAACTTCATTAGATTTCTGTAAACACCTTGCCAGATGGTATTAAGGGTTCTTGGGTCACAGAACACGTCTGTCCAGGGCTTTGTCGTGTTGTATGGTGCAGTTCGAACATAGAATCATTCCTGGTGTCAGCAAAAAGATACAGACAGACTCATGGGTGGGATTTCCAGTTCTTTGTTACTGCAGGGCCATCTCTTACTGTCAAGGATAAATCCTGGTTCAAATTACTCTAATTTGAGTCTGTGCCAGAATATTCCTGGCCACCTCAAAGTCAGTTCAGAAGATAAACCCATACAGACAGGATCAGATATCTCAACAGTCCCTGGCAGCTGCCTGCAGCACCCACCTTTCCTCCCAGGCCTGGAGAAAAAATTGAAGTGGCTGCAAAGTAGCCATGGGGCCCTCGTTTTTGGATTCTTGTCATTTTCTGGTGGCTCAGTGTGGCATCCAGCACACATAGCTACCATCACCTACAGGGTCCCGCTTCAGCCAAAAGCAATGTTTTGAAATGCACAAGGGCTGCTGAGCAGCAGGCTGTTACAAGAGGCAGGACCTAGCCCCACCCACAAACCAACCCAGTCGGGTTTATCGAGGCTGTAGCCTCATTTCAGGGGAGTTGACAGTTTTCAACAAGTTCCATGTGGGACCAGCTCCCCGGCCAGAGTCACTCTGATTAGCTAGCCCTCACCCCTTGGTCTCTCTGGCCCCTTTCCTGTGTTCATTGAAGCAATTTATTGAAAAACTCTGTGAATCCAATGAGCTATTTTCATTTAAGTACGTCAGCTCCAGCCCAAAGTGCTGTAAAAGATAAACAGCCACACAGCATGATCTCAGAGTTTGATGGAGGCTTCCGCAGATAATTGTCTCAAATGCTGAGCACAGCCCCCACAGGCAGGAAATCGTGCCTAACAAGGATTCACAGGATGGCTCTGTAGCTGGGGAGATAAAGCTGAATGTCAGTGACTCTCCCCTAGAAAGGAACTGTGCTTCCAGACAACGTCACCACTCAGTAAACCTGCAGGGAGGCCTGAGACCCCTTCCCTGCTAACGAATGGTCTGGAGAAACAAAATGCTACTACTGTCTGTATGATGACTATACGATGAAGATGGTCCTTATTTACAGCTGCAAAAGGGCATTGGGGGAGGGAGGAAGCTGTCAGAGCACATGACCCTGTTATTTCTCCACCAGATATTTCCCAACCCCTGGCCCTCTGCTACTTGGACCTTGAGCTGTTTCACTGTTCAATAATTTAATCCTCTATGCTCTGCCAAATCCCCAAGTCTTTCCTCCACATCCATGGAGGAGGCTCCAATCCACCCCACATCTCTCAGATAAATGCAGACCATGTCCTGATTGCTGCAGAGAATGGCAAAAGCCCCACTGAGACTGATCCCACACTGAAACAAAGGCAACAATGAAGCAAGAGGGCAGCCCAAGGTCAGGGGACACAGTCTTAGGGGCAGCAGTATCTGGTTAGAGGCTCTTGCTCCACCACATCACTCTTGTCTGCCTGTCTCAGCTAGGCCCTAAGCACAAGAGTTGCAGTCCTGGCAGTAGGAACTGTGAATTTGGTTTGGCAATATGAACTGATGGCTCATTTCTTTTTGGTTCACTTATGAATGGCCTCTTCTGTGAAGGTTGCAAATCCAAGCCTGGCTGCTGTTTGATGAGATTACTCTATTTTGAGGAGAAAATTATCCTATTTCCTTTGCTTTTGCCATATTCCCACATCCTTGTGCTGAGTGTGTCCAGAAGTGGCGTTTCACTAGGCAGGGAAGATGCAATGTTAGATGTTTTGCTTTTGCGATTCTCCCAGGATTTATGAACCATTACAGAATGACTCATGTGGCCACATATTTTCCATGCCTCAACCAGGATCCTTTTCACGCTCTGTATGCAAAAAATAAAACATAATCAATTCAGATAGTGTGCAAATCGCAGTCCTGCTTTCTATGACCAGGTCTCTGGGGTGGAGCAAGGAGAAGTTACTTATTGCTGTCTCCTTTACTTTGCAGATGCTGTAGAATCATTATCGGTTGCTTTAGATGCAGAACAGATTGTTTGTGTTCTAGTGACAGAGGTTTCCAAGAGATGCTAACAAGCAGTGACAGTTGTCTGATCCCTGCCTGGGGATGACAAAGCTGATTTTAAGACAATTAATTGATCAGCTCCAGGAAAAAGAATGCTCTTCCCCCCAGAGCTCCCAGCCTATGGGGGCGCACAGTAGGAAAGCAGGCCAGGGATTGTAGAGTTATTGAAGATGATTACAAAAGGGCTGCCCCAGACTCAGCTTTTCAAGACCTTGGAAGATCTAATGCTGGAAAGAGAAGCCAAAAGGTTATACCTCAGCCCAAGACCCCCATTTCATGTCTCCATGGAATGTCAGTTTGCGATCATTAAGTATCAAGGTAGAAAACTCAGTTCAGCCGGGCACCTGCCCTAGCCTAACATCATGATCGGAGTATAGACAAGGGGTGGCCCTATGACTTTGCAGACAACAGTGTGGATTATTTCCACTAGCATCAGCATAACCTCACATTTTCCATGAATGTGGCTCTGGCCCTACCTCCCCCAGCCACTGAACATTGGTCACATCCAACTTGGAACCACAAGACACAGGAAGCTACTGTTGACCATTATAAATAGAAATTATGGACCTTTTAACCATGAGTCTCCCATGGTGCCACAGCTCAGCTAGAGAGATGAATTGCAGCACAGTGATGCTCTCAGGCCTTGGCCACTGCAGCCTCTTTCTGACACTCTCCTCCCACAATCTGACCTGGTCACCAACTACAGCCACATTCACCACCCCTTTAACCTCCTGCCTGCAGCTCCCAGTCACATCACACATCACCCTCCACAACCTTCCTGCCTTCTTTCATCCGCTTCTGCTCCCCAAGCTGCTCATCAGGATTGCCCGCCATACCCTGTCCCTTATCACCCCCGTGCTTTTCATGTCTCCCCGCCCATTGCAAGACAGAAACTTCCCACCCCTCCTCTATCCCGTGGTACATTTCTTCTTGCCTTTGCTGAGTCCCTGCTCCAATTTCTCTTTGGGAAGAAGCCTTATGGGGCAGGCATTCTTGGACATGTTTAATGCCTAGCACAGATCTTTTACAAACACATCCAATCTTGTTTTTTTTATTTATTTATTTTTTTTAACGTCAGTGCTAGAGCATCCATCACAACCCTTGGCACATTCTTCTAGTAGTTAATTACTCACCATTAAGCATGTATGCATTATTTTCAGTCTGAATTTGACTAGCTTCAACTTCCAGCCCTTGCATCATGTTATGCCTTTCTCTGCGAGCCTGCAGAGCCAATTATGAAATTGTTGTTCCCCATGTAGGTACTTATAGACTGTAATCAAGTCACTCCCTTAACGTGCTCTTTGAGGCTAAATAGATTGAGTGCCTCGAGTCTATCATTATAAGGCATATGCTTTAATAATTCTCATGGCTCTTCGCTGAACCCTTTCCAATATATCAACATCTTTCTTGAATGGGGGCACCAGAACTGGACACAGCATTCCAGTAGTGGTTACAGCACCAAATAGAGAGGCAAAACAAACTCTCTACTCCTGCTTGAGACTACCCTATTTATGCATCCAAGGGTTTGCATTTGCCCTTTTAGCCACAGTGTTACTGTACACTCATGTGCAGCTAATTATCTACCATGACCACCAAATCTTTGTCAGAGTCTTTGCTTCTCAGGTGGAGTGAGCCATCTGTAAGTATGGCCTGTTTAAGAAAGAGAGACTATAGAATGACAGTCTCAATATAACCCTCCCCTGGATGCAGCTTGTTCCTTGGTTGTTGCTGTGCAGTTGGCATTTCCTTTACAGCATTTGCTTGTTCCTCTAGCCAAGTAGATGTCACTATGGCAACAGGATTAGACATCTAAAATTACCATTCTTGGTCTCCCTCCCTTTGAACTGAGGAGCCTGTGCAGGTGCCAGCCAGGTAGAAAGTTCAACCAGGGATTTATTTAAATGAGGTGGGGAGAGGAAGGTGGTAAACATAGAAGCTGTAGGCACCAAATCATTTGTGTGACCCTCATCTAATGAAAATTTCAGCAACTACAGTCATCACTGCTCCTGGTTGGCTCTGGATTGGGCACATCCCATTATGGGTTACCCAAAGAGCTAACGCTGTAGAAGCCAATGCACAATAAGTATAACACCCCTTAGGCTCTGGCTTTTAGTGGCAGACTGCCATTTACCACATTTATTCAGCAAACAGGACCTTGGCCTCTACCCAATCCCCTAATACAAATGTTTAATAATAATAAAGCTCTTGCTCCTTGCCAGCATCCGTTACTTTGGATGGGAGCTCACAAACTTTGAGCTTGGCTACATGGGGGACATTCTCTTCTAAAATAAAAGTGACTTTATTTTAGCATAATTACTCTAGTTGCAAAGCAGAGTAATTACTCCAGAGCAGGGTCCAGGTGGAGGAGGCAAGTTCTTCCAGACTAGTTATGCAGCTCAATTTCCCCTCTGTAGACACAAGGCCTGTGGGTTGGGGCATTCCCTCCCTGACACCCACCCACCCACACACACACTTAGAGATGATTTGGGTTTCTTCGCAGCATTGAATGTGCAAAGGAGCTGCCATTTGGAGTTCAATCAAACAGCATTTGTATTGGTTTTGATTGCCAGATCCAGTTGTAACTATTACATGATAACATGTGCAAAGTGGAATGGCTGTCACCCAGCACTGCATTGGAGTTGAATACTGTGTGAAGCAATAACCCCATTTTAGAGGTGTGTAGGTGTTTTTCTTTCTAAGTCATTCCTGCTCGCTCATAGGTTCATGAACTCTGCTATGAGATTGCAGAGTGCAGTACAGGACCATGCAAAATCAAAATCAGAGTATTAAACAAAGTCCAGCTACTTCCTCTAGTGTTTCCCATTTGTTTGAATTAGAAAATAACTCACACCTATGTCATCTAACTATCAAGAAACATATTTTAAAACAAATTTTCTTATTTGCCATTAAAGTTGCTCACTTGATGAGATTTCTGTGTGAGCTCTGACTTCATGGGATGATGTCAGAATCTGGCTGTCCCTGCAGAGGACCTATTCCCTCCCTTGTAGCCTGGGGGACATTTTCTTTGTAAGGTGGCCAAGATTTCTGAGAGGAGGCCTTTGTATAAAGTGTATTGTGTCCTCGCAGGCACCAACTCTGTATTTTTTGTCAAATTATCCCATGCAGTTTATGAATCAGGATTATCTATAGGAGAAACAGAAAAATAGTTTGTTTCCTTGTGAGCAAATCATACACTGAACAAAAAAGGACAGTTTCATTTTGTTATGGCAACTGAAGCATTGAGAATGATGTAAAGGAAACGCCTATCAGCTCTGGTTCAGATCACTGTAGCTTCCTTTGCAAAAAATTAATATTAATTCTTTTGTTAGCTGGAGCTCATTGGGAACATAGTTACTTCTGTTGTTATGCAGGAATTTGGGAAGGAAGGGGATGACAGGCTATTTTCATTATTGTAGTTTATTGCAATAACTTCAAGCACATGTTCCAAAGACTTGTGAATGGAAGTCACTCACTATATTGACTGCCTGTTTTATTTCGCTGTATAGATTAATTTAGCATATAAACTCATAAGGAGCCAGGATCGGATCCTATTTGTGCAGCACTTGGCAACGCACGCGAACTGCTGGAAACAAACAATAGTTTATGCAATAACTTCTGCTGATTAGAACTTTTTTTTTTAAAACCACTTTCCTTTAAACAGCTGCCTTTCCATAGAGCAATTGTGCCACCTCATGGGCTAGTGTGTTTTTTCCAGCTCAGGCCATCTTTGTTTAGCTCTAACAGAGCCTTGGCAGTTTAGACTAGAAAATAAAATAGTCAGTGGGCAGGTTCCAGGAAAGCTAAACACATCTTATATTTTACAGAGCAGGAACTCAAGAGTATGATTAAAGTTTCCAGATAGTGGACTAAAGAGATCAGTGCCAACTAGACTGGACCTGGATTGGAAAATACTTCAATTGCATTTAGCACTTGCAGTATATGCTGTGTTTTTTGTTTCTCTTTTAGTGTCTGAGATTATTATTAGGATTATTGGGGCTGGAACACAAGACTTATGATGAGAGACTGAGAGAACTAGGCTTGTTTAGTCTGCAGAAGAGAAGAATGAGGGGGGATTTGATAGCAGACTTTAACTACCTGAAAGGGGGTTCCAGGGAGGAAGGAGCTAGGCTGTTCTCAATGGTAGTAGATGACAGAACAAGGAGCAATGGTCTCAAGTTGCAGTGGGGGAGGTCTAGATATTGGGAAAAAGTTTTTCATTAGGAGGGTGGTGAAGCACTGGAATGGGTTACCTAGGGAGGTGGTGGAATCTCCATTTTTAGAGGTTTTTAAGCGGTGTCTTGACAAAGACCTGTCTGGAATGATTTAGCTGAGGTTAGTCCTGCTTTGAGCAGGAAGTTGGACTAGATGACCTTCTGAGATCCCTTCCAACCCTAATCTATGATTCTATGATCCAGCTTATAGCAGCACTGCAGCCAAGTAACATTTACACTTGCAGCATTTTAGTCTGATATGCAAGTTCTCAGAGAAGGAAGCAATAGAAAATATCTCACAATACACAACAAAAGGGGGAATTTACAATATTCTGTTATTTCACTACCAGATCTGTGGCAATGGGCATGGCCAACCAGGAAGAATGATTCAGTCATAGGGTAATAACCAAGGATTCAGTAGACCTGGGTTCAATTCTCTGCATTGCCGTAGACTCCCTATATGGCCATGGTCAAGTTACTAATCTCTGTGCCTCTGTTCCCATCTGTAAAATGAGGACAATAGTACTTCACTACCTCGTGATGTTCTGAGGATAAAAACCATTATGAATGTGAGGTACTACAAGTAGCCAGCCAAGCCTAAGGCCTCTAATTTTGTGATTCATAGACTCAGGCAAGGCTGGAAGGGACCATCATGATCATCTAGTTTGCCCGGCTGTCACAGAACCTTGCCCACTCACTCCTATAATAGGCCCATAATCTCTGGCTGAGTTACTGAAATCCTCAAATCTTGACTTAAAAACTTCAAGTTTCAGAGAAGCCACCATTTAATCTAGTTCAAACCCCTAAGTGACCTGTGCTCCGCTTTGCAGAGGAGGACACCCGCCCCCAGCGTCTCTGCCAATCTAATCTGGGCAAAAGTCCTTCCCAACCCCAATTATGGTGACCCTGAGACCCACAAGCCAGAAACCTGGGAAAGAATTCTCTGTAGTAACCCAGAGCCCCCTCACCTCCTCCAGTGTCCCATATCCTGCCATTGGGGATGTTTGCTAACAGCAATTACAGATAGGCCATATGCCATTGTAGGTAACCTTATAATACCACCCTCTCCATAAACTTATCAAACTCAATCTTGAAATTAGTTAGGGTTTTTGCCCCCACTGCTCCCCTTGGAAGGCTGTTCCAGAACTTCATTCCTGTAAATGTTAGAAACCTTTATCTAATGTCAAACCTAAATTTGTTGATAGTCAGTTTATATTCATTTTTTCATGTCCCTACATTGGCACTTAACTGAAATAACTCCTCTCCCTTCCTGGTGTTTATCTCACTGATATATTTAGAGAGAGCAATCATAGCTCCACCCAATTTTGTTTTGTTAAGCTAAACGAGCTAGCTTAAGTTGCCTCTCTTAAGGCAGGTTCTCCATTCTTTTGATCATCCTAGTAACTCTTCTCTGCATCTGCTCCAGGTTTGATTTGATCTTTCTTAAATAGGGGAGATCAGAATTGCACAGTGTTCTAGATGAGGGATCTTATTGTACTATCTTACAATGGTAATCACACTTCTTTTATCTCTACTGGAAGTACCTTGCCTGCTGCATCCTAGGATTGCATTAGCCTTTTTTGCAGTGATGTTTCATTCCTACAGACAATGGTTAAGATTTTCAAGGTTGGGTGATTTAAAGTTAGGCATCTAAATCATCTCTTACACTTATAGAAGTGGCCTGATTTTTAGATGGGTTGAAAGCCCTCAGCTTTCTGTGAAGGACACATTTTGGCACTAGAAAATGAATGCAGCTCCAGGATAACTCACCCAGAAACCATGTCACTATCTAAACCTTGGGGGTAAACCAAGGAAAGTCAAATACTCAAGGCACAGGCCCCTAAACACAACTGCTAATCAGATCTAGAAAAGCAGTCTTTTATAGATCAGATAAGAGGAACAGTTGGCACTGGCAATAAACTAGAGGCTCTTGCTGCTACTTCATCACTCAAAACCAGCCCAAGATGCTAATGGCCACAGGTTGTTTCCTTTTTGAGGACTGACTGTTGGCCTCTATGAAGTGAATTGGTAGTCTCAGTGCAGGTTATAGCAAACAGATACCCAGATCACAAGGAGTCACTGGTTGTCCTGTACCTGCCTTTACAGATCTCTCTACTACCTGCTATCAGGCTGTTCTATAGTTAGAATGAGTTGTCAGCCTCCTGGGCTGTCACCAGCTCTAAATTCACTTAAAACAGAACTCAGGGAGAGCTGCTGACTTTTAAAATCAAATTTTATTTTACTTGAATGTGCAAATAAATATAAAAAAACTACATTCAAAGAGCTGGCAAAGCAATTACAAGCCCCAAAGCAAAGATCCTTAAAAAAAAACAAAAACAAACAAACAAAAACTTTCTTTAATCAATTTCATGCTAGAAGCTAGTGTCCAAGGCTGAAATCTCAAACCTTAGCAGATCGCTCTTAAACACATTGGCACCACCCATTTGTTTCATTCACATCATTTGCTACTATCACATTTGAGACAATAGTGCTGTAAATGATGAAAGTCTCACTTATTCCATTCAGTTATAAATTAAGGTTTACAAAATAAGGATGCTTAAAAATACCTGAAGTACACTTAAAAATGTTGGGGGACTGACCAGGGTCCATGTGTTATTAGCCTTACGCACCCTGGGAGGCTTGGAATCAATTGCATTTTAAGCCACAAGTTGCAACCTACTTTCTAGTAAACATTTGTCTGTATCTCAAAACCATAACAAAATTTGGCACAGTTGGTCATCTCCACTGGGGAACAGCAGAGAGTTGAACAGGACTGAGGTGCATTTGTAGAGCTATGGAGGCATAAGGGATGTTGCCCTAATCAGACCTACCCCAGCCTCTTACGCTGCTTTCAAAGCTCAGAGCTTTGAAAAAACCTTCATATAATTTCAGCCACTGGAATCAGTTAAGCCCTGGACAGTGAGAATTTGGGTTCAAAGCACGTTGCTGGCAATGGATGTGCATGTGGCCACAAATGCCAAAAGGTCAGCCTTGCTGCCTCCCACTGACAGATTATCTTGCAAAAAACAAACAACTGGGATAATTTCAGGTCAAATGTGCACAAATGGCCCATTACTTCTGCTGTCAAATGAGAACTGCGAAACCAAATACGGTGTGGTGGGCTAAGCACAGCACAACTCCCACTGGCTGCTACTTGGGTCCCGCAGAAATTATAACCATAAAAACCAAACCTCAGACACAAACATGTTAGGGGGTCCAATTTCCCCCAAAGGCCAGGAAAACATGGAGTAAGAACTGAAAAGAAGCTAGATTTGCCTCATGACACCATGTATTTTACACAGGATTACGTGCTATTCCCAGGCTCCTGCAATACACAATAAAATCAGGATGGAGTTGCAGGGTTGCCTTGACTCTGAACTTTCTGGTTCTTTTGATAGATTTTGTAAAAGATGAGTGTGGAGTTCTGAGTGGTTCAGAGGTTTTGTTGGGGGTTTTTTTGGTTTGGTTTTGTTTGAATCAGGGGAGGTACAGATAATGCCAATGGAATAGCATGTCTACACTGCTTATACCTGGACAGAATTCTCCCCCAAATTCAGATTTCTGCATTTCACTGTAAAAGGGAACATCTGAACTGACATCAGCAAGACAGCAGTATCTAGGAAAACCCTCCAAGCCAATGTGAACATGCTTTAAGAGCTCCATCTACTGATCCACTTTGTAAGTGTTGTTATCCCAGCAGTACTAAGGAATCCTGGGTGCATACAGGGAAAGCTATGTGCCTGAAGCACATGGTCTCTGGAGGCTGTCAATCAGCATGCAAAACAAACAAAAAACCCAGACCTCCCCATGGACTTTATTCCAGTTTCAAGCAGCTCCTGAAATAAGAGGGCAGGAAATTACAGTTGTGACACGGTTTTATAAAGAGTGACATGGAATCCAATACAGAATTCTCTGCAGAGGCAGAGGATGTGCCCAAGGTTCACTTGTTCCATGCACCACAGCCCATGGAGCCATTTCTGATTAGCTCCTGCTCTGAAAGCCTTAACCAACCCAGCTGTTTTAAAATTCAAGGGTCTCATTTCCCTCCCTTGATGTCTCAGGATTTGGCATTTTCCCACCACAGCAGCAGTAACGGACGCAGCATTCATAGCTTCATTCGTATGATCAGATAACACAACTGAGCACCCACAGCCCATGGGAAAGCCAGTGATCTGTGCCAGGTACTCTGGCCCACTGGCATGGAGGGGTTATATTAAGAAGTTCTGCAGACTGAGGCACGGCATGAAATGCAGAGGGACAGGAAACATTAAACACTTCAAAAAGAGGGAGCAGCTACCAGTGTCAGCTCTAGCAGCCATCCCACTCTACACTGGCTAGACCATACCGCTTGCTCTGCCACCCGGCAAGCGGCCAGTCCAGCTTGTTCTGTCCCTCCAATGCAGCAGCCTTTGGCTACTCATTTAGAGCTGTGCACTCAGCCACCTTGCTCAGCCTTTCCCACACCGTCTGACTTGTGGAAGGCCTGAAGCTAGAAAGCTACTGTACGGAGTGGCAATGCTAAGAGCCCTCTTTCAGTAATGGCTTTAACTCTCTTCATGATGACATGGCCTAGGGATTACACTGCTAGAAGACAATTCTATGCCATATGAAAAATACATCATAACCCAAAGTAAAATGCTGTTTGGATAAATATCATTAATACATACATTGCATTCCCACCACTATTCTCAGAGTAAAAGCGTTCTGCCAGCACAGTTCCGGCTTGGCATGATCAGGTGGATGAGTCTCTGCTCATGGTGAGGCTGGACGGCGACTGTACTGAACTCTGTATCTATTTACGGGGACTCCATGAACATTCATCGTCTCACAGCTTGTTTTGCATGGGACCATGTCCTCATCCTCATCTCCCATTAACCAGTCTTGAACCAGTTCTGCTGCCTCCATAGTAACATTCTCTTCTAGCCACCTGCTGTGCCATTCTTCAAACTGTTGGTGGTGCTTAAGCAGAACCATGGGCTGCACCTGAGACAAAGATAGTAAAAGTCACTGAAAAGCTCATGAGGGAGGAGATTAAGCCTTCAGCTCCCGGGACATTTGAGACATTCATGCTTGAAAACATAACCAAATGGAGCACAAATCCCATGTACCTGCCTCTAGAGGCCTCTGCTTCTTTCCTGCAACTATCCTCCTGTGCAGCTTGTATGGTAAATCTACGACCAGTAAACTAAGGTATACAGCATTTACCAGTTTCTCTGCTATTTCAGCCAACGTGGAGATGTAACTCCAGGGAGTAGCCTGTAGGAATTCAGCCATGAGACTCCTGTCACTGCAGATCTCGCAGCTCAAGTTCCCCATCTCTACCCATGCCTGAACTGTTGAGAGAATAACAGGACATGCACCTGCTTGGCTCGGGAGAGAGTACCCCGCCTGTACATATAATCCTCAGAGTTCATGATGAACATCATTTTGTGGGTGTTGAGCTTGAACCTGCAGTCCATGTTGCATGCACTCTCTACCCCGATCAATCTCTTCCAGGAGCTCTTCACTTCACTTCGCAGAGCTCTCACTTGCTTGCATTGCCACTTGCGAAATTTTTTAAGGTTCCTAGGACAAAACCAAGTATTATGAAGTAATTTAAAATCCCTGGTTATTGAACTTCCACCCTCCTAGTCAGCAAAGATCAGAGCACGAAATTCACATTCGTATGCCTGGTTCCTCCCAGGAACTTTGCTTCCAGACCATCTCCCCTCACCCCCAAGCTCGACACACTTTTGTGATGAAGTGCAGAAGGGATTAGGCCTTAAATCCCCCCCAAAATAGGGACTGTTTAGAAGACAGTTCTACTCTCTCCTCTTCCCCTTATCTTATCTCTATTCTGAGAGCAAACCTCAGTGCTGCCCCAAATGCTCCTGTGCAGAGTGCCATACCCTGGCTGCCACCCTGTGCCCACAATTGCCTGTATTTCTCTGGAATGGTATACACAGTATATTGGTTTTGAGGTGTTAGGGATGGAAGGTGCAGGAGAAATAAAATTTTATGGGACTCTTCCACACGGCAGGAATAGAACCAAAATAATCTCAACACAGAGGGCAGCAGCAGAAACAACTGTCATGCAAGACACCAGGGAAAGTGGAGAGCTCACCTTTGCAGAAAGACGGGTTTCAGTAAGAAGCCATCGTTCTGGTTGTTTGGGACGCCCTCCACCCCAACGTACTGTTCCATGTAGTTAGCCAAGTGCTATACAAGAAAGACCGTTTCCATGTCATATCTCCCCAGTCAGAATAAGCTCGGTTGCCCTAACAGTGTGTTTCCAGGCTGCTTGTAAACCTGCCTGTACCTAACCCAACCACCCCCAAGCCAATTGACGTTTAACCACTTCTGTATCAGAAGCCTCTATCAAGGACACATGAGTCCTCCACATCCTCTACCCCAAGTCCACTGATTGTCCTTGAAAAGTCCGACTCTCACTTTGAGTGAAATAGAAGGGAACATTCCAGGCAGCCTCCTTTGGCAGTGGCACAGAGCTGACTCCATAGTCCTTGCAGCTTATTTACCTGAACCTCCATAGGATCTTCTGTTTGGGTTTCTTCTGTGTCTAGTAACTCGATGGTCATTATCACCTGCCCTTTCCTCTGAAGAAACATTACCTGTAATGAAGTGAGACACAGGGGATGTTACTTGGAGCCTCCAGAGCTGGGCAGGAGCCCAGATCAAGGTGCTGAATTTTCATGGAAATTCAGCTGAACATGACAGATTGGAGAGGAGGTGAATATACAACAATGCACCCTCATGCTTGACCACACAGAAACCTAGGCTCAGTTCTTGGTACCATTTTCTCCCTTCCTCTAGACTGTGTCCTTGGAGACTTAATGGATTTCAATACCACCTTTATGCAGATTTCTCTTCAACCTCTCAAGCCCTGCCCTCCCTTACTCACCCTGGGTGTTTCCCTCTTTCTGTGAAACTTGCTTCTTTGCCTGCCCTACCACCCTTGGCACCCTAACTTCTCAAACTCAATACATCAACCAAGCTCCATCCTTTCTTCCAGTCTTCCTCCTGACCCTTCACCCTCCAATACTGTCAGTTGCTCTGCTACCCTCCTCACCACCGAGTGATATTACACTTTTCTCGCACTTGCTCATGCCCGTCCATGCTGTTGCCAAATGCTGCCTATCCTTTCTCTACAATACTTTGATCCTTACTGTGAGAACCACTGCCCAAAGCTTTGGTTATCACCTGTGCTGGCTACTGTAACCACCATCTCGTCCTCTGCTTCCCCCCCTCTCACCAGTCTCCCTAGAACCAGCCTCCCTGACCTTTGCAAACATGTCCTAAGACTCCACTCCCTCCACATCCAAATCCTTCCTTGAAACTCACTGTCCACAAAGTCTCACAACTCTAACTCCACCACTGAAATTCTCCATACACTTCTGGATATCTCTAGGTCTGAGTGCAGCCAGCAGTCATGCTGTGCCACAAAGGGCAGAAAGCTCTCCTTGCCCACTGCTGTTAGGAAAAGTCTTTGTCTTTTTATTTGCTTGCAAAGTGCCACATACTCCCATGGAACTCTATGAAAAGGAATAACACTCAAAGACTTCCCGCATGTCTGCGTAAGAGAAAACTCTCTGAAGGTGGCCTGGCCACCTCCTCCTAGGCTAGGAGCTAAAAGAACAGAATAACTCCCCAGCAGTCTGATCCAAGAAATATTTAGGGCCAAGGGAGTTTAACAGGATTCGTCTTATCTCCTGTGAGGCAGGCTATCAGAAGAGCATCAGACTGCTGCTGTCTGCAACCACCCCATTCTGGTCCCCCCTGCTTTGGGTAATTCCCTGAAGCAAGCTCTTACCTTGAAGCAGTTCTCATCTGCCATGCAGCGCTCAGCCTTCCACTGATAGCTGGTCTCCTTGGCTGCCCGGACACATCTGGAGGATAGGTTGCCTCCAGCAGCACCTCGCTTTCTCTCACTCAAGTACAGCTCTACAACCTTCAGGCAGATATCATCACTCACAAGATGATGAAGCTATTATCAAGAGAAAAGGGGGTCAAGAAGTCTCTAGCAAGTGTCACATACACTGGTGCAACCCACTCCACCAGCTTAACTCTGTCCCTCTTTCCCCCAGTTTTGCAATACATGAAATAGAGGAAAAAAGGGGCAGTCAACTCTAAACATTTGTTTAAACATCTAATGGCTAAACTGGTAACAGAGAGCTTGATAATATGACGACTGTGAATCATCTAACTTGACTCCTAATCATCGCCTCCCAATGGCACTGGTAGGGACACTGCAAGTGTCACCAGAAGAGAAATCAGTGGAATGCGTAGTCAAATTCTGTAAATTAACTGACCACAGTAATTTCTCATAAACTGCACTTTCTCCTGTTTTTACCAACACTCTTTTCCTTTGACTATTTCTTCTGCCTTTTTTCCATCACCTACTAATGAAAGTACAAACACCTCAGGGATGAGATCTTGGCCTCTTATGTTTGCAGGATACCTTGTAATCCTAATGGTACTATATAAACCAAAGAGGGAATATTTAGTGTTGTAGAAGCACTAAGAGCCAGTTCGAGAGACAATTACCTGGCGCACAATATTCTGTACCAGCTTGTCCATGGTGAAGCCAATGTAGGCATGGATAGTGAACATCTCCCTCAGGGTGTCTTCATACTGCGTGGGGTCAATATTCCCATCCAGCAAACTTCTCACCATATCCAAGAATGCTGGGTAGTATTCCTCCAACTCCACCTCACCTGGGCAGGAGAAAACAGCAGTCACTTCCTGCACACAAGAGGCAGAGGGAGCCCCAGAGGCAGGGGACAGGAGAAAGAACTGTGCTCCAAATCTAGGACATTTGACAGCAAGAATATTTTTAAAAACCAGACACTTCAATTGCAGCACCAACCTCATCCTTCCAGATGGCACTGAGAGCACATGGGAGAGCCCATAAGAGTAGCGTGGCATCTGAAATAGGCACTGCGCCAGGGACAGACTCAACTCTCATGCATGTGTATGTATTTTAAATTTAAGCAACAAACTCCAAGACACTTCATAACTGAATTTTCCAATATGCTAGCTATATCTATATAGAAGACAAAGTATATATCATATAGTAGCCAATGGGCTTATAGAGGTCTAAATGAATGAAGATGTGTCCAGTGACTTGTAAGTTATCCCCTAACTATCCTGGTTAAATACATGCAGGTAACATTAATTATGAATCCATTATTCTCTGACACTGGAGTGGTTTCTGTATCTATATTCCTCACATACATGCCAGCTGGTCCCAGTCACTGAGACGCAAATGGCCTCTGCATAAGGCACTCAGAATGCTAACAGCAAAATGGTTCCTAGACTGCAGGATGCTCTTACTTGGTTGTTTCAATCTCAGTTCCATGGCTGGGTCATTGGACTTTTCTTTCCTTCCCTCACAGAGGAGTTTCTCTCTCTCCTTTTCAGTCCGATACTCTAGAAGCTGCTTCTGAGCCTGACGATAAATCTTTAAGAGCCTTGAGCAGAGAGTCTGGTGAAGGCGGAGGAAGAAATACCAATTATTATTGGCAAAGAACAAACTGTAAACATCGTCCAGAGTTTTGTGAGGCTCAGCAGCTGTGGCATCACAGAAGCCAGCTTTCTCCTCCAGAGGGCTGCTTGGAGGCCCAGGCACACGTTTCTTTCGTAGCTCAGGAGTGTCCGTGTTCTGTCCCTGATGGTTTTCTCTGTCCTCATCGGTTGACTCTTCAGAAATACTCTGGTCAGGGAGCTGAGAGAAAAACAGCTCCGGTACAAAGTGATGCACTATTTGCCGAATGGTGGCCTGATCTTCCTTCTGGATAGTGGGCTGTCGTTTCACATAGTAGCTAATGAGTGAAGCTGCATCTTCCAGAATCTGTTTATCCTCATAGATGAAGATCAGATGAGGCTCGTTTGTGGAAGCACTTCTCCCCTCTGAATGCTGCTCCTGATGCTGTAATCAAGAGACAAACAAGTAAGATCCTTCCAATCCAGTCTCAAGAGCCATTCCCGCCACAACACACACAAGAAATCAGCCAAGTGTTGATGGCTAGGCTGGGGGGCAGGTAAGGAAAGGGGATATTTATGGGATTACATTTGCTATTTCTCTTACTTTTTTATCAACAAGTTATATGTATATTTTCGAGCGTTCTTCTCACCCACTCTTAGTATGTCACTTGTCATCTTAAATTATGAGCTCTTCAAGGTAGGGATGGTATCTTCCTCTATGTTTGTACAGCGCTTCCCACAATGGAAACCCAATTCTGATCTGAACTTCTGGGCATTACCATAATACAGAACAATATAAATACGATTGATTGATTGCTAACATATACACCTCATCATAGACGCTCTCAATCTCATTCAGCAAGCTCTTGGAGCGCAGGGCTTTGGTGTCATTTTGTTTGAAGTTGACGGCCTGGTGATCAAGGGACTTTAAGTATGCTTTCTCATACTGCTCCCGCCAGATCTTGTTGAAGCCCTGCTGGGCTTCCCGCCATTCCTCCTCTTTTGCTTTCAACCTGCATAATGCAGAACAGACTGAATTTGAAAACCATACCACAGAAATTGACACACAATGTTTTAAAAGCAGTCTGCTGAGGTGCAGCAAGACTTTCAGTATTTCCCATGCCCCTTTCCCCCCAAAAGAGATGACTTTGGTAAACAGCTGGGAATATACCATACTGTATTAAAAAAAAACCTCTTAAGTGCCAGAAACTCAGGCAATCCAAGTAGAGATGCCAACAACTTAAATCTGCCCTCTTTATTCTGGAACATTTTTCTCAGGACCTAGGAGATCTCCACCCAATCCTCTGTCTTACATACAAGGATTCCATCTTACCAGCCAGAAATGTTGGGAAGTGGAAATGGCTCAAAAATTGGGGGGCAAAGCTAAATTTTCCCCATAGGCACTAAAGAAGCTGTGACAGAGCAGGGTCCAGGGAGAGTGGGTGGTGTATGAAGATCCCACACATGGCTGTTGTCCCAAGCTGCTGGATTCCAGAAGCCAGGATTCAGGGCAGGAAATCTGGGAGTTGGGGAAGGAAGGAAATCAGGCACCAGGGAGAGAACAATTAGAGGGTGGGACTGATTTTTTTCATTTTAAAATACATGCTGAGTAGCTCAATTTTTATTTTAAAGGGAAAAGTCAATATGAGATGCCCAAGCCTAGCAAGTGGAGGCTCTTTGGAGAAAAATGGTTAGGAAAACCTCCTGTTAAAAATGCAGGTTTAGATTACATGGCACTAGTTATGTAATGGTCACTGGACCTGTAACAGTGCTGCACCACATGCAGAGATCACTGTTAACACACACCGCCACTCTTGCAATCCAACCTGATTAACTCATGCACTGGTTCACAGCAAGGATTAATGCATAAAGCTGTTTTTATTATGACTGGATAAAAAAAAATGTGGAACTTTCAAAAAAAAAAGACACCCCCCACCAATATTCTAAAGTCTCATTCAAAATGGCATGTCCAATTAACCTCATATTTTCAAAAAATAAAATCCTCCTTCCTCTAACTGGGACTAAGAAGTTTGCATAAGAAAAGCTCCTTTCTGTAGCAAGCCAGGGACGAACACAACCATAACAATGGAATCACTGTCATGGCTCCATTATAGAGCAATACAGACAGTGTGTAAGTGTGAAGAATTCAGAAGGGTGGGGGAGAAAGAGTTGATTGTCATACACTAGAAGTGATGTATTACAGAAACTGTATCACAGATTGAATTAAAAAGCTTATATGTATTAATAGTACAGATATCTGAAACCGTTTATCCAATTACTTAGATTTTCAATTAAACAATAAGCATTTTTATATAATGCTGCCTACAAAGGGAGAATTTTAAAAAATATTAATTTTAAAATGTATTTTTAGATGTTTACATTAATATTTGAGGAGGAATCCTAGCTGAAACCAAACAATGCCAAAGCCCCATAGAACTTAAGGAATAACTTGGTTTACTTATGAAGTCAATGAAAACCAGTTTAGCAATTTCCATAGCAGAAGAAACAGTGATCTTGTTAAAGTTATATTACATATAATCACAAAGTTTGTGGAGGCTATTTTCTACTGAAACATACATACTGTTACTGCAGGAGCAACAGTGCATTGTCATAACTTGTATTGTTTAAGCTGTTCTCAGAAGGGGCTAAGAGTCAGCTATGAAGTGATTTTTTAAAAGATATTCCATTAGTTGCTCACCTCTGTCCTGCATTAGAGTCATAAGAGATGAAAATAGGTAATTAACTTCTGAAACAACAAGCTTTCGAAGACTACATTGGCTAATTAGATAGAAATGATAGGTGAACCCAAGGAAATAAGTTACCTCTTTAAAACTACAGGAACAGCAGTAACTGGGTTTTTCTTAAGACTCTCTATGATTTCTGGTGCTTTATCACCATAGATACGATAGATGGCTCTGCGCTGGATCACTTCTGATGTTCCTCCCAAGCAATCATCCAATCGGAATTTCTCCTGATCCTCTTGAGACATCCGAGACAGCTTTTTTTGAACACTCTCCAACACGCGTATGGTGGCCAGATTAGTTTCCAAGACAACATCCAACTGTTAAAGTTCACAAACGATACAGTGTAAGAAAGAATTCAGCAGCTGGTCTCCACTCTTCTCCTATGCTCATATCCGTACTTGTATTTCAGTGTCCAGTGACTGGGGATCGGGCTCCAGTGAGGAGTCTCACCATACAGAGCGCTCCGCCAGTTGTAGAATTGGCCCCCAGATTTCCCTAAGGGCTATTTTGTGCTGCATTTGCCCTTGGCAAAGCAGGGTGCTACGATGCAGTTGACATCGTATTTGGTTTATAGACAGTGCTAGAAATAAAATCCTCTCTACACCAAAAGCGACGTTTAAAGCTACGGTACATGCAAGAATACCAACGGGCACTTCCAAGGCCTGCCTACAAAGGACAGTAGATAAAGCTCTTGAAAACTTTCACTCTCTGATACGCACAGTGACATTATGGTGTCCATGCCTTCTCCCCCAGGCTGGAAATACAAAGCAGTCACCACTATTGGGGAAAAGGGATGAAAGAGTTAACTTTAGAGAAAAGCAGCCCTGGGAAAGCAAGCCCACACCAAAGCTAAAGGAGAAGGAAGGCAAAGGACTGACACAGCAAGAAGGGTTAACTCTAATAAAGTGTTCAGCATTTGGCCACTGACTATAAATAATTTCAAGGCTTTTGGTGACATGAACAGGAGACCAAGTTGCAAAGTTCTAAGCTAAACAGCAGAAGCACCTCAAACCGTTCATCCTCACAGCGATGCAGCTGCTCCTCATAGGGTGTCTTCTTTGAGCTGACAAATGTAGAGTCTTCAGACCAGGATGGAAATGAGACCCAGGTATCATTTAATACCTACAATAGAGTCAAACAACATTCTACAGAGTCAAAGGGAAAAGATAAAGTAGTATATTGACAGTGTTTCTATCAACAGCATTAGGCCTAACTAGGTATTTCTGCCAGTGATCTGTGCTGGAATTTTAAAATGACTGTGTAGATCATTTCTCTGACATTGTGCATGATAACTGTTTCAGAAGGTTTCTGAGGTGTCCTTTGAGGCTGTTTCATAAGGCAGGGAGAGAGAAGTTTGTCTATAATAGTCAGCTACTGGTGGCAATGGAGCAAAGATGCCAGTGTGAAGGGGGGTGCTCTGTTAAACCCAACTTCCGCTATCTGCCAGGACGCTTCAGCTTACAATGCTCCTTTACAACAAAAGGCAGCGAGTGCTCGACAAACTGGTAAGCTAAATCTGCAGGGTTCATTTCCCCTATCGCTGAACACAGACAACTTTGAATTAATATAATTCTACCTGACTTACATAGAATTTTCTTTTTAGGCTTTGACTCAGTTTGCTTTTTGGTGACTCCCTCTTACCTATCATGAAGAATAAGGCCTGAGTCCACACACATAGTTGTACCAATTTAATGAAAGTTGTGAATTTATACTGATTTAGTTAAACCAAAGCAACTCTGTGTGTGGACACTAACTCCATATAAAACCGGATTTATACTGATTTAGCTCCCACTGGCAAATTTACAGGTGCAACCTAAACTGTTATTAACAGCTTTACACCAATATAAGAGTCTACATACAAATGTTGCACCAGTTTAAACAAACTGATTTAAGTTAAACTGGTACAATGTCTATGTTTAAGAGAAGCCCTAAACCATCATAAGAAAGCAGAATGTGGGAGGGCATTGACTAGCCAGCTTTTAGAAAGGCTATCATTGCAGACTGGGGATTCCATGGTATTAAGCACAGAGTACCTCCTTGCAAATAGCTGTTCTTCCACTGCATTTTGGCTGCTGATAGGTTTTTGGAAGAGCCCGGTAACTCGATCCTATGCGTTTGCAGGAAGCATAGTCAATTTCCCGACTCATTCCATCCCCAGATCGGTCACTCAGTGGAGAAGCAAATGAAAGCTCTTTCACTCCAAGAAAGGATTTGAACTGTGCAAAGAGTTCTGGGAATTTCCTTAAAAAATGAACACGTGTGGCTAATTATATTTCACATCATCACATTCTATTTTATGTCCAATAAGTATTAATTACTTGCTTTCTTCACCATCTCTTATATTTCATACAGACCATGGTAAAAACTAAACTGAAAGTCAGTACTTCCCTAACACAGGCCTAAGAACCCCCTCCACCATAATGTAAGCTGCTTTAATCATTCTGCTTAAGGTTCTTTATCAACCATCCTCTTGGTTGAGGGCTAGAGAAAACTCCCTTCAGAATCCCACCAATATCCCTTCTTAACCTGCTGAAGGAGGGTTTGTTCATTGCCATAAGAGAGACTCCCTTCTCTTGGAGGGCTAACAGCACAGTTGGCCTCCATCAGATACTACTAAAGTTATATGTCTATTTTACAGAATTGTTCTAAAACTTTATGGACCAAAAGCTGTGTCAGATTTTATTTGTCCTCTGAATGATTCCTAAAATTTTGGCATTTCTGACCCAGAAGAAACCTTTGACTTCATAAGGTTTTAATGTTGAAGATTTAGATTTGAAGGGTGAGAGAAAAAGTGACATAGCAAATATTTAAAAGCTACATCATACATACACTGAGAAGACAAATTCACTTACCCTAAAAATGGGGTGACTAGCTGGAGAAGCTCTGAGCCTGACACCAGCTCTTGATTGAAGAGTGCAATACACCGGAGGAAATTCTCATACACTTCCTGACTCTTCAGTACCCTGCGCACCTGGCAGAGGGAGGGCAGATAAAAACTGTTATATCATTTGGATACTAGCTTTAGTTTTACGCTGATTTCTTAGACACTCTAAGCCTTTTTGCACAGAGCCAATAAATGAGTGCAATCATCAGAACTTCAGAAATAGCACACACACAGAAATGCCCTGTTATAAACAGTAGTTTAGTAACAGGGTTTACACTACTAGGAGGTTCACAGTAGCAGAGAAGCAAAGAAATCAAATGTTTGTAAGAAAAACACACACAAGATGATACTAGTTATGCGTTTCCCTTCGAGTCCTCCAAAACTCCATTTGTTAGCTCTCCCTCCCCACCTTCTCAAGAAGTGGAAAATTGTTATTTGATGGACTCTACTATACTAGAGGGAGCCATAAAACACCAGTCAATTGCTACCTATCCAACGGAAACCAAGACCATGCAACACAAGAGGGTCACTGACCTTATCGAAGAAAGAAAACTCCTGCAACGTTCCATATTTTCCCACTGTTGCAACTGACAAATCTTTGGTACCTCGCAGTTTCATTTTCTTCTGTTGAAAAGGTTTGATATTTTTACTTCAATGGTTTTGATTCAAATACCAGTAATTTCCATTTTACTGAGCTGTAACTACTCCTTGCTCTGACCTTTTATTCCCAAAAATTTTCAACTTTCCATTTTCAACTTTCCCTTTAAGTGTCTTAAACACCTTTTAATCTTTTTAAAATTAAATATTTCTTTTTTAAAACGGTTCCTTTTACCTACCCTTCATGTTTGGCACTAGCCATTTAAAAGGAAAGAGGGACCTGTGACTTGTCAACTGCCTCCTAACTGCGTTTTACAAGAGGACACATCGACTTTATGAACAGGGGCAGTGCCTGAGGACAGAAAGAGAAGCAGCTGAGAGCTGCCTGCGAGTCAGGAGGCTGGAGGTGGTGTCTGGGTAAAGTTGCATAAAGCAGAAGCTTGTTGCAGACTCTTCTTAGCAAGAGGAAATTGGAATGGAAAAATTCTAATGAAAAAATTAGCCTCATGACGTTTCTGCACCAGAGAGCAATGGGCACAGACGGTGAGAGAGGGCTGAAGGCTCAGAACAGCAGAGGGAGATGCCTGCTGGCTCTCTGTCCTGGGGAGTTGAAGCCAGAGAGACACAGATCGCTGAAGGCTGGGAACAAGGCCTGGTGAGAGATGCTGGAACTGTTCTGGTGAGATGAGTGTGGTGAGAGAGGCTAAGGATAAGAACCGCTATACTGAGTCAGAACAATGGTCCATCTAACCCAGTATGCTCTCTTCCAACAGTGATCAGCCTCAGATGCTTCATATGGAATGAAAAAGACAAGGCAATTTTGAGTGATCCATCCCTCATCATCCAGTCCGATTTTCTGGCAGTCACAGGTTTAGGAACACCCAAAGCATAGGGTAGCATCACTGATCATCTTGGCTAATAACCATTGATAGACCTATCCTCGATGAATGTATCAAATTCTCTTTTGAACCCAATTATACTTCTGGCATTCACAACATCCCCCGGCAATGAATTCCACAAATTAATTGTGCGTTGTGTGAAGAAGTACTTCCTTGTTTGTTTGTTTTAAACCTGATACCTATTAATTTAATTGGATGACCCCTAGCTTGTGTGCTATGTGAAAGAGTAAACAACACTTTTCTATACAGCAAAAACGAGAGGAGCGCTCCTAGCTATCTTTGTGATACCACTGATTTCCTGAGAAAACTACAATCCATCGGTGATCTCCCAGAAAACACCATCCTAGCCATGATGGATGTAAAGCTCTCTACACCAACATTCCACACCAAGATGGACTACATGCCATCAGGAACATTTTCCCTGATGATGATATGGCACACCTGGTAGATGAACTTTGTCCTGACCCACAACTACTTCAGATTTGGAGACAGACAATCTATACCTTCAAGTCAGTGGCACAGCTATGGGCACCCGCATGGCCCCTCAGTATGCCAACATTTTTATGGCTGACCTAGAACACCGCTTACTCAAAAAAACTCTTCTTTACCTACACTACATTGATGACATTTTCATCATCTGGACCCATGGGAAAGAGTCCCTCGAAGAATTCCACTGGGATTTCAATAATTTCCACCCCACAAATAAGGGATGGTCACATTAATACCACCCTATACCCAAAACCAACTGACTGCAATACATACCTTCATGCCTCCAGCTTCCACCCTGGACACATTACACGATCCATTGTCTATAGTCAAGCCTAAGATACAACCAAGTTGCTCCGATCCCTCAGACAGAGACAAACACCTACAGGATCGCCATAAAACATTCTTAAAACTACAATACCCACTTGGAGAGGTGAAGAAACAAACTGACGGAGTCAGATGGGTACCCAGAAGTCACCTACTACAAGACAGACCCAACAAAGAAAACAACAGAACACCACTGGCCATCACCTACAGCCCCAGCTAAAATCTCTCCAGCACATCATTAATGATCTACAACCTATCCTAGCAGATGATCCCTCACTCGCTCAAGCCATTGGAGGCAGGCCTATCCTTGCTTACAGACCTCCCCGCAACCTGAAGCAAATACTCACCAGCAACCATACACCAAGAACACTAACCCAGGAACCTATCCCTGCAACAAACCACATTGCCAACTCAGCCCACACATCGACTCTAGTGACACCATCACAGGTACTAACCACATCAGCCACACGATCAGGAGCTCATTCACCTCACATCTACTAATGTAATATGTGCCATCATGTGCCAGCAATGCCCCTCTGCCATGTACATTGGCCAACCGGACTGTCACTGCAAAAAAATAAATGGACACAAATCAGACATAAAAATGGTAACATCCATAAGCCAGTAGGAGAGCACTTCAATCTCCCAGGACACTCCGTAGCTGACTTGAAAGTTGCCATACTTCAACAACAAACTTCAAAAACCAGACTCATAGACTCATAGGTCAGAAGGGACCAATATGATCATCTAGTCTGACCTCCCGCACAAGGCAGGCCACAAAACCCTACCCATACACATTTATAACAACCCCGAACCCATGACTGAGTTATTGAAATCCTCAAAAGTGAGATTTGAAGACCTCAAGCTGCAGGGAATCCACCAGCAAGCGACTCATGCCCCATGCTGCAGGGGAAGGCGAAAAACCTCCGTGGCCCCTGCCAATCCGCCCCGGAGGAAAATTCCTTCCCGACCCCAAATATGGCGATCAGCTAAACCCTGAGCATGTGGGCAAGACTCACCAGCCAGCACCCAAAAAGGAATTCTCTGCAGTAACTCAGTTCCCATCCCATCCAGCATTCCCACAGACCATTGAGCAGACTTATCTGCCGATAATCCAAAATCAATCGCTCAAATTAAACTATCCCATCATAACATCCCCTCTATAAACTTATCAAGCTTAGTCTTAAAGCCAGATAAGTCATTTGCCCCCACTACTTCCCTCGGAAGGCTATTCCAGAACTTCACTCCCCTAATGGTTAGAAACCTTCGTCTAATTTCTAGTCTAAATTTCCTAATATCCAATTTGTACCCATTCGTCCTCGTGCCTATATTAGTACTAAACTTAAACAATTCCTGTCCCTCCCTAACGTTAATCCCCCTGATATATTTATATAGAGCAAGCATATCCCCCCGGAGCCTTCTTTTGGCCAGGCTAAACAAGCCAAGCTCTTTGAGTCTCCTTTGAGACCTCAGCGAGAAACTGCAGAGCTGGAACTCATATGCAAACTTGACACAATCAGACTGGGTCTGAATAGGGACTTGGAATGGTTATCTCATTACAAGAAGTAACTGTCACTGTTCGCACATTCTCACCTCTAATCAAAGGTTGTGAACAGGCCTCATCTACTCTAACTGAATGGACTTTGTTAGCACTTGCCCTCCCCATTGTTGTTTCTTACCTTGGATCTATGTATATCTATATCTATATATACACATACATATACATCTCCTATCTGTGATTTCCACTTCATGCATCTGACGAAGTGGGCTGCAGCCCACAAAAGCTTATGCCCGCAGAAATTTGTTTGTCTTTACGGTGCTACAGGATTCTTGTCGTTTTTGCTGTATACAGACTAACACGGCTACCCCTTTGGAACTTTTCTATACACTTTCTTCACACTACTCATGATTTTATAGACCTCTATCCCATCCCCCATCTAGTTGTCTCTCTTGGATGATTACCATCTGGTTTTGGTGACTCATTACTGTTTAATTTAGCAATTTGTTCCACAACCTCTTCTACTGACACCTCAGTCTGGGACAGTTCCTCAGATTTGTCACCTAAAAGTGGTTCCACTAATTGTTTGGCAAGCTTCCTGCTTCTCAAGTACTTAAAAAAAAAATTGTTATCAGTTTTTGTGTCTTTTGCTAGTTGTTCTTCAAATTCCTTTTTGGTCTGTAAGTATACTTTTACCCTTGAGTTGCCAGAATTTATGCACCTTTCTATTTTCCTCACTAGGATTTTACTTCTGGTTTTTAAAAAACCTTTTTGCCTCTCACTGCTTCTTTTATTCAGTTGTTTAGCTGTCGTGACATTTTTTGGTTCTCTTATTGTTTTGGTTTTTTTTTAAGTTGGAATATGCATTAAGTTTGAGCTTTTATTATGGTGTTGTAAAATAATTTCCATGCAGTTTGCAGACATTTCACTCTTGCGACTGTGCCTTTTAATTTCCATTTAACTAGCTTCCTCATTTTTGTGTAGTTCCCTTATTTGAAGTTAATGCTACTGTGGTGGGTTTCTCTGGCATTTTATCTCCCTACTAGGATGTTAAAATTAATTACATCATGGTCGCTATTACTGAATGGTTCAGTTATATTCAGCTCTTGAACCAGATTCTACATTCCACATAGAACTAAATCAAGAATTGACTCACCTCTTGTGGGTTCAAGGACTGGCTGTCAAGCAGCAGTCATTTAATGTGTCTAGAATTTCTCTCTCTGCATCCCTTTCCAATACCCAGTCAATATGAGGACAATTGAAATCTCCCATTATTATTGTGCTTTCTGCTTTTGTAGCCTCTCTAATCCCCCGGGGCATTTCAGAGTCATCACCACCATCCTGGTCATGTGGTCAGTAATATATTCCTACGCTTATTATTCAAGCATGGAATTTCTATCCAGAGAGATTCTATGGATCTACTTAATGTACTGTCTGGACTATGGTTGTGGGACTTTTGTTATGATTTGTGTGTACAGGACTTTTGCCGTTAGCCCTGGAAGGGCTACTTATACCTAAGGCCTATTTCTGTGTACTCTGATGAGAAACTGAGGCATCCGTGACTATCAAAATGTGGCCTGGCACTGGAAGGCACCCAGGTGAGGCTGCCCTATGATAGGCACTTAGTAGCATTTGAAAGGTGAGAGCAATTCTCTCATAAAGCATAGGTTATAGCAATGCCTGAACGTGAAAATATTCCACATTTCTATTTGTAACAAGATACCTTTGCTGGGCTGGGAACAGGACGGAGCAGTAGAGGTCTAGATCGCTTTTTACTATGTTCCAGATTTTTTTCATGATCAGTTTTCTGGACACTGTTAATTTCAGATGGCCCATTTCCTGTGAACTAAAGTAAAAAACAATGTTTTCAGTTTGCCCTTATTAGTACCAGAGAAATAGAGAACCCCATTTATCTGAACAAAATAGAAGATGTGGGATTTCACTAAGTGGGTTAACTACAAACAACAAATAGTAGACCATAGTTCAAATGCTGATAGGCAGGTTCCTTATACTAATGTTTTGCAGTTATGTAGCACCACTACACGTATGTACAAGCCCAACCACTGCAGACTATATCAGCGGAATAGCAAGAATGTACCTCTTTTAAAGCCAATTATTAAATATGAAATGTTAATTCTTTAGTAAGACATCATCCTATCTTCTGTCATCTCTGAGCTACGCACAGCTACAAGGCTAGTTTGAAAGTCTTGAGATGGACCAGTGATAGCATCATAATAGCACCGTATAGTGAGAGTCTCCAGCAGGAGCAATAAAACTTGGGCTAAAGCAGTTTCAAGAGACAAATCATTCTCCATGTCTTTGGAATTTCAAAGATTTTTTTTAAATCCCTAATTTTTTTCATTCAGTATCAAGGATTTAATGCAGTAGAAATTCCAAGAGCAGGAAACAAGGACAACATTTATTTGGCTTTCCCAGCCAGAGGAGAGATGCTGCAAGTCAGATGAGGTGGTCATGTCAGAGAAAAATCACAGGGAAAAGTGGCAACCCACCAAATAATGGTGTTTTAACCACATGGATCTCTGTGGATCACCAAAATCCCCTCCAATTTACACATGGCCTATGTGCAGCATTATTTGACATCCAAATGTAGCTCGTCTTCACCCAGCCCCCTCAAAGAGGTTCTACTCTCCCCAAGACAGAAGGTTCAGGGCACACCTTTTCTTGGGCAAAGAACTTTTAGCTGTAGCCAACAGCGCTGCAGAGCAGCAACTTCTGAGAATGTACACATCACTGCTTACTATCTGTTTCATCTCAGAGACAATGGTTATCTCTACTGTGCTTTGTCCAACTGCTCTGAGAGAAAGGCACACAGACATGCCACCTAATCAACCTCTCCATCTTTTCACCCTGAAACAATGCAATCTCTCCCAGCCCAGATCTCAGTCCTATGGGGGCAAGTAACTTTATTTTGTAGGGTATTTGTTCAGACATTATGCAGATTATCCAACTAGGACACAAACAAAGAGAAGACTGTAAACGTATTCTCTCTCATAATCTCTCTCTGCCTCACATTACCAAACACATACCAAAGACCTTTTCGCCTCAGGGAGGAACTGTCCAAACTCAGAGAGTAGATCCTCCTGTCCCCTGAAGAGATTTGCTACTTCAGTAAACACTTCTTCCTCTGACATCCCTCGAAAGGGTCGGCCCTTAGTGTTCAGCTGTTCTTTCTGCCAATTAACAGAGACATTAAACAAACAGTTACAGTAATGTACTTCAGTTAGCAAGGAAACTGGGACAACCAACTGTATTCAGGAGTGAAATACAGGAAAAAGCTTTAGGGAATTATCAGCTGGCCCAGCATTCTTGTAGCAGCACAATGTGCTACCATGCAGGGTATTCAAGTTTAGGGTCCTAGACCACTGGGCTCAGCAGTGACTTCTCAAACAGTATGTCCTTCCATGGGCATGCAGATCTAATCATTGCACCTAGTTAACAGTTATAAAGCATTTAAAAATAAAACATTAGTAATGGAAAAGAAAATCACTATCTTAAAACAAAAAATTCCTCCTGTACAGTTTCAGTCTTCTCTCAACACCTGTTTTTCAAACCAATGGCTGTTGCACCAACACATCATAGAGATGACAAGCATTTGACAGACCCGAAGCATTTCCTGCAAGAACACAAGTCTACTTACGTTGGGGACACATACAAAGCCTATGCTTAAACTTTAGAGTTTCTCGATGCCACCTTTGTCTCAGAGAGGCTGAAGTTGCGGGAGCTTTATAAGTCACAGTAAAACAGGACTGTTCGAACAAATTTCATTTTACATTGCAGGTTCAAGCAGCCACAATACTGACCCATGATTTCTTGTTTGCAGAGGACTCTACCTGGTAAGTGTGAAGAATTTCTAGGAACGATCTGTAGATTTCAGGGTGGTCAAGAAAACGGGTTTTGATCTTATTCACATAACTTATTGCATTATTGAACTCTACAGAATCAGATTCCAAGGAGATTTGAGCTTTATCTTCTTTGTATGAAAGTTGCTGCCGGAACTCCTCAGAGCAGTCACTGTGGTTGTGAGAATTCTCCTGACAGTAATGTAACAATAACCCGCCACCTGGCTGAGCACTTGGAACGGGCTCTGGTGACACCTAGTGACAGAAGTAATGCAATGTGGTGACTTGTAAATAGAGATACAACATGTTCATTAAAATTATTATGCGTATTTATGAAATGTTTAGTTAGAGAAAGATTGCATAGAAAAAGATTTTACTGACCCATGAATTTCTTGACCTCTGTTACTAAGACCATCAATTAAAAAACATTAGCCATAGTGCTAAACTCTCATTCCTCTTTCTCTAAGTTCAGAGTTGTTTGTAAAGAACTCTTTCCCATCCTATTTAAGAACAGGACTTCAGATAGACATTTACAGTACCTGAAAGTCTTGAATGTGAAAACTCTCTGAATGATTACATCTGATGCACCCCACTGAATGAACATTACTGAGACTTCACTTTTGAGGCTTCAACTTTGATCATTTACAACAAAGGCTATCATTAACCAGCTAAATTTCAGGACTGTTGTTTTCTTTAGAGACACTTATGTTTGCAGGGAAAACAGGTTTGAGTTGTACTGTGGGGTTTGCTAGCTTTTATGAGGGTGACTGGTAGTTATCCCCTATACTTACTTAATTCAGACCTCTTGAAGATTACAGCTCCACCCTTTCAGACACTTATAGAGTAAAAGAAATTATGTTTACTTGATTGTGTTTGCAAAGACTCATAGACTGTTATACCAAAACTGCACTACATTTTGGCTGCTGACCTGTTTGGTGTATGAAGTATGTTCAACATACATTCTTTATAATAAAATTAGAGTGACATAGTAAAAAAGTAAAAACAATGAGAGTCCTGTAGCACTTCAAAGACTAACAAATTTAATTTCTGCAGGCATAAGCTTTCGTGGGCTGTAACCCACTTCGTCAGATGCATTGTAAAAAAGTAGTGTTTAAATATGTGATGTAGTGAGAAACATAGCTACATTTCTTTATTGTAACAGCCCCAAAAAAATAACTCAAAATGAGCCTCAGTACTGAGAATATCTCCTTCACACCCAAGAACTGCTTTGCCACACCAGAGGCTTTCTAAAGCCCTCCTTTCACTAATGAATAAAGGGGAGTTCTGATGGCTCCGAGAAGTGCAGCTATACCAGGAGGCCACATAGAAAGCAGCTTGATGTACATTATTGAATAGCCAGTTTTTCTGGAAAATGGCTGTTTTAAATTAGACTAATGACCATCCAGTGACAGTTTAACTTCTTGCTTGCAGTTTACAGATGACAATCAGTGGATAGAAACTTAACAGCTCCTAGCAGTCAAGCTCATTGGAATCTGTATTCATAGAATCTGGTCAACTGTAGTGCCATGCAGACTCTGTGTAACCTCTTGTTTATGATACTGCCCAGAAGTCCCTTTTCCAGTTATTAAGGAATTGAGCATTACAAGTAACTTGTTTCAGTCCAATTCTGCCTTTTATTTCTTAATAGCTTCTAAGAGCACATGAATCTTGGTTCCTTGGTCCGAGGCTGACCAAGACCACATTAACTAGTTATGGAAGCATCCATTTGTAGCTGATTCCAAGAGAGACTCAGAATATGTTAAATACGGAAGCCATCTCCGATAAGGGAATTCACAGAAAACGCCTTGTAGATAACCTCTAAAAGTATTTTTCCCAGTGGCAAGTCTCAGTTGTCAACAAGTCCTTTTATTTCCACACCACATGATGATTTTGTTTCAGAATCCAGTGAGCAAGACAGATTTCCTGTCAGTCCCTGAACATCTGAAGGCATTTCCAGCACAATAAAGCCAAAGTTCCTCAGTAGATTCATACACTCTGCTCTTTCATCAAAAGGTGCGTGACTTCTCAGGCCTAGTTTTCATGAACAATTCTTCCACCTGAGGTAGTCTCATTTTCAAGGGATTTTCAAATGCTGTACCTGGACCCAATAGCAATGATCTTGACAAAGAAACAGATAGTAATCAAAATTCAATGACCAAATGTCCGTTAAAAAACTGAAAAGCCACCACTGCTTCTGCTCTCCTGTTTTCATTCTTCCCTCAACATGTTACTGACTCAATGCTTGTGACTCCATTATCCTCTGCACTTTAGAAAGTAGGGATGCCAAGAATATACAATACACTCTGTACTAACACTGCTTTATTCCACAGGAACTGTAGATTTCAAGAAACATGTTCAGCAGAGCTCTCAGAAATGCCAAGTTTCTGAGTGATAGAGATAAAAGAACATGAAAACTGAAAGACTAGTAGGTAGCAGAGATTAGAGTTAAAACTAGAGGCTTCTGAAAAAAATTCAGCTAAGATTTTTAAGTTTCAAACTCCACAACTGCAAAAGTGAAAATAGATGCAAAGTGTGGTGTGACTCTATCTACATTCTAATACTACATCCAACACCACAGTATCTGAGCACTTTGATACAAATCAATAACACGTACAAACCTGTGTTCTGTGCAGACACCTTAATGGCAATGTGGAAATATGATCTTTTGAAACATTTTTTTCAAATTTAAATTCAAGTGTGATTATAAAGACTCAATAAATGTTGTGTGTATACAGTGCCAGCCAGCCATGATTTTCAACTTCCAAAGTTGATTGAAGCATTTGACCTGCAGTGGCAACTTGTGTGGGAGCTTCATTTTATTGCAAACTAAAATTATTACTGTTTCTTAAAGAAATTCTATTCTATTTATGTTCTCATACCCATCACCACAATATCTGAAAACTCTGTAAAACATGTTACCAAACTGCAAGAAAGGCAAATCAACTCATCCATTATGCAGAGCCCATATGTCACTTGTAGATACATTATGTTTCATTTAAATTAATCCAAGCATTTTAACATACCTGACTAGCCAGTGGAGACTGTATATTTAACTTCCCGTTCTTTGGAATCTCTATTCTGTAGCCCAAAGGGAGGAAAGCATTGAATCCTACAATGAGGTCGGGATGTTCGTGAAACAGCTGAGAAACCCGCCTGATTACACCAGGAGTATCAATGCTAGAACCAAAACCAGGCTGTTAACTCCATGCAAGGCCTTAAGTCACAAAATAAAAGGTAAGATACAGAAAAAGTAGGAATTGCAATAACATTTACTAGCAATCAGGGAATTTGATAGACTTAAGCATCAAGATAACATGGACTCCCCTGCAAATAACGATAAACTGCCCAGAGTGCTTGTGGTTTCCTATAGAAGACTTAGTCACAGCATTTATGCTGCAGCAGGCTGAATTATTCAACTCTCTGGACTTCCATGTACCATAGTAAGGGTACCTCCCTCCCTGGATCTGAACACTGATTATACAATTTATATATTTTGTTTTTTTAAGGCCAATGTACAGATGTCAGTAAGAAATTCCTTTTCCTGTCCCTCAAGCCTAAAGTCTGAACTTTCCAAACAATGCGTAAGTCCATAAGCTATAGAATACCAGTGTCTGACCAAGACACTATTCTGGAAGTCCATGGCACTTTAAAAGACCAAGAGAACTAAGAGGCCCAAATGGAGTGAAAGATTCTCAGTCATCAGCAAACTCCTCCCAGACTGATGGGTCTGCTATGGGGCCAGATGGAGACTCAAGGAAGAGGAGGGTTTGTTTGCCTGCCTTCACCTCTGGTGATTTAGGTTCCCTGAGTGAGCTGAGGTAGACACTTTATTTTCACCCTGGAATTAGGGCCCTGTGAGATGGGATACTGATTCCATCAGGATGAGTGGTGTTGGGATGATGGCTCTGGAAGTGGATTTGGGACCCCCTTTATCTCTGGAATTTAACTCTTGCATAATCTCAGGGAACCCAGGAAGCATGTTTCCTGCACGGGTTTGGGAAGGGCAAAGATCAGATATTCAGATTCTGCTGAAGGTGCACTGAAAACAGGAACAGAGGCAGGGTAATATTGAGGAGTATTTTACGTGGGGATGAACAATGAGGGGATTCCTAAAGTTGGGTGCTGGCAGTAAGGTCTATGGTCCTCTGAAAAGAGTGCTAGAAGCAGGGAAAGATTCCAGAGCAAAATGGGATACCCAAGAGCAAGGGCACTGTAGGGGTGGGTACTGGATGAGCTTGAGTTACCTTACCTCTGGCTCTTGAACTCCTTCATGATCTCCAGGAAGCCGTTATAGGTGGCAGGGTCACTGCCAAAGCGAATCTTCACCTGGTCCAGATAGGAAAGTGCATCCTCCACCTGCAGGGCAGAGGGCGTGAACTAGGGAGCTGGGGGGAGGAACAGAGCACGTGCGACCACCCCATGGGGAGGTGGGACTCAACGGTGCGCAGGGAGGGGCTGAGGTTCACTGGGGGATGGGCACTTGCAGGAGGGCAGAGAGGATTGTCCCGGGTGATGTATGGGGAGGCCGGGGGGAGGAGAAGTGGGGGGACAGGGGTGATTGTCCCAGGTGACGTGCGGGGGGGCCGGGGGGAGAAGTGGGGGGGGCGATTGTCCCGGGTGACGTGCGGGGGGGGCCGGGGGGAGAAGTGGGGGCGGGGGCGATTGTCCCGGGTGACGTGCGGGGCCGGCGGCGGAGAAGCGGGGCCGGGGCGGGCAGGGCGGTTGTCCCGGGGGTCACTGATGGAAGCTGGGCGGCGCTCAGCGAGGGCCCCGCACTCACGTGCACCGGCAGCTTCTCCTGCGCTGCGCCTCCGCCAGCCCGGCCCCCGCCCCACCGGGGGCCACCAGCCCCCCGGCCGCCGCCGCCGCCGCCGCCGCCTCCCCCCGCCGCCATGATGGAAATCGGGCACCGGGCAGCAGCAGCACCCGCCCAGCACCACCGCGTCACGCGTTCGAGCGCCGTGCGTCACCGCGCGCCCCGAAAAGGGGGCGGAACCTGGGGGAGGGGTCAGGGGCTACCCGGGACGGAGCAAGGAGGACGGTCGAGACGACTTGTTCGGCTGCACCAACTTCCGGTTACCTGAGGTAGCTTCCGGTGTCGGCGTTGTTCAGTCCTGCAGGCTGTGGGGGTCGCGGGTGCCGGCGCTCAGGTCGGCGTCGCTTTGGCGAGGGAGCTGCGTGGGTCGAGGCGGCGTGGCTGGCTACGAGGAGGCGGAGCTCAGGTAGGCGGGGAAGGGCGGACTCTGCAGTTCAGAGCTCGGCGGGGCCGGGCCGGGCCACTCTGTGCCTGCGGGAGGCGCCATGTCAGTGGTCGCTATGGAAACGCTGTCTGCGCAGGATACTGAAGTGGGAGCCGTGACAGCGCCAGTGTAGACAGGAATATTCCCGGGGCCCAACAGGGGCTGGAAACCTGGGAGGGAAGCACATGAGCCTTGCCTTGCCTGGAGCAGGGCAGCTGATACGGCCCGCGGTGGTGGGGGCAGGGAGAAACCCTTACAGCCGAAGTGGTAGAAAGGAGCGAAAGTGGAGTGACTGCAGAAAGGACAGGTCATTGGCAGGCTGTGTGTGAGGCGCCGCTGCTAAAAGAACAGCACAGGCAGGTAGGACAAAGAGGCTAAGACACAAAACGAGTTACAGCGTGCAAGGGAGGTAAAAGGCAACAATAAGAGGCTCATTAAACACATGAGGAGAAGGATGAAGCCTTTGCACATACAATTAAAAAGACAGCAGAGGATTTTTTTTAAACAATGCTGGGGGAAAGTCAACAGGTGCGAGGAAGCATGCTGTTTGGGTGGAGGCATCCCTTGGGAATGATTTTATTGAATTGGGAACTGTATATCATAGTAAAGAGGATAGACAAGAAGTTGGCAACGTTCGGGTAGGAACTAGTGAAAAACAGTCAAACAGAAGAGTTCTGTGTAAATGTAATGTGAAGTCAAGCATCTGAATATTGACAAAATGTACAAGTGCCTATATATGAATGCTAGAAGTCTAAAGATGGGTGAACTAGAATGCTGGCATTAAATGAGGATATTGATGTAATCGTCATCATGGAAACTTGGTAGAATGAGGATAATCAGTGGGACATGATAATGCCGTGGGGAAAAAAAAGGATTGAGAGAGTAGGTTGTGCACGTGGCACTATATGTGAAAGAAAGCATTGAGTCAACTAAAGTAAAAAACCTTAAATCAGACGGTACTGTAGAATCTCAACAGATTGATATTCTGTGTTTGAATTATAAGAGTCTAGCAGATTGAATACACTACCAACCACCAGACCAGGATGGTAAGAGCAATTGTGAAATGTTCAGGGATATTAGATAGGCTACAGAGGCAAAAAGCACAATAATAATGGGGGATTTCAACTATTCTCATATTGACTGGGTATATGTCACCTCAGAAAGAGATGCAGAGAGAAAATTTCTAGACACATTAAATGACTTCTTCTTAGAGCAGCTTGTCCTGGACCCCACAAAGGGTGAGGCACTTGTTGGTTTAGTCAAGTCCTAGGTGGAATACAGGATCTGGTCTAAGAGGTGAATACAGCTGAACTTTCAGTAGTCATGACCATGACATAATAAATGTAACATCCTTGTGGAAGGAAAAATGTCAAAGACATCAACCACAGTAGCATTTACCTTCAAATAGGGGAACTACACAAAAATGAGGAACTTAGTCAACAGAAATTAAAAGGAACAGTCACAAAGGTGACATGATTGCAATCTGCATGGAGATATTTAAAAACACTATTATAGAGGTTCAAATTAAATATACACTCCAAATCAAAAAACAGTAAAAGGGTGCCAGCATGGCTAAATAACATAGTAAAAGAGGCAGTAAGAGGCAAAAAACATTCTTTAAATATGGGCAGTCAAATCCTAGTGAGGAAAATAAAAAGCATAAAATCTGGTAAGTGTAAAAGTATTAATAGGGGAGATCAAAAAAAGAATTCGAAGAGCAACTAGCAAATGACACAAAAACTGACAGCAATTTTTTTTTTAAATACACCAGAAGCAGGAAGTCTGCCAAACAATCAGAGGAACCACTGGGCAATTAAGGTGCTAAAGAAGCACTCAAGAAGGACAAGGCTGTTGTGGAGAAGCTAAATGAATAATATGCATCTGTGTTCACTGCAGAGGATGTGAGAGAGATTCCCATACAAACCTTTCTTTTTAGGTGATGAATCTGAGTAACTGTCCCAATCTGAGGTGTCAGTAAAGGATATTGTGGAACAAATTGCTAAACTAAGCAGAAATAAGTTACTAGGACCATATGGTATTCATCCAAGTGTTCTGAAGGAGCTCAAATGTGAAATTGCAGAACTACTCACTGTGATATGCAACCTATCACTTAAATCAACCTCTGTACTAGATGACTGGAGTGTAGCTCATGTAATGCTGACTTTTTTTTTAAAAAAAGGCTCCAGGGTAATTCCGGCAATTACAGGCTTGTAAAGCCAACTTCAGTTATCAGGCAGATGGGTTGAAACAATCATAAAGAACAGAATTATCACACACAGATAAAGATGATATGATGAGGAAGAGTCAACATGGTATTTCTAAATGGAAATCATGCCTCACCCATCTGTTAGAATTCTTTGAGGGTGTCAACAAGCATGTGAACAAGGGTAATCCAGTCAATATAGTGTAGTTGAACTTTCAAAACAACTTTTAACAATTTCCTCACCAAAGGCTCATAAGCAAAATTAGTAGTCATTCCAGGGTGTATTAACAGGCATGTCATATGTAAAACAGAGGAAATAATTGTCCCACTCTGCTCGATACTGGTGAGGCCTTAGTTGGAGTACTATGTCACATACCTTAAGAAAAAATAAGGACAAGTTGTGGAGAGTCCAGAGGAGAGGAACAATGATGGAAGGTTTTAAAAAAAACTGGGCATGTTTAGTATTGCGAAAAGAAGACTGAGGAAGAGGAACCTGATAAATCTTTAAATATGTTAAGGTCTGTTATAAAGAGGGCTGTGATCAATTGTTCTCTATGTTCACTGACTGTAGAATAAGAAATAATGGGCTTAATTGCAGCAAGGAAGATTTAAGCTAGATACTAGGAAAAACTTTCTAACTATAAAGGTAGCTAAGCACTGAAATAGGCTTCAAGGGAGATAGTGGAATCCCTGTCATTGTCTAACCTGTTTTTAAAAACCTTCAAATACCTGTCAGGGATGATCTTGGTTTACTTAGCCCTGCCTCAGGATAGGGGGGCTGGATTTACATGACCCCTTAAGGTCTCATCCAGATCTAGATATCTCTGATTCTGTATCACAGAGCTGGGAGTTGATGATCCCTCTCTGTATCTCACTAATGCAAGTGTAGCATAAATATTGTATTCAGTTCTGGGCACTTCTTTAACAGAAACATACATTAATTTAAAAGAGTTCAGAATAGGAGGATGTTATATCTTAAAGTTATATCTTAAAATATTCCTTCCCATTGTTACCAATAAAACTGTAGATTAATAGTGACATTTCTTAAATTCATATATACTTTTCATCATTTATTCTGCTCTTGTGTAATACCATAGGTAAGGATAAGGTTTTGTCATGGAAGTCACGGATTCTGTGAATTCCTGAGACCTCCATGAAATTATCCTCTTCAGCTTTTGTGGGCTTCAGGGACCCCAGAGCTCTCAGCCACCACGGATGGTGAGGATCCTGAAGCTCGAGGGGGAGAGGGGCTGTCTCAGCTGCTGCGAGGGCCCGCAGCCCTGAGCAGCTGTCATCAGCAGAGTATGTGCTGTCTGCCAGTGCAGGCCGTGGGGACCCCTGCCTACAAGCTGCAGCAGGCAATAGAGTGCAGGGACCACACAGTCCCCAGCCACTGCAGACAGACCCACACCCTAAGGTGGCGGTGAGGAGACTCTGGGGCCCCATGCCACAGTGGGGGGACCCCAGAGCCCCACTGGCTCCCGCAGCTCCCAGCCCCCACCGGGGATCTTGCACCTCTGACCTGTCTTGGGCTGCAGGGATACCCCACAGCTCCAGCCTCAGCAGTGGACCCCAGACACATCACCCACAACCAAGCTGGACATTGGAGCCCCAAGCCACCACGGGGACCCCAGAGCAGGGAGCCGCAGCGCTCAGTGTGGGACCCAGAGCCACTCCTGATGATTGCTGCATCCTCTCTCTTATGCAATGGGACTAGGGCTTTCATCCTCTTCCCCTCGGGTATTTGGTCAGCCTCTTCCCCCATTAGTTTTAGTAGAAGTCACAGATAGCTCATGGCTTCCATGAATTTTTGAGTATTGCCCATGACTTGTCTGTTACTTTTCCTAAAAATAATTGACAAAATCTTAACAAGAACCATGGGTATTTTAGCAATTATGTCTCCTTTCTGGAGGTATAATGTACACATATCTGAAGCTTTTCAAGTTAAGACATGCCAGACAGTTTTTCTGCCCTTACCCATACTCAAAAGTTCTCAAAAAATGTTTATGCAGAGGAATTATTAGGCACCACAGGAGGACAAACAAGAATTAGGGCCCTGATCCATAAATTCCAAGGCCAGAAGGAACCATTGTGATCATCTAGTATAACACAGGCCAGATAATTTCCTCTGTATAACACAGACCAGAGAATTTCCCCAAAATAATTTATAGAGCACATCTTTTAGAAAAACATCCAATCTTGATTTTGCACCATTAAAATCAATAGGAATGGGATCAAGCCCTAAGAAAACAACACGAGATGATCTGGGATAAATGGTAAAATCCCACTCCTAATCCAGACCCAAGCTGCTGAAAAGGAAATGAAAAATATTCAGCATGTAAATAATCTGAGTGTCTTACTGGAACTGATGTTGGAACAGGACGCAGGGATGCTGCTGGATTCAGTATTGGATATGAACATCATGATGACCCTGTGAAAGCACTCTTCTCAAATACACATGAATATGCTTTCTAAATTGTTCTTAAATGGTAGAAGATTTAACCCATATTTGGTCAGAATGAAGAAGGATTCTTTAAAATCACACCAGCTGAAGATGCTAAAGACAAGAAGTTCTAGCCAGCATTGTTAGATTTAAATCTTTGGTGCCTTTTCTAAAAGGATTTGCAGGAAATTGTATATTTATGTAAATGATTTTTTCTTTAAAAAAAGACCCCCAAAATTCCATGAATCATCAGAGACAAAAGAAACACAAATATCTCATGAGAACTGTGTGTTTCATTGAGCAGTGATTATTCAGTCTGAATCACAATAAAAACCCCTGGAGCACAACAATGTAAATATGACCATAAATGTAAACATTCAGAGCTTAGCCCTGCCTGGCATGTAATGGGCCACATGGGTATGTGGAAGTGTTCTGTGCCATTTACTGAGCCCAATGTGTTTGCTGTGCCAGTGCGGTTAGTCATGGAGCACAGTGCTCACCCTCCTAATGAGTGCTTGCAGGTCATGTCTTCAGTTTAGTTGCATTTTTTGTAAGATTAATAATTTGTCATGTAATAGTCTTCATTCATAATGTGGTTCTGTGTGATGCTATTCTATTTTAAAACCATTCTGCAAAATATCAGTAATAGTCACACAGCAAGCACTGCTGCCAACATAGCATAGGAAGGGAACAATTAGTTGTTGTTATAGAATCAAAAGAGCTGACTTTTTCAAAGTCTATTAATATAAACTATTTTCTTTTAAAGTAGTCTAAAAGTAACTGTATTTCTTCTCTTACATTGACTGAGAGATAAAGTGTGTTCACTTATTTTGAAAGGGTGATCAGTATCCTAAACAATAGCTTATGGTATTGGAGCAACACATTTTTAAACAACAGACTAAAGCCATGTCTATACTAGAGAGCTTACAGCGGTAAGACCTCTCACGTAGCCATTCTGTGCGGATGGGAGAGGATTCTCCCTCCAGCATAATTAACACCAGTGCTTCTGTTGGCATAATTTACGTCACTCGTGGTGGGTGTTTTCACATCCCTGAGTGACATAAGTTATACTGACGAATAGTGTAGACATAGCCGAAGTGTCAATCAGTACTTTTGAGATCCCAGTGGTTTCAGCTTCCTCTTTGCTTTTATGCATCATTCTTCCTTTGTCTTTATCACTTTTATTCAGTGCTTACTTAGAAGTGGAATGTTTTAGGCTGTCAGAAAATTGTCAGTTTTCTGCATATTAACAGTCTGGCAAATCTATGGATATCCACAGACCATGTTTACGGATCACAGGTTGGATGCAGATGCAAAATCAGGACCCTGTTTTAAGCTACAGGTGATAATAGTCTGAAACTCAAGTGGCTAGTAACACATGCTAATGATTTAACAATTAGCTGTGCAAATAGTCTGCTTATGCTAAATGCACACTCACTTTGAAAGCGTCCTAGGATTTGAACCTAAGTCTCCGGGGATGACCAGGGATGAATATCTAGTGCAGTAGCCTGTTAAAGCCTAACACTGCTACTGATGCTGCCTTGCTTGTGCCCCATATCTCCTGTGCCTGCAGCATTATTCTAAAGTATTACAGTGCAATAACACTACAGAATTCTGCATTCTAAGTGGGCAGGATCTTGGCAAACATCCTGGGTCTGAAATGATTTTCCTTGAGGAATAAGATAAATTTTAGTGGCAGCATAGTGTTGTACTGAACAGAGGAAAGAGATTAGAATTTAGAAGTTTCTAGATCTCAGCTCTACTACTGATTTATGTGTGACCTGCAGCAAGTCACCTCTCTCTCTCCCTCAGTTTTTTCCCTTTTGTAAAAATGCACTAGTAACATTCACCTCCCAAGCGGGTACTGAGGATTCATTAATCCTTTGTGCAACCCTCTGAAGCTCAAAAGCAAAAGGTGAGTGCTTAAACTGTTGTAAAAATTATCACATATTTTTGCTAACAAGGACCTTTAACCCACAGGATCTCCTAAAGCCAGTTTATTAGTTTTCTGCTTTAAAAAATGTAACCCTGATTTCTTAAAAATCTCCCTGTGATGGGGTGTACCAAACCCTTTGAGACCCCTGCTGGAGGCCTTGCAGCCCTACCACAAGATGTTTCAGAAAAGGAGCAGTGATGGCCAGTAGATCCTTCAGGCCTGCTTAGATAGGCTGCAGGGAAGCAGCCAATCAGAGCATAGCAGACTCAGTTAAGAGGAGCTACAGGGCATTAGTAGGTCAGTTACTGGCTGGGACCAGAAAGGTGAGGCAGGACTTGAAGTTTGTGAAAGTCTCTGGGTGAAGAGGCTTGGGAGAGACCCTGTTCCCACTGGCAGAGTGGCCAAAGCCCTGAAAAGGGGACAAGTTTCACGTAGAAGCCCCAGCACAAGGCTAGAACTTAAAAGGAATAGGAATGGGGCTGAAGACCCTGAGGAGGGTTAACCATTTGTTGAACTTTGTTATCCCAGAAGGAGTTAATCCATTTTAAACTTTGTGTGACTTAGCCTGAGATGCTGAAGACCTGCCTGACAAGGGCAACAGCCAATAGGGCACTCTGAGGAGAAATAGAGTGAGTGCAGGTTCGCACCTATCACACTTCCTATCTCTAATGACCTGGCTATTGTAATTTTATTGATACAGCATAGCAGATGTAAATCTGTGGGATTTACAAAAAGGAAAGAATAGTAGGTTAGTAGGTAAAAGCCTCAATCTGTATCTTCAAATTGTAGGTGTCATTAGTAAATCTTGAATTTTCACTGCTCATTTGCTATTAGTGGTGGAAGTTAGGCTTTGATATCAGTTGTGACACAGTTAAGTAAACAAAAGCACTATATTACCTATCTGTCTTTCTTTACTAATGTGCCTGCATATCTGGGTACCATCAAGGTTACATTCTGATCCATGGTGCTGTGCCAGGATATCAACACAGATGTTGAGCAACCAGAACAAAAGAAGTTCTTAATGACATTTGGAAATATGATAATATTGAGAAATTAAATGAAAGGAATGAGGGACAAGATGGAATGACAAATCTCAAAGCAAACCTGAAAGCTGCATCCTGGCTTATTTAGAGTGCCTTATCTTCCTCGACCACTTCACCAGTTTTACACAATCACACAGATTTGAGAGAGTTTATTGGTTCGAATCTGGTTTCTGGAGGCTTTTTCTGGGTCGTCACGTTGCTTTCTTGGGTTTGACTCCTCTTTCTTCCTGGATTTTACTACACATGTTGCTTTGATGTTCTGGAGTGGTTTGTACTGGGAGCTGATGGATTGTGGGCAGTGGAATCTCTCACGAATTATGTAGCCAAGTCTTGTTGTTGCAACAAACCCTTCTGTAGTTGGCACGATTCTGTTAACAGTTGTATACACAAATTGAACAGCCAACAGCGCACCTGCAGAAGACCCCCAGAAAGCAAAAGGGAGAAATCAAGGTCAGAACAGAGACAAGGATTTGCAGCACAGAATATTCCCATGAAGCATGGGAAAAAAAATTGTCATTTTCCATAAATGGGGACTATTTAAAAGGACAATTTGGACTCAAGAAAAATAAGTCAATTATATTGATGATCATTTTATAAAGGTAATGTCATTAGCTCTCTCTTAGAATTGTATTAATGGCTTGGGTGTGTGACGTCTTCAGAGGGCTTATCATTTTGCCATAAAATGTGCACCTGACAGGATCAAATACTTTGTCTCCACTGTGTGCAAGAGAAATAGGTAGAATGCACTTCAAAGTGTGTAAGGAAATAGAAAGTTTGCCGAAGGACCAGCAGGCTGCTGCCCAGAAAGCATTTTAATATTATTATGGTGTAATCTTACAATCAATTTAGATAGCAGATTTACTGCTTTTTGGTATCAGAGCTGCACAACACACAGGTTTGCAACCCATTTGCTGCAATCCCCTTGTTTAGATTAGCCACATCGTTTGGGAAAGAATGAAAAGAAATCACAAGTAGTACAGACATTTAGGGCAGGAGAGATACAGCGATTATGCAAAATAGGCTGAACTTAGTGTGATCATACAAAATAGCAGCTGATGCAGAGGAGTGGCAGGGAAAAAGAAATCCCCACATTTCTTCCTTATGCTACAGCTTGTCCTCCTGGGTCCTAGGCTTTTAGGATACTATTAAAGATGGACTCACAGGGCTACCTTCTATGGGAGGTCTCCAGTCTTGCTCTTCTTTCCAAGAGGCAGAGCCATAATCACCTCTGTACTGCTGAGACAGACAATGGTGGCTGATCGATGTAATGGGATCACTCCCAAAAATACCTCTATCTGGCTTCTGGGGTGGCATGTCCTATGGTGATATCGGAGAAGGTGGGGTCTCCAGTGAGGCAGTTATGGAACACAGATATTCTGGAGGTGAGGGGACCAGTATTCTTCCACACATAGTTGTAACCCTTTATGTCTATCTGTGCCTGTCTTTGGCCAGGAGCCAGATCCCATGTTTTCTCTACAAATATGCAATCAAGGAAGTCTCTCACCTAAACTGCTTCATGAAAACTTCCCTTTGCACGACATAAAGGCCACTGGACCTCTGTTTAATAAAGGCAGTATGGTGTACATCCTGTCTTATATTTGCTATAAATCCAGAAGTACTCACCAGTTAAAACGTCCCAAACTGTTATGGAGCAATCTAATGACCCCGTGTACAAGTACTTATCATCTTTCGAGAAGGAGGCACACTGAATACCTTTCAAGAAGGAAGTCTGCTAAAAGTGGATAAAGGTTTGAATTAGACCATAAATATGTTGTTAAATGCAAGGAAGCCTTATGCAATTCAGTGGCTATTCAGTAATTGTGAAAATGAGGATAAAATCTAATTAAATCAGGATTTCCACCATAAGGCAGAGTGGTTCTAATAGGAGCAGGAAATGCCACAATACAATCCTTTGCTTATATAAAAGTCCTTTGCTTCTAAAACAATCTACAGGTGTGCAGAAAAGAGAGGAAGCCTCCTGTGATCTCTCAGGAACCTAATTCATCTACAAGTGACAGGGACGGTGCAGTGTGATTCCACAGCACATCATCAGGTGAAGTCTGAGGTCTGTCAGGCACACGTGAAAGGCCAAAAATATCAACTCAAACTCCCTCCTCACTTTTCTTTTTCTTTTCTTGCCTCCACTGCTCCTGGCCGCCCTGTTCACTATGTTGCTTTGGCTTATTCACAGAATAAAATCCTGCTCTTTTACATGCAAGTCTTTCAACTGACATCAAGAAAGTGAGTGTGGTGAGCAGGCTCTGGGCCAGAGAGATGTTAACCATATTAGCAAATGCTGACTCTGCACTGACAGTGTCTCTGCAAGTGGACTCTTTAATAGGGCATCCAAATCCTTGATATGTACAAATCAGCACTTTAAGGCATAAAATGGGTATCTAGCTGCCAACTGAGCTGCCAGGTACAGGATTTTGTCCTCCTGCATGAAAATTGGGCTTCCCACAAACTAGCTTTTCTACTGTATTAGCTTTTTCAATGCATTATTAGCTCATTGAAATAAGTGACTCACAATGCTGTCTCCCCTAACTCCACCAGTGTAGTACCTTATAATAGCACATCTCATGTTCCCACTGGCAGAGCTCCAAGTCCCAGAGACACTGCAGAGAATCCTCAGAGCCACTCAGTGCCCACTGCTCTCCATGGCTGGCTTCTAAACAGGTGACTTTGCATCTATGTACTTCCAAAGGAAACACTTTGGAATATGGGCAGTCATAAAGGAACAAGTCCCCACTTGACATGCCGTAGAGGACCCGGTAGTTTGCCAGGACAGCCATACTGGAAATCACAGCAGCAGGGATCTGAATATAAAATGTATAATTGGGCTTGTCAATCACAGGGCCTGGCTTTCCAGGGCTAACATCCAGCACAAGAATGAAGTTGTCATATGCTATGGCTAGCTGCTCTTCTTGCCTGTTGAGTGCCATGTGGTTGACTGGTTTCTGTGATTCTGGTGGTGGGATGCACACCACATCTTGGCTGGAATTAAGTGGAAACACAAGGACCGTTCCAGACACGAGACCAGTGAAAAGGAGCTTCCTCTGCTCAGCGACCTCTAGACATTTCACTTGGGCAGAAGTGTCCAGTGTGTCACATGCTGCACCTGCAACAGAGGAAATATGTCTGTGAAGTTCTCCCTGCTTCAGCCGTGCATGGGTTACCCCCAGTCACCCACATCCCTTTGCTGTCCTTTGGGTTTTTCCCATATCTCTTGATAATGATCTAGACAAAAATAATGTCCAAGAAAACAGATTAAAAGGATTCCCAAATCTACAGTCCCTCTCTACTCAACCTATCCCTTCAGAGACAGTGTGAAGGAACAGAGAGTCCTTACAGCATGCCTGGAATATCAACAAACTCTGGCTCTGTCAGATCAATTATTTATTTTTGAATAGTTTTAATTCCCATGCTATGTCAAGTTTTAATTCTCTGCAGTGTTTTATGGATTGTAGTTCACCTTCTGTGGAGTCCCAGATGATGACTTTATGACTATCTCCGGGTTGAGGGAAGTAGACATAGTTCCCATGGTGGGACACTGCAGTGCAGCCTGTGTGATCTGGGACTGGTGCTAAGGTTTTGTGCTTGCGATCGTAAGTGAGGTCCCAAACTTTGAGATATGGTGCACTTTGGGAGGCAGAAACCAATATGTGGCCACATAGGGCTAAGAGAGTCACTGGTGTTCCCATGCCATCCAAGGTATCTGTCAGCAAACCCTGTTCTGATAAACTCCACACCTGGGAAGAATAAGAAAAACATAATGACATTCAGTCAAAATAGTAAGAGAACAAAATCACTAAATAATCTACCTTTTCCTTTCTCCCATACCCCACTAAGAGGGGAGGTAGAACAATCAAAGTAAAATTTTATAAAAACAAAGTAAAAATAACAATACAATAACAGTCTCATAAAACTAGAAATGAGATGTCATACACAGAGTGATGGGAGATGACAATGCTTTAGAAGCATTTCTATTTAGTTAATAAACACAGCAACCTTCTCTTAAACTTACAAAGCATCTTGAGCTGTTCTGCCCATCTGATCTCTCTGCTCTGAATGACACCTCATTAGATCCTGCTGATCTCAACTGGGCAGCACTGGGTCTTAGCCTCTTTGTAAAGACAAGGTGTCTCAAGCACAGAATATTCCCTTTGGGTTGCTTCACTCTCACTCTTGGAGGAGGGGGTAGTTTCTGGGGTCTTTTAATTTTAATTATTTTAAAAATATCACTTAACACTCTGGTAATAAGCTCTCCTTGGTCTGTCTGTCTCTCTCCTTATTTATGTAGCACTGTCACTCACTATTACTGTTCAGTGCCAGAAAATGAAATAACAGGATAGCATAGAGAAAGCTACACAGTACTAGAACCAGGAAAGAGATGAGAGAAAGACATTTAGATAGGACAATAACAGAAACACCACAATTGCATCCACAAAGTAGGTTCTTAGGGATCCTGCACAGCACCTTGCTAGATCTGACACATAGTTTGTGAGCTGGGTCTGCAGGAGGCACTTCTGTCAGGAAAGCTTCCCCTCTTACCTGGATAGATTCACTCTGAGAGCATGTGATGATGATGTTGTTGTCAGGAGAGAAAACAGCTGTGTGCACCACACCCTCATGTTCCAGGTCTACTGCCCTGAATCTGTGAAGTCCCTTTGAATCGACCAGGAACACTCGCACATACACCTCAAAGCCTAAAACAGTGGAATGTTAGTTTCTGATTTATTAAAACTGGGGAGAAGCCCTCAAAAGCAGTCAGGATGATACAGTGCAGACAGGGCCAATGGCTAGACCCACCCAATGAGCGCTCAGAGGCTCTAAAATTTAACATGTCCCCAAGAATCCATATTCATAATTGGTTGATCTCAGCGTGCCATTAAAGTTGTACATGGAGAACTGCTCAGAAACCAAAGGGCTGAAATTCTCCCCATGCAGAGGCCTGGCACAAGTCCTATACATCACTTAAGTTCCACTTACTCTCTCACTGTAGAATTATGTAGTGCATAGGCCTGTTCTGGCTCTCTGCACAGGATGACTTTCATACTATTGATCTCCAGCCCTTTGAGCATATTAGATTGGTAAGAACATGTTAATAAAGAGGAAAGACCCCCATCTTGGCCTTTGTTAAAGGACATCTGGCGTATGACATGTAGAGAGACTACTGCCATGATCTTTTATAAATCTACTGAAATCTTTCCCAGGTAATTGGGCTGGAGTTAAACCTGCAGCAAGCAGGGACTCATCTTCTGACACCACCACAAAGCGAATCCTTCCAGGAAGTTTCTCCATTAAGCTGTTTCCATCAGAGGAAATCTGCACAAAGAGAAGGTATGGTCAGACACAACACTCTGGTGGTTAAGCTGCCTCTCATGTTAGAGCAGTGGTCCCCAAATGGTGGGGTGTGCCAGCCAGCCCTGCTCTGACCCCAGCTCTGCTTTGGCCTTGGCCTTGGTTCCCAGGTCCCATCCTGCTCCTGGCCTCAACTGCAGCACCACTCCCAGCTCAGATAGTACCTGGAACTCTACTTTGGTTCATTTCACTGGACCTTAGTGGACAGTTTACCAGAGAGACCTTGGTGCAAAGTCTCTCTCCTTCCCTGCAAACCTTTATTGCTAATAATATTCTACCCTTGTCTAGCACCTTCCATCCAAGGAGCTCAATGCACTTTATGAACAGATGATATAAGGTGTATTATCCTCATATTATTCATGGGTAAATTGAGGTACAGAAGGGGGAATTTATTTGCTCAGTCACACAGCAAGTCTGTGGCAGAGTCAGAAACAGAACCCAGCTTTATAGCACTTGGACCTTGCAATCACATTGCTGCTGATGAGTGAGCAGGCAGTGAAAGGCAGAGAGACAATCCAAGGACATCATGCTAGAGCATGTCAAATTGGCTGACTAAGGGTATGTCTATACTGACAGTGGCAAAGTCGCCACTGCCAGATCGACTTATCTGGATCGACCGAGTGGTCAGTGAAGACCCGCTCATTCGATTCAGAAGTCGACGTACTAAAACCACCTCCTCAAATAGCATAGCACTGCGTCACTGGGAACCACATTCCCGTCGGCCCAGTGCAGTGAAGACAGCACGCAGAAGAGAAGCACAGAAGTCGACGGGAGTTACACAAGTTCTTTGCGTACTTTGCGTAACTCCCATCGACTGCTGCTGAATCGCCAAGGTAAGTGTAGACCAAACCTTAGAAACTCCTAGAAACTACCAAAGTGTGAAAACATATCAGGGAATCTATATGACAATGAAGGTCCATCAAAGACACAGGCACCAACACAGAGCAAAGTGAAATTGAGAAGAGAGAATTCCCCACAGCACCAGTATTTCATAGATTTAAATTCCTGAGATGTTATAGCTAGCTAAGCAGAGAGACGCACCATGGAGAGGGAACCCCTGGTAAATCCTGCTATCATCTTTCCTTGCTTCTGGATCAGAACACTGCAAGTTGGTGCTTCTTCCTCTAGCACTGATAGCTGGTGCTTAGACTGCAGCTCTCCAGTGCTGCTGTCCCACAGACATAGCATTCCTCCTTCAGACACAGTCATAACCACCCGCCTTGGTTCGAAAACTGCAGTGCACAGCCACGAATCTGGGGCCTCAGCAGAAATCTGGAAAATATGTTCTGCTGTTTCCAGGTGCCAGACATTAACCTAGTAAAAAGGAGGATTGGCAGGTGACCTTCACCAGAGAACTTTTTATGCAGCATTTGCACATATATTGATTCTGGAGTTCAAACTTCCCACCTTTCACACTCCAGGGAACTCAAAACCAACAGGATTTCTCAGAAGAATTTCTGGTTTTCCCTATCACAGTCTTGGAGTGACTGCATGTGTACCCCCCTCAGTAGTCACAGCCAGGTCTCCTGCTGTCACCTGTCTCTGTGTAGGGACCCTTGTCCTACTCCCTTCTGACTGGGGCATTTTAAGGATTCACAGCTCCATGCCTTATACTCTGATATCACTAGTGATCCAGACTGCCTAAAACCCAGTGCCTGCGCTTTGCTTTCTCTCTGAGGGCTATGAACAGTGCATTGCCAGCAGTTACAAATTACCACACAGCTCTTTCTAAGCAAGCACATTTATTCTTAAGGTTAAAGCCCAGAGTCAGTTTAAACTCAGCCTTTTTATATCAAAAGCCCTTTCTTTGTTGGTTTCTACAAAACCTAATCTGAATCAGTATCAGAATTCTTTTGTTGTTCTAACTGAATCTACACTGAGATTAGGTCGACCTAACCACGGCACTCAGGACATTAATTTTTTCACAGCCCTGAGTGACATCGCTAGTTCAAGCTAATTTTAAAATAGAGGACAGGCGTTGGATTCTATCCAAGCTCCAAACAACCATTGTTTTTTTTAAGTTCTTTGAATGTTGCTGAAGACAGGATTCAGTGTGCTAGCCAGTGAAAGGGAAGGCATGGGAGCTCCATCATTTAGGACTTTAAAAAATAGACTGGACAAAATACTAGAAAGTGTTCCCCTGAGATATTCTGCATTGGCCCCAGGAGTTTGGACTGGATATGACCCAATAGGCTTTTCACTCCATCTACACTCTATGATTTGTGCGTGTAACTTCCTTGTGGTTCCTACTCACATCTGGCTCAGACTCTTATCTTCTCTGTGCACTTTACATTATGGGGTAGCTGCCAGTTCCATACCTTTGCACCTGATGCTGAATACACAATCATCTTCCTTTCATCCACGTGAAGCTGATATAGATGCTGCTCTCCAGAATGAATGTCCTGAATGGAAAATTTTTCTCTGCCAGAGACTAAATTCCAAATGCGTAGAGTGTAATCCATGGCAACTGAGACAGCACGAGTCCCTTTCCCAAACACTTTCACACATCTCACCTCAGCTACAACACAGCAGAGAGAAGCATTAGCAAAGTAGGGGACCCTCCACACTTCCAGCAATTGGAAGAGTGCCCAAATGACCATCAACTGTGAAATGCCTGCTATGTGCCTAGCTCAGGAATGACTGGACACAAACAGTTAGTGCTTTTGTAAAACCGTGAGAAAAATGCTCCAATGAGAATTAATTGGATTCTACAGCAACATTAGAGGGAGCAAGTTGAATGCATTAAATGGCTCTCAGTTGTTGCATTCTAAAATCACTTTAATTAGGGACAATCAAATTGATCTGTTTAAGGCAGTGATTCCCAACCAGTGTGCTGCAGCACACTGGTGTGCCATCACGCCTGAGTAGGTGTGCCATGGAATTTTTTGAAAAGCTACTCGAAGAGTTCTGAATTGGCTCATGAATATTCCGGAGTTCCTTTGGAGACTATATGATGATGTGCCTCAAAATAATTAAAGGTATCAAGGCGTGCCACAGCAGAGAAAAATTTGGGAACCACTGGTTTAAGGGATGCTGCATGGAACAGGACAGTTTGGCCCTAACATGCGGCTGGTGGAGCCTTCAGCTTTGATGTCTGGGTATTGCTGCCACACAGAAGCTCTCTGTATAGAGGAATTCAGGAACCACACCCCCTTTAAAAGGCTCACCAGAGTGCCCAGCCAAGGTGTGCATCACCTCAATATCCTCCATGATCCACACAGCCATCATGCCATCCTGGGATCCTGCTACCAGCACCCTGTGATCAGAACTGAGTTCCAGCACAGTCACACCTGTAGTTAGACATACATGGAAGGGGAGTCTTCAGACACAGCAGGCAGAGAGGTTACAGCTAAAGAACTGCTGCTGTGGTATCCTTTCCCACTTGTGATAGCAGCAGATCTCTTACTGACTCTGTGTGAATTACATGACGAGACCTACCAGGCTAGATTAGGTTCCCTCAGACACTTGTGGAGCTGTGTTTGTTTTTATTGTGAATATTGCTGAGTAGCATCTCTCCCTTGGTGCAGTAAAAGCAGTCACAAATGGAACTGGTGCTAAATTCAGCATGAAAGATGAAATCAGTAAATGGACCCTCATGGTTCCCTTGTGTTACAGGCAGAGATACAGAAACTGTCCCATCCCATTACATGTACATTAATGTAGCCTAGAAAAATTCTACTTCTACAGGGACATCCATTTTCCTTATTGGAAAAGCAAGCTATAATAAGTTTTATCATCATTATGTTGCTCAGCTTGGTAAGGGATGGGTGAGCAGATTTTGTGCCTCGGCTGATACACCTCCATGACTGTAATGAGCTGTTGCATTACTGCACTGCCCCAATTTTTCAGAAATCACTAAATGAGATTAATAACTAGAAACAATTAAACTAATATCAATAAGCCTAACAGTATCATAAGCATACTGGAATGTGCTGTAAAGGAGACCTTGGGTACGGGCCCTATATGGTGTTGTACCCACCTCTGTCTATAGAGGGAGGCACACTACCTAGTATGTACAACACTGTTAGTCCACAACCAGCGGAATGAGGCCATTGCTAATTCCCACACTCAGAAACAGGGCAGGGACCGGACGCCCAACATCAGTTGTTCACGTTGCAGGTTAGTCTGAGCTTTAATGCCAATCAGAGTCACCTGCAGCACCTTTGCTTGCAGCTCCCTTTCTGTGCGCTGGTGTTTGTGATCTGCACTGTCCTGCCAGCTGGATCATAGAGAATCACCTATCGGTAAAGGAATCTGGAACTCCCCAGGAGGCCCATGGAAATCCCACAGTATTTCCCATGCACCAAATAACAACTGCTGTGGGACAAGAGCTGCAGAGAGCAGGGACAGCTGACAGACAATGCCATCTCCACACACGTAGTTCCTATGCTTCTGGTCTCATTAAGGTGACCAGTGTCTATCAGCTCTTTGTGAGGAATCTTGATGCCACCTGAACAAAGGCCTTACCTTTGAGAAATCCAGTGAGTGTCATCTTAAGGGGCCCACCAGGTGGTGGGAGGAATCCACACAGTGGGATAAGAATTGGATGGGGACAGACATTGAACCAGCTCAGACACTGCTGGCACAGCTTTCCAATTAGAGCAGGATAGGAAAGCATGAAAAAATGCAGCCTGGCCAGCACCTCAGTGTATATAATACTCGCTCCTAAGAGGAAAAAGACAAAAGGAGTTTTAAAAGGGCTCCTTGCATATGGCCGTGATAGGCCATTGCAGTCACATTCCACATGAAACACAGTGCACGGACTACCAGCATATAATGAACAGGTGTGAGTTTGCCCTTCCCTGGCTAGGCACTCAGATACTGCATGGATGGGTGCAGTATAAAAACTTGGATAGATTTAAGTGGGTTTGGAGAATTTCCATGGGGAGCAGGAATTGTAGATCCTTAATGGCTAATAGATGCTGATAGTGAAGTGTGTGTGAAGGGAAGAACCCTCTGGGTTGGCGTGAACTGCTCTGATCTAATAAACAAAATGCCTGTTGGTGAAAGTTAACAATTTTTGTAAAAGGAAATTGTGGGTTCCTGCACAGATGTTCTGAGTTGCCTAGGCATCATGTGAGTCTTGTCATGGCCTCTTGCATAGGGAAGGATTTCACCATTAGTTGCAATTGCCCGGTAAGAAACTTCCTCTAGGGAGCAAATATTCCAATCCCTTCCCCAGAGTGAATCTGCCCATCCCCAGCTTCAGTTCAAACATGTGCCAGAAGTGGCTCTTACCTACAACACCATCTATATAGTCAAGTGCTGGTTTCAAAAGCAGAAGAGTGTCTTGCACAAGGCGTAGCTCTGGGCAATTAATATGCTCATTGCACATGGCAAAGTCACTGACAATGCCCTGAATTCCAGTGGCAACAATTTTACAAATGATCCAATTCATGTTCCCTGCAGAAAAGAGTACTGACCATCAGAGCAGAGAACATTGGGCACAAGGAGGAACCATGCAGCCTACAGGGCTGGGGCCATGCTCCTCGTGATGGTGGGGAGGCCAGTCTTGGGGAGGGTCAGAGGCCACTCTCCAGGGATACTGGGGACTGTCATTGTTGTGGTTCCTTTTTTAACCTTTTTGAGTGGGTGAATTTTTTTTTAATGTACTGTTTTTAAATATCTCCTGAGCCTTGAGTGGGCTGGAGTATGGATTTTATTTCTCTCAATGACTGGGGGTGGAAGATGTGGACTCTGAAGTTTCTGAGGTAACAGTTAGTGAGGAGAATATATTTTTCTCTTTCACAGGTTTCCCTCTGAGTTTGGCTGTTGATGCTGTTGGCAGCTCCCAGTGCTTTCAATGCAGAAATGTTGCATGGGTTGTGATTCTGCACCTCCCTTGAATGCAGGTGCAGGAATGAAGCATGTTCCCTGTTGAACATTGTCCAGAGCCCTTACCCAGAACATCATGCTTTAGCTCCTCAATTCTCCCAGCGTTAAGTAAGTGAAAAGGCAGTTCACTGAGCTTCCTTCGATTTGCAACGGTGTCAGAGAACCAGAGTGGCTGAGGTACTACCTGGGAAAGGGAGAAGCAGGAGGTGACCAAGCAGAACCCAGGTGAGATACAGGTAGCGGATTAATCTCACTAATACCTTCAGTGCTGTAGTGTTTGGATTCCAACTCTTGGAGTGACATATAGCCCTCCCAGGCCACAGCCTGAGGGAGATGCCATCTGCAGCAATATTGCACTGGGGCACAGCAGGCCAGCTGCTATAGGCCAATTCCCTGTCATGTGGGGTGACCAGTGATGGACAAAGTGGTGTAGGTAAAATAAAAATCACCCAGAAACAATCTGCCCTCATTCCTGGTGCCCTCTGAGCCCTGTCCTGCCCTGCAGTGTGAGGGCCTGGGCCCCTTGGTCCAGTGCATGGGAGTACAGAGAATGCTTGCTGAGGTGCCTCACCTTCCTGTCAGCATTCAGAGATTTGCCAATAAATGGCAGTGTAATGGGCTTCTTCATGCCCCAGCTCCAAGTCCCCCTGAAGAAATCTGCCAGGAGCAAGTGACGCTTAGTCTGGTCTTGGGCTGGTAGATAACGATTCCGCACCACTTCAGTAAACTGTCTGGGAGAGGAAAAAAATAGCAGAGGCACTGAGATGGGGATCCAGGGAATGGGATTCCCTTGAGCCTCAGCACTGATGGGACGGGACAGCAGGGCTGAGACAGGGAGCCTAGCAGGATCTCCACAGCCAGCACTGGGACATCCCACCCACCAGAGTTTTTGCCTCCTCATCCTGTGCCCCCACTGTACCTGTGAGCAAGACCAAGAAGTGCAAAGCCATCTGCTTGCCTCTCTGCCAAGCACTCTCCAATGTCACGGCGCAGGCGTGCCCACAGCAGAGGAGGAAAACGCAGGATGGTTTTACATGGAGGGGAGCAGTGCTGGTAAATCTCAGCAAGAACCTCGTCATCAAGGGACAAGACATCCTTCAGCTCTGTGTCTGATAGCCCATTCCTGATTTGGGGAGTGACAGAGTGGGGGAGATTAGTCCTTTCCTCCCCACAATTTGCTTTAGCCTCCAAAATGGGAGGGTGAGCAATGTTTTTACTCCTTATTTACACACACCCTCTCTCAATCCCTCTCTGGTCTGCAGTCCCCAGCTGGTCCTACACCACCATCTACCAGGAAACCCACCTAGCTGCTGTTCACAGGGACTCCCACTCTGGGCAAAAAAGACATGCACTACCAGTTCACCCACCCAAGCCTCCACTAGGCAGACTTTTATCTGAGAGGGCAAAGCCTGCAGGAGCACTGGAGACCAATTATCTGTAGGGCAGAACAGGCAGTGTGGCAGGTAGAAGAAAGGAGCTTGTGCTTCACAGATGCTTATGTAAACACATTCACAGGCTGAAGAAGCTGAGAGCTGCTGCTGCCTGGAGCCTGGTTTAGTCATTGAGATTCCACCAGACAGAAGTAGGAGTCAGATGGTGCAGGAGGCTCCAAAAGGAGGTGTGGCAGCACTTACCGTGAGGAGGCAATATAACCAAGCGTGTGTGCTACCAGGACCATGCCATGCAGCCTTTCCAGTCTCCTGCACAGATGGTGCATGGCCTCCTGGACCGTGGTAGCAATTGTCAGTGCCGAAGGCAGAGTGTAGGATGCCCATCTCTTGGCCACGTTGAAGGCCATCTTGAACAGCAGGGGGTGCCCGCCCTCAGGGAAGCTGTGCTGTAGAACAGTCTGCTGAGCTGGACTCAGCTTCCGTCTCACTGATACCAACAGCACCTCCAGCATCTTCCCACCTTCCTCGCTGGATAATGGACCCACTTCAAAGTAAGCCTCAGGCTCAGGCACGGCCTTTTGGAGAGTTTCCAGAATCCCATGCTCTGCTGGGGAAGTGGAGACAATGATGTGAACCTTTGGGGGGCAATCTTTAGGCAGCCAATAGAGTCTGTGGGCACCATCAGCAGGGGTTAGCTGGTCCACAGAATCAAAGAACAGCACCAATGACTGTACACCAAGGTGAGAGACAGTGAGGAGGAGGTTATGAAAGAACAGAATTAAATCACTGCAAGCCTGTGTAACCTGTGCAGGAAGAGGTGGCAAACCAAATGCTAAACACACCTGGAAACAAATGTCTCTCAGCAGGCTGTGGATTGCAGAGCTGAGCTGGGATGTCCCCAACTGGCGAATTACCACCACGGTCTCCTGCCCCAGGAGAGCTCGCACCTGTTCAGACAGTTTGCACATCAGGGCTGTCTTTCCACAACCTGGAGGCCCACAGAGAGTGAGGGGTGTGTGGACATGATCGTTATTCTGTCTGATGCTTTGGAAAATGTTATCCAGTAAGTCCTGCCTCCCACAGAACAGTCTGCAGCTCTCCAGGCAGAGCATCATGTGGTGGCTCAGCTCCTGCAAAAGACCCTCTGGCTCCTCACTGCTCTTTCCTCGGCATCGGAGGCTTCCCAGGACTTGGTGGTTGGTGGCAGTGATGAACTGTTCACACAGCTCCTTCAGGTACTTGGTATGCCCCTTGTGTTGGTGGTTCCCAGGATGTGAATTCCATGGGACTGTGTGCACTTTGAGGTTGTTGGGGTAATGGTTTGCAATTTTTGCTTTGAGGCTGCTGAGTAGCTGTTGAGCTTCATTGTCCAAGCTGCCATCTTCCTGTGTATCCACCAGCTGCATGCTTGTCCCTTCCAGCAGGTGTTTGTCAAGGCCTTCAATCTCTCTGAGGAATATGGAAGCACCCACATCGCTCTCTTGGGTGTGAAGGAAGCCGTGTTCGATCTCCCACTCTGTCTCTACAAAATGCGAAGAACATTCAGGTCCAACAGAGAGCAGAGAAGCCACAGCCTAAATCAGTCCAGCACACTCCCACCCACCCATCCATCTGCAGCTCACACGGAGCTAGCAAGCCAGCACACTGCCACCCACCCACACAGCCTTATGGTGACTCAAAATGGAGTTAAATGCCCCTCTTCTCCTGATAGCCACAAAGAAGACAAATCCCAGGGTGCAGAGGGGAGAGCCCTGCTTGCTTAGGACCATTGGCTCATGTTGGGCCATACCTGATTTGTCATAGCGATGCCTCTGCTCCTGACTGATGAGTCCATGCTTCTCTGCTTTCCAGGCTGCCAGGCGCAGTGCTAAGGCCAAGTCTCTCTCCACGCTCCTCCAGGCCTCCACATCTCCCTTGTGCTGAGCCTGGTTGGCAGCAGCTTGGTAACGGGGCAGGTGGTCAGTGAGTGGCTGCAGGACATACACTGAAGGAATGGCGTTCTCATCCTTCCAGTACCAAAGTGTCAGGAGCTGTGTGGCACTGGGGTCCCCTGTCAGCTGTGCAATTAGGGCCTCAAACTCCTTCTCTTCGATAAGTCGAGGGAGGGGCCGGTGTCCATAACGATCCCCAAGCAGCCCCTGCAGCAGAAAAAGCCAGTAATACTCACTGGCGTCATCTTCAGGCAATGAGGGAAACCCATTCTCCTGCGTCAGTAGAAATGAAGGCCTGGGGCCCCGAGAGCTGCACTGGGCTTGTGCCTGGGAGCTGGGCAAGGCCCTGGGTCAGGGAACTGGGTTGTGGCTGTGGCCCTGAAAGCTGGACTGGGCCTGAGGCCTAGGAACTGAGGCCCTGGGAGCTTGGCTGTGTCTGAGGCTCAAACAAGTGGATTGGGTCTCAGGCTGAGGCCTTAGGAGCCAGACCCACAGTGGGAAGCAGTCTGGGCATGGCTGCTTGGTTATGAAATTTCCTGACTCTCGTTAGAGACATCTGCAGAATACAACATGGAGCAGCTAATGGAAGCATCTGAACTGTCAGAGCAGAGCACGGAGCATGCTGTAGGGTACACGCAGTAACCCTGTGCTCAGGTCCTATTTGCTTCTCTCTGAGACCTGGCTGGCTTTGAATGCAGGAGACTCTTGGGGAAATCAGATGCATTTCACACAACTGCCTCCTGATTTATTTACTCACGCACAGCTCTTGCCACACAGGGCCCACGCAAGGGCCAGACCCTTACCAGGATGGGGCTCTTGCTGGGGAAGGACCCACTCTCTATTTGTTCTGTCCTGTCAGCAGAACCTTTTCTTCTCTCTTTCTAAAAAACAAAGGGGAGCATGGCACCAAGACAGGGGGCTGATACTGTAGCCCCAGCTCACTTCCTTTGGAGAGAACAGGACCTGATATCTCAGAGTATTGTGTTCTGATCAGATCCTTAATACAGTGCCTGTCACCACAGTTCTAGGTTGCCTGAAGGAGGGGCAGGGAAAGCAAACAGGTCAGGAAGGAAGTTGCCTTAACATGCAGCCTTCAACCCCTGGAAGGAGGAGTTAGAGGGGCCCCCAGTTCCCTCCCCCTGTGTGAGGCAAAAGGGTGGAACAGACACACTCACTCCTTGTCATTGGGGGTTGCTGTTGGGTATATTTCTGGTTCTTTGCCACATTCTTTCCTGTGAAGATTTTTTCTAGTCTATTTAGTTTGCCAATGAAAGTCATCCAGACCCTGAGGTGCCAGGCAGGGGTAGAGCTCTTGGAGTGTTAGATGGCACTGCCCACTGACCTCCAATTCTCTCTGTCTGACTCCCAGCTCTGGCTGCTCCTCCAGTGCACACTGTCCCCTTTCTCACAGCCCACTGTTTCCAGTGTTGTAGCCCCGTTCCCCTGAACAGCCCATGTGTTCAGAGCTGGCCTTGACGTGCCGTGCTGTGTGTGCACTTTTGGGGGCCAAACCCTACCTCATTGCTGAAACATCTCTTCTGCTACCTGATGCAATATTTCTGAAGCACCCTTCCACTAAGTAATGACAAGCACCCTGTGTTGCTACTGAATCTCCGCATGAGCTCAGCAAGTTATGGACATGTGAGGCCAGCCCCACATGTCTTTTTGGTAGTGGGGTCTGAGCATGAATCTCTTGTACTTACGATAAAAGTGGGACCCACTGACAGTTTTTGACAAGATTCAATCTCCTCCAGACAGAGGTGTGTGTTCATGTGATCAGTGTCTGTAAGGTCACAAACACCCCATCTCAGGTCAATTACCTGCAGAAGAGCAAAAAAGCATAGGGGTGCTTGGAAAATAATCCACAGCATCATGAAACGGCAGCAATATGGAGGGACAAAGCTGTCCCCTCACTTTAATTCAAAGATAAAGCTGAAATCAGCCGGGCCCATGTGACTTAGTGAGTAGAAACCTGGGAGAGGCAGAGAAGCATGTAGTTTCTCACTAGGAATATCTGTAAAGAGGCACAAATTTGGGATTTTAATCTATAGACAGCCTCATACAGTTTTGTTCAGGGCAGGGAAATGTGTTACTCTTACAGATGTTTGTTACAATATTTGAATGCTGTTGCATCATAGGGTATAATAATAATAATAATGATTCCCAGTGTTACAACAACCTCTTTTATGACAAAAGTTCTGGACAGATGGTACAGACTGGGTTAATTTCAGCTACACCTGAAGTGCATCTGCCTCTGGGGTGGAGCACAGAACAGCTGTTTATCAGTGTAGCGAGAGTATAGAATAATTTTTCCAATTGAAGCTGGGATCCAGGAGATGATGTGAGCACTGGTCTCCCTGAAAGCTGCTGAGCCTTTAGGGAAGCTGGGAATTCAGGGAGCGTTTCTGGGCTATGGGTCACTTTTTTCTGCTTCTCACATTCTTTGATGGTCAGAAAGCATCAGCAATAATCTGTTCTACAGCAAATGGTTTACCTCAAACATTAAGCTGTGCTTCTGACAGAAGGTCTGCACCTCAGGGTATGCTGCTTCCAGCAGCATCTCTCTCTCTGTAGCCATGTCTGCAAGGAAGGATTTGTGCAGCAAACAAAAGTTAGGAATCTTCCATCTAGTTAATAACCTCCTCAATACCTTTAGGTTTCAGATTTAAAAACTCTGTTCAGATGAATAGCTGTCTAATCTAGCTAATCATGTCTAATCATACCATTCTCATCTGACAGTCTCTCAGCACTATTGTTTCCTGCTGAATGCAGTCTCAGGCAGACATTATTGCATTGGTTATATGACATCATATTTTAAACATTTTCTTCATAAGGCCTAGGAACATAATCTGGTGTTTGTTTTATGCTTCTTTTTTTTTTAAATGCAATCAGATCAAAGGTGGATTTTGAGGTAGTTCACAGTTGTGGAATATCATACAGCAGCCTTGATCCAGCACTGATCCAAGACAATGCATTTCCCATCCCCAATGCATTTAATGGTGGTCAAATCCTCATCACATTTGGGACTAATCAGCCCCTCTATTGGCCAGCTCAGTAGAAAAGCCACAACGAGAGGCACACTTTAACCTTAGAGGGTCCCTCTACATGGACAGAGGACCATTAGTGAAGTTTCTGTAGCTGTTGGCCCTACTGTGCCTGCTGTGAAAAAAGGGCTCTCCAGGACTGTCAGGGCAGCACCTTGTAACAGTGTCATTTCCACTGAATTAACCCAAATGATGTACAGAAAAAGATAAAATAAACAAGGATTTGATGATTTGGAGAATCTGTTGATCTACAATTTATGAATACTGGTTGATTTAATTAAATTGTTGTATCATTGAATTACTCAGTATATGTGGACAAAGTGGGTGAGGTAATATCTTTGATTGGACCAACATGGCTACCATGACGCTACATACAATAGATGTATATTGTCAGGACTGCAGCATATCTTCCAAACCCAGGACAAGGTAGGGGTGTAATACCTTGATGTCTCCCATTCAAAGGGGAGCACTAAAACAATGCAATGGCCTACATTCAATCAATTTTCTCCAACTTCTCTTCAGAAGACTGGGTTCTGGAGAATGGAAAATCCTTAACCAGGAGAACAAAAAGTTCAGGTAATAGTGCTGTATCTTAAAAACCAGAGACGTTAAGAATGGGAACTCACAGAACAAGAGAAACATGGGCAGGAGAGAGGAAGAGGGGGTGTGCTTTCATAACTGAGAGGTCCTTTTTAACTGCAGAACCAGCTCAGGAAGAAGGGAACTGGCTACAGGAAAGAGAAATTCCATGTTTCAGAGGAGAAGCCATGCACAGGAGGGGGAGCCTGGACTCTTTAAAGGCCTCTGACCTAAACCCAAAAAACTCAAGAGTGGTGAGAAAATGAGGTAAGGAAATGTGTCCCAGTGTGTTATTGTTTGTCTAGATCTGTGTTTTTCTTGTGCTAGCTAAAATAGAGTGATTGTTTTTTGGAGCCTTTGCAAAGCCTGGGTGTTTTCCTGTTTTCACTGTCATGTGTCCCTGGACAGGTAAACTGTAAACCGGAGTGCCCATAGGGTTGGAGCCTGGGAAAGGGTGTGCTTAAGCTACTGCACAGTCTGGGGAGTGAGCACTGGTCCTGGGGGCAAAAACAGAAGTCCCGTTTTTGTGAAGGGGTAACAGATGAAAGTCTGTGCTCAGGAAGTGTGCCAGAGCAGCCAAAGAAAGAGACAATGCTGCAGCCTACTTTGACCAAGGGAAGCTTAAGAGCACATGGGTCATCTTGGGATCCAAACACAGCAGCCTGCCCTGATGAGGTCCAACTGCGAGAGCTCTACCAGGGCTGTGACAAAGAAAACCAAACAGCAAATAGGAGGATAAGAACACTCAGAAGCATATATGCACCTCTTAAGCCACACAACACCCTGCTCATGCATGGCCCCTCACACACACAGACATGCACATTTATGCACAACCCACTCTTCACAGGCTCACGTATGCACACTCCCACCCATGCTCTCTCACAAGCACATATACACACATCTTGTTCCATGTATTTTTCTCCACACTACACTGGTAGTAAAGAACCAAATTCAGATGACCCATTGCACCCAGTCTCCCTAAAGCCACTTGAAAATCTGCAAGTAGTGTCAGCCTTGTGCACCAGCCAGCATCTCTTCTCATAGGCCCAATGCACAGTGCAGCAGGCTCATCCTTTCTGCACTGGAAATGGCAATAGTGTCAGAATCTTGCTCTCTCTGACACCATTTACATGCAGAGGAGATGGTGGCGGCAACAGTACCTAACTTTGAATAAAATGCAGCAGACTGCAGCCACCTTTACCTTTTAGCATGGACCTGCAACTGCTTGGAGGACATGATTCTCTGCTGAGTCAAGCAGCCTGGCCATGTAGCAGAGTGCCACCCCCCACTCCCACTCCTTCTAGTGTAAGGGATAAGATCTGCATTTAGGCTGCTGAAAGCATCTCCAGCACTTCACAGCTTATTTACCTGAGGAAGCTGAGCTGATGAAGATTCGGACCAGACTGGATGGCTGGAAGGGCAAAGGGACCATCTTACCCCGGAGAAGGTTCTGGCATGTGTCCAGGCTGAGGCAGTGGAGATTCATGCTGTTGTCTTCACTCCCTGACTTCCCGCTTGGAGGACACTGTGCTATATAGAAGAATCTGTACAAACAAGTGCCAGGATGAAACCCAAGAAGTGGCACAGTCGGAACCTGCCCCCTCAAGACTTCCCACATCCCCCCAGAGAACAGACCATTGTATGGCTTTCTTCCTTCACTTTTAAACAGCACCCAGTAAAATCCTCAGTTAGTCAAATGGAAAAATTAGGAAACCCTAGATCTCTGAGTCGGCACTGCTAGGTGTGAAACCTGTCTCCTCACAGCACAGGGGCATGTCTGCATCCCAGGAGAGCATCCATCTCCATAGCAACCAGTGTTTGTCACTTGGGTGAATCCCTGCGGTCCCTTTTCAGTACTCTGAAAGTGCCAGGCTCCTGTGGGCTTTTAGTCAGGGATGTACACTTCAGGTCCTTTAGCTTAGTGGCCTTGTCTATGCTAGAAATTTGTGTAGCCATATTTCAGCAGTGAGCAGCAGTACCATTGCTAGCAACAGCATTAGCGTGCATCCAGACAGGACAAGGCATTCTTTCCACCTGCTTAGAGCAGGTTTTGATGGCACTGGGGAATACAGCAGAGCCTTGTCTACACTAGTCTTTTATCAATGTGTAAAAGGGTGACCTATTAAAATTCTGCAATTAAAAATATTCCTAGTCAATTTTTACACCTGTACAATGACTGCTGAACTCTGTGATGTGGCTTCAAGTAAACTACAGAGAGAACAGACACAGCACTCGGGGAAGCTGACAAAATTTTAATACTGTACAAGAACTAACCGACCACGTAGTATGGACAACATCCAGCAAAAATAATTATTTTATTTTGCAAAGTGATATGCCAGGACTCTCCTGCACAAGATGACTCTTATAGTTTGGATTTTATTGTACAGAATGTATTCTGCTTGTTCACATAAATGTCAGATTGTGAGAGAACTGGCCTTGCAAAGGGTCACTCCCAACTGCACATTTCTACAGGACATGAGGTATAGTAAGGAGGAAAATGCCCAGCAGATAAGCTCTCACAAGCTGGAGTTAGCAGCAAACAGACTCCTTCACTCAAAGCAAATCTGTCATATTTCCAACAATTGCCAAAAATAAGTTTTTAGTCTGTGGGAGCTTCATCCCTGGAGACTCACAAATTTTCCTGAGTCTGGAAAGTTGTAGTTGCTGCTGAAGAAAACTCATTGTTTTCAGATGCAAAAGTGTGTTTGGTTCCACCCTTCCCCCAAAATAGTTTGGGTGTATGATTCTAAAGGTGAGTGCTCAGTGAATGGGAGCTTGAAGATGTTCAGCGCTTAGCAGGATTGGGCCCTGTAACACCATGACAAAATCCTGAATTTTCTGCTCTTCAAGAAACCATTCCACGCAATGACTTGTATAGTTACAGTACATGCAAATATAGCTGAACACAGAGCCTGTGATACAAATTCCACAGGGACTGTACTAGCCAGTGGCCTCCAAGACAGGGACTTTTTGGCTTTAAAACTTTAAAGAACTGGGATCTCATGGAAAATGGGGGAAATAATTATGCTGAAACAATTCTGTCAACAAATTCTGCCATTTGTTATTACAAGGGTCTGATACTTGTAAACAGCTTGACAGTTTCCCTGCCCCAGATTCTAATAGCCTCACTGAGGTGAAAGTCCCTTGTGTGTGCTATCATAGTCACAGAATCATAGAAATGTAGGAATGAAAAGGACCTCGAGATATCATGTAGTCCAGACTCTTGCACTGAAGGAGGGGACCAAGTAAACCTAGCCCATCCCTGACAGGCATTTGTCCAACCTGTTTTTAAAAACTTCCAGTGATGGGATTCCACAACCTCCCTTGGAAGCCTACTCCAGAGTTTAACTCTTCTTATAGTTAGAAAGTTTTCCTTAGTATCTCCCCAGCTATAGATTAAGCCCATTAACTTCTTGTTCTACCTTCAGGGGACATAGAGAACAACTGATCACCATCCTCTCAATAACAGTTCTTAACACATTTGAAGACTTATCAGATCCCCCTCCCTCTTTTTTCTCAAGACTAAACATGCCCAGTTTTTTTAACCTTTCCTCATAAGTCAGGTTTATTAAACCTTTTATCATTTTTGTTGCTTTCCTCTGTACTGTCTCCAATTTATCCACATCTTTCCTAAAGTGTGGCACCCAGAATTGAACACAATTCTTTGGCGAAGGCCTAATCAGTGCTGAACAGAATGGGACAGTTACCTCCTGTGTCTTGCGTACGACACTCCTGTTCATATACCTGTGATGGAGTGTACACCTGAAAGGGTTAAAGGACAGTACTGGACACAGATAGCCCCAGGCCTGCAGAGCATGCTCCAACTGGAGAGGAAGCTTAAAAGAGAGCAACTTAGCTCAGAAGAGAGAACAAGCTGGGGAGGAAGACAGACCTTCCCTGTGGACTCCTGAACAAAGGTGCCAAAAAAGCCTTCTTGTGAGGAATAAGACTGCCTGCTGAGCATAGTTTGGGCTGAAGGTTTAGTTGTTTCTTCTTTTATTATCTTATATAGGACTTGGAGCCATGGGGGGAGATGGATGGTAGGAAGTGACCCAGGGGGCAACTCCAAGGGCGTTCCAGACTGCTGGACACTGTTGGCACTCATAGGAGAGAGTGGAGTGGGAAGGACCAGGCTCCCCTACTAACTGTCCTTGCTGCAGAAGGGGCATAAGCCTCATTTTCACCCTGCTCCACTGCTAGTAAGGAGAGGGCAAGGACACTGAAAACCCGGAGGTGAAGCTAAGCCCCATGCAAGGGTTAGGAACTGGACTGAAAGGCCTTCCTGCTGGGATGCAAGGCAGGAAATGGGGTGGGCTATCCACTAGGCCACCTGGCCTTCTGAGGACTCTCTTACAACACCCCAAAATGATATTAACATTTTTGCAACTGCATCACATTGTTGGCTCATGTTCAATTTATGATTCGCTATAACCCCTGATCTTTTTCAGCAGTACTACCACCTAGCCAATTATTCCCTATTTTGTAGTTGTGCATTTAATTTTTTTCTTCCTAAGTGTAGTATTTTGCACTTGCACCAATTCTTCAATTTGTCAAGGTTCTTTTAATTGTAATCCTGTCCTCCAAAGTGATTGCTAAAGCAAACAGAGGACTTTGACCGCAGATGGAGAATAAGCAGCAGGAACCTCAGAGAAAAAAAAGATCCTGGTTTTTGCAAATGTCCATGGTAATAAAACAGTGAAGGAGGAGAGAGTGAGATACCCATCATATGATCCTATCAGGCAGCAAGGGCCCTTTGAAAGCAGCAATTGCCTCTGCCTTATGGGCACAGAAAATGCTCTCCAGTGTCTGTTCATTCACCTGGGGCATAGGCCCCAGCACCCTCTGGGGTATTCACAGTGTTTCATCAGCTCAATTTGTTCCTTTGCCACAGCCTGCACCGATGGCAACAGAGACCATGCTGGGCTTTTGGAGGGAGCAACAGACTCATTTTTCAGGGCCGCTCCTTTTCATGCTTCTCCGTTTCTGAATGATAAAGTCAATCTGGTAAATGAGCATCACAGCCAGGGAAAACACAAGAATCTGAAAGGGAAAAGGAGATCACTAGGGCTGACCTCACTGACACCTGAAAGCAATATCTATGCAGGCTTAGAGTAGGGGAAATGCCAGGGAAGGGGCCACAAAATCCTGTAATTTACCCTCTGAACAAAACCCAAGGATCTGATGCCAAGGACTGTGCATCTCACTGACTTTCATGGGAGCTGCAGGAGTTCAGTACCTGTGAAAATCAGGCCCCCTGGATTAGGTGCCTAAGCATTATTGTTCATATGTCACTGTATGATTAGTTCTGTATGTCTAACTATGGATTTAGAGGTAACTTTAGCCACCCAAGTTTGAAAATGTGGGGGGAGTGGTTATCATCCACGGAGCTAGCCAAGCAGATTTTTGGCCCTGTTTATATTAGAAAAATGCACTGGCTTAACTAAATTCATTTCAAAAACAATGCAAATCCCTAATGTAGATGCACTTACATACATTGAGATAGCTAGCATTGCTACTCTTGATATCAGTTTAGTTTGTGTCAGTAAGTTACCATTTTAACCTTTGTTTATGTTAATTTAGCTTAAATGAGTTTAAGTGAATTGCTATTGAGAGTGTGCACTGATTTAACTGGATCAGTTTTTGATGGATTTAGTTAATCTGATGCACTTTTTTAGTACAGACACAGCTTGATGCTGTTACAGCTTCAATTACCTCCAAGACAAACAGTCCTACTGCTAGCCCTGCAACAAGGAACAGATTTCTCTGCCCCCAGCCAACAATCTTTTCCAAGCAGCCCTCAGTGTATATCAGGCTCTCTGCTTTCCATGATCTCAGGTTCTGTGTCCCATAGCCACACATGGTGTTGAAAACACTCTGCAGGGAGAGAAGAGTCAGCAAGAGTTAGTGAGTGAGGAACAGAATCTGCTCTGTCTCCCCTGAAGTTGTCACAGCATGTTTGAAATTGTGAGGGGAGAGAGGTGCAGGTGTCCTGATATCACAGTTATGGGCCCAATGTAAGAACCAGAACAGAACACTGCTTTGTTCTTGGTGGTCTCACCAGCTAGGTTACACATAAGCTGCATGTTAAGTGGTTAGAACAGAGGATTTGGAACTGGGTGACTTTAAATTCTGTTTGTGACTCTACCACAGACTCACTATGTATTCTAAGTAAAGTCACATCCCCTTTCTGTGCCTTAGTTTCCCTAACCCAATTAGCATAATGATATTGACTTGCCCTAGCAAACTGCATTGAGATCCTGACAGGAAATATTATATAAATGCAAAGTCCCTCTGATACTTTCCTACTTGATCTCTTTGACTTTATTTTAATGTGTCCTTAACTTCCAACCACATGCTGCAGTGGAGATTTTTTTTAAATAAAAATCTAAAGAAAAAAGTGTTAACCACAAAAATGTGACTAGATTTGACTTACAGTAATAGCTGCCTCTTTATCCTTCCTGATGCAGCAGGAGAAAGGTACAGCACAGCGCTCCAGGCTGGGATTGGAGTCTTGGCACTCAAAGTAAATATTCTGGGACCAGTCCTTGTAGGATTGCACCCCACAGCACTCAAACTGAGAGAATGAAACAGAAAGGGGCCCCTGGGATATCTGCTTGTTTACACAGAGCCCCAGGTGTGCACAGGGCTGTACAGACAAGAGTCTCCTGGGTATTCGCACACAGACCAGAGGACTTTAAGAATCTAATCAGGGAGGGAGCAGCAACTGTGTCTCTGTGGTGAAAACAGAGAGCAAAAATGGAGTTTCCCTAAATTGACCCATGGTGAAATTTCACCCTGTTCCCAGCTTCCCTGGTGAAAGTCACAGCTACTTCCAGGGACACACAAAAACAAATGGAGGCTATTCTCCTTTCTGTGGTGTGAGGAACAGGAAATACTGTCCTCAGCACAGGGCCTGGCAAACAGCAATGGGAAGCTGGCTATCAGGGATCTGGCTTTAAACTGCATATTTAGGTGGAGGTCTAAAACTGGCACTGAGATCCCAGCACTGACTGAGGATCTGAGACAGCAAATTAATAATTAATCAGCAATCTCAAATAATTAAACAGCAAAGCATGCTACAAATCTCCGAAGTATTTTTAAATTACCTTTTTCTGTATATAATCAATGAGGTTCTGTAAATCTAGGTCATCCCGATAACTGGAGATAGCTTTTCCCATCAGAAAGGCTGCTTTCTCCAACACCTACAACACACAGACAGTGCAGTAATCAACATCCACCAGGCAGATTCATTGACTTGCAGAAGCTGCCTCACCTTCCATTTCCTGCAATTTGGGCCTAAATGTTGTCTCTGTGGCATCTGGCCTCTCCCAGGCACCCCTGAACTGAGCATATCACAGGGACAAATGCAAGTTAAATCCAAGTGGCTGCCATTTCCCCCATTTGCCTCCCGCAAAGTGCAGATGAAGAAGTTGATCTGCATCTCTGATGGCAGCCAGAGGTTACTTATATAACAATATTCTGCATTTATATAGCATGCTGTGCATTCAGACATCTGATTAATCCTGATAACCTCCCAGTCAGGTAGGTACAGGAAATATTAATGTTCCTATTTTCCAGAGGGGAAACTGAGGCAGGGAGGGGAAGAGACTTGCCCAAGGCTGCAGAGGGTGTGGCTCATTTCTAGATCTGTGCTCATGCCACTATATTGCCAAATGCAACTGTCTAATTCATCCAAGTGTCAGCCAGCTCTCGAGTTGGCTGTGGAGTTACCATGCCAGAGAAGAGAAATCCCAGGACAGCAGCCACGATCTGGAGGATGAGAATGATCAATAAAATCCAGGCAAACTGAAAAATGAAAGAGTGAGATCATCATAACAATGTGTAGAGCAACCAGTTCTCCCCACCAGCATTGATACAAGAGCCCTTAGAGCAAGTTCTCTGTGGGGCTGGGGCTGTGTCGGTGACATGCCACGTTTATTCACCCTGCTGTGTACATATGTTAATGATGCCCAGAACACCAGTGAGACCATTCTCCATCTCCAACAGTCCAGAAGAAATCAGGTATAAGGTGCAATGAACCAACCCCTCCTGTTCAACAGGACTTTCTCTCTGGGGCCTGCTTAGGGCCTGTTATACACAAGACAATCCCTGAAGGCTCCAGAGATGCACCCTGTTTAGGAAGGCTTGGAAAAATCTAGTTTCAGACTCTACAAATGGACACAGCAACTGAAGCACTGCAGTCAGAGAGCACAGGAGACAACTTCAAGCCTAAGGCCTGTGTGACCGGTGGGATTGTTTAAATGACCAGCCCCTTGGCGAGACCTGGCCTGAGTATTTATGCACAGAAGGCTGCCTGTGCCTACACTGCACTGCTGTTGTTCCAGATCCCAGCCCTTCTTGCACCAAGAGTGCTGAATGTGAGAACTTCTGGGCAACGACCTGGATGCCAGTGTTATTCCAAGTCAGGGCTCCCCATAATGGCTTAATGGTAGTACTGTTACTAAATATCACTACCCTAATGTACAGGAGACAGTCAAGTCCCCTGCCTACAAGTCCCAGCTGAGGAATATGGGCTGGAACAGAAAGAATACCCCCATGGCTAGTTTTCCCACAAGCTTAGATGCTTCATTTGCAGGTGAGGCTGGAAGGAAATGATTGGAGTGTTTTGGAAAAAAATGCCCCTGTGCCCCTGCTGCAACACTCTGGTAATGGAGCTGAGATGACCTGTGCTCATGGGACAGGCACTGACTCCACAGTCAGCTCAGATTTAGGATATGCCTACATGGCATTTTGGAGCAAGGCTCCCAGCCCAGGTCAATAAACTCAGGCTAATGGCGCTTGCACCACTGCTTTGAAAATAGCTTTACAGACAGCGCTTTGAGTTGCAGTTTGGGCAGAGGCTCAGGCTCTGAAGCCCACCCCTGCCCTCTGCCCCCAGGCTTCCAAGCTGAAGCTCTAATGCAAGACCTGCTTTCCTGCATCTGTCAACTCAGACTGGGAGACTTGCTCCAAAACGTTGTGCAGACATACCCTGACTTGCTGCCATTGTGACTGACCTATTAGCTGCTTTTAGCAGTGTTGTTGTAGCTGTGTTGGTCCCAACGAAGTGGGTGAGGTAATATCTTTTATTGGACTAACTTCTATTAGTGAAAGAGAGAAGTTTTTGAGCTTACACAGAGCTCTTCTTCAGGTCTGGGAAAGGTACTCAGAGAGTCACAGGTAAATACAGGGTGGAACAGGTTGTTTAGCATAAGGAGTTACATGGTTTAAGAGACCTTTCAAGGTGAACTCTGCTCCTGTGGGACAAGAGAGGGTTAATGGGTTGTAATGAGCCATAAATCCATATTAGCTGCTTGGAAGGAGCCTTGTCTTTAAGCATGCCTGTGTCATGGAATCTCAAAAATTAGTGATGGAAATGACCTATGAGGTCATCTAATAATTCTCACCTCCTCATTGTGCTTTGAAGTTGCAAAGTGCTAGGTGTGTGCTGAGTGTTATTTGCCCTTCCTTGGGGGCTGGTGGTTGTTCCCTACTGTCTATTCTCTAGTGTTTTGTGCAATCTAGTTTTTAATGTTAAGTAAATGCTATCTTTTCATTAGCATGTTTAAATCTCCCTTTGGGGAGAGGAACCAGCACAGGGAATGATCTCTTCTCTGCTTTACTATGTTAGTAAACAATCTCTTTGGTGAATTTTTGCCGCTTTGCTGCAGTTAGCAATTTCCTTAGGTTTATTTGACAAGTTGTGACAATTTTTTTTTACTTTCTGTGAATATATCATGTTGAGTTTGCGCATTTGATTCCTAGCATTCGATATTCAGTCTGAGTGTGGTTACATAAGGCAGCTGAGATTGTTTCTGTTCCTCCAGTTGCATAAATGTAACTCTCATGGAGTGTTCTTCCTACACAAATCTTCACACAGACCATTTTGAAATTTGGTCTCCCAAATGTTGCTGAGAATGACTTGATGGCTTATAAGGCAGCTGAGAAGTGCATGAGGACACCAAAGCAAGTACATTTTAAAATAGAAGCCAGTATTCTGAGCCCTTGTTTGGAGGAGGCCAATATTTACCCAGCTGTAGTGACAAACATTAGCTGATACCAGAAAAGGAAGCTTTCCTTTTATATTACTAGGACATGTTAAATCTTGTCAAGGGGGATTTTTTGTTATTTGCAAATTAAAGAGAACACACCCTAAACCTTTTCTAGCCACATGTTGGATTCCATGAGTGACAAGAAACGTGCAGTTTCCAAACATATCACCCATTTTTTTCTTGCATTACACCACTGTCGTATCCTTTAGCCCCTAAACACTCTGGAATAAAATCATCCTCAAGAGAACCTCACACCAACACCTGGAGGAATGTTACATTTGCAAACTTTTTGTGAAATTCCCATAAAGGAAACAACTGTTGATTCTGATGGGAAAATATTATAAGCAACCCTTTGACTTGGGACAATTGGTGCAAATGGCAAAATGGTCTAAGTGTGAAAAACAAGCCACATTAAAAGGTGACAAACCTGGCACAAGGCACCAGCTCTTTCTGCTTGGACATGCAGCCAAAGAGGTGTGGAGCAGCAGTTATGAATCGTGATTGCAGAAAGGGCCTTTAATGTGGTCAGGAATTCACTGATTTTTACACTCTCTCTCTCCTTGCTATTCATTCAGTTGGTGAGCTATTAGCCCACTGGCTCACTAACATTCTAGTTCTTCTGGTGCCCCACTTCAGCATCGACTCAAGAGACTGACAAAAATGGATCTTTTAATGAAGGTGGAGCAGATTCACAATCTATTCTTTGAGGCAATCTCTTATGCAGGAAGTTGCCTAGCAAGAGCAGCCCAAGGCATAGAGATCGGTATCTGTGCCCGATCAGCTAAAAGAAACCATCCCCCTGGCTCTCCTTACCATTTTCAGCAGCACAGGCAGGTCACGCAAGGCTCCTGTACACCCCACAAAGGTGATACCAAACATCAAGATCCCCACTGTAAGCAGGATCAGCGAGGGATCCGCAAGGAGTGAGTCCACAGCACCTGGCAGAGATTGAAAAACAAGGCAAAATAAGAAATTAGTGCGAACCAAATCCTGCCCCTTCTTCTCCTCAGAGTATCAGGAATGGATACAGAGCTCACAGAAGAGCACTGAACTGGACAAGTTCCACATACCAGCCTCCATGCTGTCCTTCCTTCCAGGGCAAGCCCCAACCCCCTCCTTGAAATACACTTCCTCCCCACACTCATCGGTCTTAGCCACAACTGCTCATCACAGAGCTATGGAATCACAAAAAAACTCACCAAATACAGTTCTGCACCACAAGGTGGCCTGGGTCTGCATGTTTAATTGATGAACACATTTGTCACCTTGGGCTCTAAGCCCTTCTGGGCAGAGGCCATGTTTGACTCTATGGTCTATACAGCATCAAGCACATATCTAGTGCTCAGCAAATACAAATGGCACACTGAAGAGAGGGGGAATTTGTCCTTGGAAGGTTATTCCCCAGTCTTGAAACTGTGAGAGGCATCGAAGCCTCAGGTTCACAGCACTGATGGAAGGAGCTGTTCAGCTTCCTCATCTAAGTATATTTTCTAGAGGTCTCAGACATTTATTAGGCTCCACTGCCTTATTCAATCCCTTTGTAATTTACTTATTGAATGTTGCTGAAGCACCAGCAGTTTTTGGGCATGAAAAATGAACGTGCTTATTAATAATCCTTCTATCCCATGTAGATCCATCAAAAGGAGCACCTCCCTGCCCCTCATGTGGGAAGGACACACAAGCACAGTGGTGGAGGGTAATTTGAAACCTGCCAGTCAGAGATGAAGCACAGAGGTTATCTCCACACAGAATGGGTGACAGCAGTGACTGCACAATTACCCTTCAGTCACTTCATTGGCTTTATCTAAGCTCCAGCTTTGTAACCCAGAGAAGGACAGCAAACTGGGCCTGAATGGTACTTACTTGCTTCTTTAGAGAGTTTGGCATAAATGCCAACTGCTACCATGAGGCCACTGGCCACCTAGAGAGGAAGAATCAGAGACAAACTCATCATTTTGCAAGAGGAAAAATCCTCAGCAGCATTTACTCCTGGAAGCATTAGCATTTGTCCAGCCAGAGGTGAGAAGCAGGACGCACAGCCCGTCCAATGGGAGCCCAGACTAAGGGATACCAGAGAGCAGATTATCAGTTTACAATGGTCCTTCACTCTGTGATCCTCGCCACAGCATCACAACTGGCCAGACTGACTCTTCGCTGGGGCGGCTTTGAAAGTGGGTTTCCCTGCAGGCAGTGTGCTTGCTTCCCAGACAGTGTCAGCCCACCTGTGCCTGGCAGCCCCAGCACCACTCAGACTCACCCAGAAGAGGTAACAGGAGACAAACAAGGTGTATTTGATGATCTGGTTTGTTCTCATGGTTCATGTCCTAGTAGTCTCTCCGGACAAATAAATGCTCTCCCAGCTGTGGAGTCAATTTCTCTGCTGGTTCTTGATGCCTGGGTCATGTGCTCTAGGGAGTGTTACAGGCTCAAAGGGAGAAGACTGACATGTACAGTCAGGTTTGCCACATGTTTCCTAGTGTATGTGACTTGCCTGTTTCCAGCCTTCTTGCTGCTGCAGTAGGACAGACTGACTGGGCAAAATAAACTGAAACGAAGATCCCAGACATTGTGAAAGAAGAGGAGGCCAAGCCAAAGTGAAGTCCAGCAATGGGGTGGGGTGTTATTTCATGTAGGTTATGAGAGTAGGAGGAAAAGAAGCCATTTGGAAAGAGATTCTGCCCCAGCTGCCTGTGAAATGTCAGAGGCCCCTGGAGACAGGAAGAAACAGGCTTAGACTAGATTTTGTGCATCAGCGCAACAGATACCTAGGAGTGGGAGTCCCAGCCCCACATTCCTTGGGTAGGGATCACTGAGAAGTCAGAGTCCTTGGCTGCTGTAATGAAGAGAGAGTGTGGGGCACTTGCAATGGGAACCTTGCAAGAATTTACCCTCCATCCTTGCACTCAAAAAAGAGAGAGAGACTCCTACAATTATTTTTTTTTTTTTTTAAATCAGCCTTCAAAGTAAACATGGTGAAAGGTGCCAGATAGCCAGCATCGGAGATAGACGACATTTCACCCACAGAATTGAGCAGTGCATGCAGTGGCAGACTGGGCTTCATTTCATTCAGCCAGCCTGCGTTCCTCACCAAACACACCTCCCGATTTCCGGGAACCTTCACTTATTCCTGGTCTCCATTCCTTATGCTTGTCATTCTGCTGCTGACATGGGTCATCTAGGGCTCTTGAGTTCTGGGTTCATGGAGGGAAGTGAGCAGCAAGGTGCCGGAGCACTAGGCAGGGGACACTCTTAGTACTGCTGAGAAGCCATCTGCAGATGTATTGGGCATCCCACACCTGGCCCAAAGATTCCAGGGCGATAGGCTCCAGTGGTGGCAGATAGAGCGGCTGTCTCCACTCCTAGCTATGCAGCTGTTCACAGTGACTCAGAGACCGTGCACCAGGTGGCGCCATTGCACTACACCCTGCAGAGAAATGAATGCTGGGGCTTGACAGCTGTTGGTCCTTAGTGCCCCAAATTGGGCTGTTTTGTTGGAGTCTCTGGACACAGGGAGAGTGTATTTTAGAGAGAGGCTGTGAGGTGGAATGAGCACAGAGTCTGCTCAGAAACCTCAAAAGGAGATAGAATAAGCCACACAGAAAGGCTATGAAAACTGGGGCAAAGTTTCTTGGCCTTGCTCACCCAGCATTTTGTATATATTGTTGGGATGATTTTTTCCAATATGCATTACTTTGCATTTATCGAAATTGAATTTCGTCTGCCATTTTGTTGCCTAGTCACCTCAAAAAATTCTAACAAATGATGAGGCATGATTTCCCTTTACAAAAGCCATATTAACTCTTCCCCCCACATATCGTGTACATCTATGTGTCTGATAATTCTGTTCTTTACTACAGTTATAACCAATTTGCCTGTTAATGAAGTTAGGTTTACCAGCCTGTAATTGCCAGGATTGCCTCTGGAGCCCTTTTTAAAAATAGGTGGTACATTAGCTTCCCTCCAGTCATCTGGTCCAGGGTCTGATTTAAGTCAATGGTTACATACCACAGTTAGCAGTTCTGCAATTTCATATTTGGGTTCCTTCAGAACTCCTGGGTGACTATCAGCAGGGCCCGGTTACTTATTACTGTTTGATTTAGCAATTTGTTCCACAGCATCCTCTACTGACACCTCAGTCTAGTTCTTCAGCTTTGTCACATAAAAAGAATGACTCAGGCGTGGGAATCTCCCTCACATAATAAAAGCCAGCGCATTTCTGCTATGTACAGGACTAGCCTATTTAATCAGGTTTTGTTTTCAAGGGCTTCAATCACTTGTGAACATTGTATTGCCACCTGGTTTGGCACCATAGTTAATATAATGGTGCTTGTTGATGAGTTTTAAAATTACTTAAAGCACAACACCATTTTTTGGATAATTCAATGCATGGCTAAAAGAACAGGGTTGACAGTAAGACCTTGCTAAAAGTCTGTATAAACTGAAAAGAAATTAAGGCAGGGGCTCAGATTATTTAGTTTGTTCTGGCATGAAATATCAGTAACAAGTAGTAGATACATTACATTTCAGCAGTGTGATTTGAAGTTAAATTACTTTTGTTTCATAGCAGAGTCAGGGGAAATGTGGTTATGCTGGAAGTTACCTATATATATATATATATAAAAGTCTTCTGCAGTGAAGGCTGTTGCAAAAAAATTATTTAGCTTTTCTGCAATGGCTTTGTCTTCCTTGAGTGCTCCTTTAACACCTTTATCATCCACTGACCCTACTGATTGTTTGGCAGGCTTTCTGCTTCTGATATACTTTAAAAAATTGTTGCTGTTAGTTTTTGTGGCTGTTGCTAGTTATTTTTCATATTCTTTTTTGGCCTGCCTAATTATACTTTTGTTGCTGGAGTTTATGCTCCTTTCTGTTTTCTGCCATAGGATTTGGCTTCCTACTTTTAAAGGATGTCTTTTTGTCTCTAGCTCCTGCTGCTTTTACTCTGTTTTAACCATGGTGTTTTTTTGGTCCTCCTCTTTTTTTTTTTTTTTTAATTTGGGGTATTGTGCTGGGGTGTCCACCCCACACAGGAGTGGAAAGGGTTAATGGAGACTCAGATGGGTCAATTAACCTAGTAGATTGAATGTTGAAAGTCCTGATTAGAGGAACAAGCTCACCTGTGCAGCAGGCACAAGCAGGGCCTGTATAAAGTCAGGTAGCTGATGACTGCTAGAGGGCTGTTGCTGGGAAGGGCTGTAGTAAAGTAGGCTGCAATTACTCTTTGATTGGAGGGCTTGCAAACCTGGGGGAGCCAGATAAGTAGGAAGAAGCTCAGGCATGCAGTAGTAAGGGGTGGTTGCTTGTTCTAGGGTCACTGGATGGACCCCAGTGCAGAGGGTGGGCTTGGGCTTGGGTTCTTCTACCAGCCACTGGAGAACGGCAAGGGCACCGGAGGTGCTAGACAGACAGCAGATCTGGCAAAACTGTGGATTTCTTGAAAAGGGAGGACCCTAATTACCTGGCTGGAGGGCCAAGCCATGAAGAGGAGATGGTAGATCTGGGAGTGGGTAGGGCTGGAGAGCCAGACAATACAGAGGAGACACCACCAGAGGGGAGCATAAGCTTGGAACAGCTAATTCCCAGCATGGCCAGCAGAAGGCACTGTGGGTGGTGAGTGAACCCATATCAGGTATACATGTAGTTTGGGCCTCTGTTACGGTGTTTTAAAATAGTTAACATGGAGTTTGCAGGTATTTCACTCTTGTGACTATTCCTGTTAATTTCCCTAGCTACCTCACTTTTGTGTAGTTCCATGTTTTGAAATTAAATGCTATTGTGGTGGGGGTTTTGGATATTTACCCCCCCCCATGTTAAATTTAATTATATTATGATCACTATTATTGTGCAGTTCACCTACATTCACCTCTGGGATCAGATCCTGTGTTCCACTTAGGACTAAATCAAGAATTTCTTCTCCACTTGTGGGTTCCAGGGCTAGCTGCTCCAAGAAGCAGCCATTAATGGTGTCTAGAAATTTTGTTTCTGCATCCCATCCTGAGGTGACTTCTCAGTCAGTATAGCTGAAATCCCCCATTATTAATGGGTTTTCTATTTTTGCAGTCTCTCTAATCTTCCTGAGCATTTCACAATCATCGTCACCATCCTAGTCAGGTGGTCTGTGATATGTTCCTACTGCTATACACCCTGCAGCATCCACAGCCACACCTGAGACAAAATCAGTCTTATAGTGAACAAGCCAGTAGCACCTCTGAGAGGCAAGTTTGAACTTTGGGTGGGCACCGATCAGAAGTCTCAGCTTTGCACTTTCAAGGACAAAGAGCCTCAGTTGCTTGGTTATTGCTCTGCATTTCCCATAAAGATGAAAAAAGTTTGTATTTAAAACAAAAACACGCTTTGGGGGAATCTTGGAAAACGCTTTTGCGAGATTTCCTAATTTTCTTAAGACCAGAACTGGCTGCTGAGGGAGGGAAAACTCTTACTGCAGCAAGGAACATAGGAAATACTATACTGAGTCAGGCTAGTCAGTGGCCTAGTCCAGTATCCTGACTCCTACAGCGGCCAGAACCAGATGCCTCAGAGAATGGCACAGTAGGCATATGTAGCTCTAGGTGCGGATGGAGTTTTGCTACAGTGAAATCGACAGGGCGCCCCTGAGTTCCCTCTATACTCTGAAATGATATTCAGTATCTTTCTAGTGATTTGCATCTTCAAAGTATTATGCAACCATTAAAGTCTGCAGAGGGAAGTGGCATGTGATTTCAGTCTCCATTGAACAAAACACTAAAAAGCGTACAAGAGGGAAAAATCCATTATTGCCAGGGAAATGGACTGGATAATCTAATTCCAACTCTACCATCTGGGATGCATCATTCATGTTGAGTTCACATTAGGGTTACTATCTGGGCGGAGTTTGAAATAATGTACATACCTGCAGTTATTAGTAAAAGGAATAGGGTGGATAGGAACACTGGCCACTCTGGGTGGGGGGGTTCGCTAATGTATTGGCTTTTACCTTTTCCCCTGCAAGTTCTTTGGGGCAGGAATTCTGAACTTTGGCTTCCCCTTCAAGTATTGTAAATTGCCACGTACGCTTTCTACAGAAATAATCCCAGGCTTTTCTTGCACACAGAATAAAGGCTTTACAGCTTTTACATCTCTTATCTATGAGAACAATCTGTAAGGGCAAAAACCAGGCACCTTTTAATATCCTTTCCATTTAAGAGAAAAGGGAAACTTGTCAATCAGCAGGAAATACTTAGTCTTTCTGGCAATTCAGAGTCACCCCTCTATCTCTAGCAGGCAGAATGATTATACAAGACCAGGGCCTCTTTACAGATTAAATCTATTACTAAATTTAGATACTTCTCACTAGAGTTAGTATCAGCAGAGTTATCTGATCAGAACATCTTTGGTGGCAGTGACATCTGTGCTATGGATGTGTGAGCCTCCGCCTCCTGCCCCAGCACTGCTGCGTGGCTTAGTGTTGGGAACATTCTGCACAACCAGCACAGCATGGGATGCTGAGACATTTTAGAACTTTACAAAGCAACTGAAACTTCCACCATCATCTGCCTGTGAGTCCTAGCCAGCACCACATTCTGAGCACATCTTACTGAGGGGTTCAGCATTTGCTGTGGATGTGATGGGAGAGGGGCATTGTTTAAACCAGGTATTTATAAAAAGATGAGTTTTAATATGTGCAGCAAGCCTCATTCTTTCATCCCTGGGTCAGGTCATAGTAACACTTCAGATCTAACAGTCCATTGCAGCTTATATTGACCAGGGAACTGATGTCCTGACAAAAGCTGTGATAACCCAGACACCAAAAGTACTAATATATCTTTTAAGAACTTGCCCTGGGAAGAGAGAGGTGATGGACTCACAAGGCTGGAAGTGACTGGCCCTTTGCAGGTCTGTGTTTAAAAGCATTGTAGGCAGGTGGATTGCACTGAGTTGTCCTCATCACTCACATTCTTGTGCCATGACAGTGAGTAAATCAAACCATCTCTCCATGGGACTTCACGGCTGCTACTGTAACGAGGCAGAACCAGGCATTTCTCCTCTATAGTTCTAAAGTAGCCATGGTATATACAGCCCCCAACAGGCTACCCAAAGCTGGGGGGGGGGCAGTCCTGAAGGGACACTTGTTTCTCTGTAGTAGGGGCTAGATACATTGCCTTCTGCGGAACCATTCCTACCATCACCCTGGTCAGGGCCTGAAAAGGTCCCTTGAAGGCCTACAGCCATTGCTTTCTTATACAGTGCAGAACATGTATCCTTTGTTTTATCAACAAGCAACAGCGATCAGCCTGATCCAACTCAATCCACCTTGGAGAGAGTCCTGGCACTCAGCCCTAGATAACAGGAAATGGGCTCATGCAGAAGAAACATGCAGGATTCTCATTCTTGTATGATTTATCAGCTTTAAATACAAAGACTCCATAATAGATTGAAACAGATTACACAGAGGTGTGTGTGTGTGTGTCTGTCTGTCCATCCCATTTTCATTTCCAGGTGACCATCCTCCCTGGGTATATATAGAGAGAATGAGTTTCCACTGTAACTCCAAGGGGGAAACTAACAAGCTTCCATTAAGTTTCCTCCTTTTTCCTGAGCCCCAATATGATCAGTTTAAACTATGAACAACAATGGGAGTAGACCCCGTACAGGCTCACAAATTCCATTTATAGCATAGACCAGAAGGTGATGATGCCTTTGGTCATGTTCAAGGCTTTAGTCTGGTTACAGAACACAGTGTGGTCTAAATTACACTACACATTAGAACCATGTCATTACTGAGTCAGGAGCCAAGCACAGGTCCTAGGAATCTCTTGTGGCTGGCTCCAGCCACAGGAACATAAACATCCCTCCATTCTGAGTCACTTCACAATCTCTTTGTGTTGTTGGTGGCTGTTATAAAAGAATAATTCCCTTGAATCAAATATCTCATTGAACATTAAATATATCCTGGCGCATGTTAGAGAAACACCAAGTTTAAAAAAAAATCTAGTAAAATCTAGCAGCTGGCAGATCTATGTTTGTGTTTTATAGTGGGGGAAGATCACAAACATAAGGCACTTTCAAAACTCAGACCCACAGTTAATTTGACCTCTTGTACTGGCTTTAGTTCTGTTCTACCCAGGGTTCGATTTAGGGTTACATGCACCAGTCCCACGAGGCAACTGATTTCCATTTCAATAATTTTTAAAATTAAAAGTGGAGCAGGGATGGGAGAGATTCTCTAAATTCCTTTCACTTATGCCTTCCCCTCCAAATGCATTCACCTGCCCACCCCAGCTGAGTCAGAGCATCTACTCCTGCCGCTGCGATGGCAGGATGCAGTACCACTGAGAGCCCAGCCGTACACTCCCAGCACTAGGGGGCTGAGCCTGCTGTCCCTGCAGCAGCATTCCCAGCTCCTGATGACCAAGGACATTGAGAACCCAAATGCGGAGGTCACACATTTAAAAATAAATATGGTGCCTAGATTTCAAAGCCTTCCTATCTGAAGTTTATTCCCAAACATTCACAGAGCAGGATGTGACAGAACTGGCTGAATTCTCCATGATCCAAGGCTTCCCACTGTCAGGAGCCTGTCCATTTCCTTCACTCACCTGCTTGGACAAAGCCCTTCTCTCAGGGCCATACTTAGGCTGTGAGTTGAGCTCAATGGGATATACAAAGGATGCTCATATTTCTTCAGCTGATGTGCTCCAGTCAGACGTTTAGTGTTTCAATTAGGTTTAACTGAAAACCACTTCCTTGGTTTATAAAATGCTCATCTCAGCAGTGAGAGAATTCAAACCACCCTCCAGCATGCTCTGGAACCAGCATGGGCTAGAGTATACTTATAAACCCAAGACCTTTCTCAAATGTGCCCTAGTGTGTCAATACAGATTCAGAGGCTTTTAAAAGCCAATTTCAAACCCAATAATTTGGTGCCTTAGCAATAGTAAATAATCATTTACATTGTGCCTGTATCCCACAGGATTACAAAGCAGTTTACCAACAAGCCAGTAGCCAGACTCTAGGGATCATTACACCTCCCCAGTGAAATGCAGTCAGCTCTGGGATGGAGCACAGAGTTGTTAACAATTACAGCTAATGAAACACAACAGTTTAAGATAGTAACAGTAGGAATACCTAATACTTAGCACTTTATATCTTCCAAGCGCATGTAAATATAAAGTGAAGAAGTTGTATCCATTAAGAATTGCAGGGCGAATTTAGATGAACAGAATATAATTACCCAAATTGGAACTTGTCCAAGCCCCTAATGCATATAAAATATGCCATATTAATTTTAGGCCCTGCATCATGGAGTACTTTGCAGCCATTGCAACTATGGGAGCTGAAATGCATTAGCTCAGCTTCACAGGCGACAACTTGCTCTTGTGCAGAAAAATCCAATTTCCATATTTAGTTGTCTTTTAAGTATTTCATTTGGTTTTTAAGGCAACAAAAGATGAGTTAAATTCCAAAGGTATTTGTGAGTTGTAGGAACACAAAATAGCACCTCCAATGATATGTTTGTGGGGTATGGGGGTAGGAGGGCAGGAGGGATTTTATAGTAACAAAGTGCTGTGTCATGATTGCTGATAGGTTGGGAATTTGTACCCAAACCTCAGCCCAGCACAAATTTAAAATCGCCCTGAAATACAGGATTAAATGGAGAGACAAAAATCATGAAGCTAGCAGCAGGGCAAAGCACATGGATGAAATTCAGGGATCCACTTGGCAGTGTCCTGGTTTCCATCTCTCTCTTCTGAAGTCTCAGGGAGAAAGATTGGAGGGTATGTCAACTCATAGGTGGCTTGGAGATGACTTTGATGCAGCTCTGAGGGATTCTTCCTTGGTTTGTTCTCCATATGTAGCTGATCTCACTTATTCAGCCTTTTTCGCTTTCCGTTTCCGTGTGCCTTCGTTCAGCTCTTCCTTAGATTTTGCAGAAGCAGGAGGTGGGGAGGGATCATAGGAACTCTCCTGGTGGTCGTGGGGATGACTGTCATGCCCACTGGAAATGAAGCCGAAGAGCACTGGACAGATGAAGCCTTCTATTGGCGTGAATGGTGAGGCATGTGAGTGAGTTGCAGTCATGAACACCTGCCATGCAACAGCAGAGACAGGCAGTTATTGATCACATACCTCACTTGTGACATACTAGCTGACAAGCAATGTGCCTGCCCCCAGCTCCCTAAAGCTTTGTAGGGAAGGTCAATATTGTTAAGCAATTTGGGTCGTCAGTGCTGGGACCTTAATCTCCCACATCTTCTGGAAGACTGGGAGAACTCAACCGCCCGTTTTTCCATAGGCTAACTCCAGTGTGAACAACCAGGGCCTTTAATAACAGCCTAGGAGGGTCACCCAGAGCTTGGTACAAGAGCTTGTCCTAAGCCTTCTCTTGTACACAAGCCAATGGAGTCTATAGGGTGCTCTCTGTCTGACTCATTGCTAATCGTCCTTGCCAAAAATTCCATTTTCAACATTTCAGGCCAACTCATTTTTAAACTTAATAGAAAAGAAACTCTTACTGTCAACACCCACTGGGCAGAACTGCAGGACCCTACATGGAAATATTTTTATGTTAGGAGAGGGGACATTGTCATTCATTCAGATTCTATCCAGTGTAAAGTGGCATCCTAGAAGGGAGGAGTTAACATTAAACTATTAACTCCGCCAACCTGACTCCTTACTCCTCTAATATATCTCCCCATCTCACTCCAGCTCTACACCTTTGTGGGGATATGCCTCACCTAACGTACTGTCTCCAGAACTGTGGCAATCCCACCCCCTGCTAACCTGATTCAATACCTCTATAGCATTACACACCCCCAACCTGCCTTTGTATCCCTATGGGATTCATCTCTCCCAGCCTGAATCTGTATTCCTGTGGCTATAAACACCCCTTCTTTTCTTTGGGTCTGTAGACTCTTTAGCAGCGAACCTGTCGTAAACTCACCTTGCAAACAATCATAAACATGGTGAAGAAGAAGATGAGGTTGGCTTTAGAGATAGGGAGCCAGTGAGTCTGCTGCAGGACGAAGAGGATTGCTCCATACAGACTGGCTTTTGTTGGGCTAGGAAGGAAATGAGGTCTCATTTCATACAGCATGTCAGGTAGAACTGCACTGAATAGGAGGCACTGATCTTGGATATGTTCTCAGTCTGAGAGAGAATTTAGTTTAGCTACTTACAAGGACATATGAAGAATTTCATTTGTTTCTGGCTTCCAGACTCCACGCAACAGTTGCTCAAAATTAGACACCAAGGCAATGCCAGAACCTGTGAAACAGTGAAAGTGAAGTGGTGAAATCGCCAAACCAGAAAGGCCATGCAAAAGCATAATTCTTCCCAGCTACATGGGAACCGATAGTCCTAAAAGGAATAAAAAACCCAATCCCAATCAAACAAAAGTCATCATAGAATCAACATCCGAGCCAAAGCTAAACCCTTGTGTACAGCTCTGTAAAGTGTCTGGTACTGTAAGGGAAGGGTATCTAGTACCCACCACAATCAGGAGGCCTGAAACAGACCACACAACGTCTTTTAGGAAACACCACAAGGAAAATGGATTTAAACTTTCTGGCATAGATAGAAACTCCTTGAAAAATAGATAGGTGAGACTGATGTCTAATGGTTACATGCATGGGACAGGCAACCAAGAGCTTCTGAATTTTATCCGCATATCTGCTACTAACTCCCAGTGTGGCCTCAGGCAAATCACTTAGCCTCTCTGTGCATCAGTTTCCCCATCAATAAAATGGGAACGATGACCCAATTCATAACTATGATACAAAGTTTAAAGAATCTTTGTGCTTAAGCATCATTATTAGGAATCCATTAGCTTCATTCCCAGATAACAGGGTCACTGCTGAGAGACATGAGGCAAATGCCTCTGATGCACTTCCAGACTTTCCTCTTTCTTTTCAGGGGCTGAGTGTACCACCCGTGAGTTACAGTAGCTCAGGATTTACCTTTGACCCATCCAGTAACCACCATAATGAACCACCCATGGTGGTAATGGTGGTGAGCATGGTAGACCCCAGCAGCAATTTTACGAACTCGGACCACCTCCTTCATTGCCACAAAGATGAGCTTCACAGGAAGGAAGCTGACACACTTGTAGAAGAGGTTCATGGGGCAGAAGAAAATCAAATACCTGGAACAAAACCACAAAGAGTTCAAGCAGCCACCCATGTGTATTAATCTGGATTGTGTAGAAGATGGTGAGGCACTAGTGTCTGTGCTGCTGTTCTGAGTTACTGAGTCATGAAGAAGTCAGAGATGGGTGCAACCTGCACAGAGTACAAAATTCCCTTTGGAACTGGGAAACTAAATTTTTTTCAGTGGCCATTGCTGAATTCTGCAGACCTTTTACCATTGTGATCAACACAACTGTGTCCACAAAATTCCACAGAAGTGCTTGCACTTCTTCCACTGCACCCCACTCTTACCCCAAAGACAGCCTCTTTTCAGGGCCAGTCCAGTGTGTGCTGTTTTTGTAAACTATACTACAGTTTAACTGAGGCAGTTATGAACAGAAATATTATATGCTTGAGTTGACTTCAGCCTATCTAATCAAAACGTTAGGTCATCAATAAGATTAACTGGAAATTAGGTCCAGCAATTCAAAAAACTAATCCACACTCCTCCATGTCTAAACCACCTCTTTTTCCTAATTATCCAAATTGAACAATGGGAGCACCTACTCGCCCCCGCACAGCTCTGCACATACACACATACAGCACTTTGTAATGGTTTACCAAACTAGATGAAGTGTGAAAGACTCACCATACTGCTGTAGCCAGGAGCACACTAGAGTTATTGCTGAAAAAATCAATAGGAGCTTCCCCAAGTAGCATATCGGCAATAATGTAGCTTCCAAAGCAGTGAAGCATAGCACAAAGCCATGAGGCAACAGGGCTCTGATGGGACATCTCAACAGCTCCTGTGAAACATATTCCAGTTGAGAAAATATACTCTACACACACTTCACAACCTCCAGGCTTCATCTTGCTGGGAGACTTGACCTGCATGGTCTCCATTAGAAAAAGGGCACTGAACAGTATTTGTTCATGTAAAGAAAAACTAATTGTATTGACCAGGAGAGATGCCCCATTAGGCATAAAATCATGAAGCAATTGGACTATCCCTAAACAACATAGCTAAGCAGAGAATAACTAAACAAGACTGTGAAATAAAATTACAAAGTGGAAGGGCTAACTGCTCTTCCTTCTAATTTCTGATCACCTCAAAGCAGTAGCTTGAGATTCTAGTTGTAACCCAATGAATTTCAGTGCATAGATCTAGGTAGTATTCTAAGAGTTTGAATTGCACAAAAATGCTAGGTATTCTTGTTCCATTGTGATCTAGGCATGTGCCACAGAAAGTGGACCAAGTTTTACAATTTCTGGAGGAAAGAAACTCTTATGAGCAGTGTGTTGCAGAACCATGGCTGGAAGTAGAGCAGTAGCAGGCTAGGAGGTCCCATCCCTCAGCAGGTGCAGGGCATGTTCCCACTGAAGGAACAGTTTAAAAAGACACTGGTCCCTCAGGAAAAGGGTGCAAGGTGTTTCACAAGTGGACAAAGTTGATGTTGAGTTGTCAGGAGTAGCAACAATTTTGTGAAGGCTGCTCTAGCAGTAGAGGCTTCGATTCTTGGTGCTGTTTAAAAAAAAAAAAAAAATCCCATGTCTCACTAGGGGTGTCATGTCAGAAGGAAAACCTTATTTATAGTTTATTAGCCAGATAAACTGCATCTCTAAGTAGGCCTCAGAACCAAGCTGGTGTGTGTTATCTTTCAGGGTAAACCCAGCCTCTTTTTCCATGGTGATGACAAATATGGGGGCAAAGAAAGTCCAAGCAGACTGGTTTAGGGGCTTGTACTGAACCCTTCATGCTCCACTTGCAGCTTCTTAAACAGGACAAAATTCTGTAAAATGCCCATAGAATCCTAGAGGAAGCCCCCCTGCAGTTGAATGACATTGCAAAGTATTAAGAATCAAGGACACTAACAAAAACTCATTAGCTTATTTCTGAAGCAGCCTCTAGCTAAAGTGGTCAGGGTGATAGACAACAACACACAGTAAAAACATTCTGATCAAAGAGCTCTCTTAGAACTTATACACACAAAACAAAGAGGCCATTTAGTAAAGGAAAACGAGTGGGGAGGAGGATCCAGGGTCAACTAAATCAGATTAAATCATCTATTAAAATAAAAAATTATTAAAGTGTTGCTTAGAGGACTGCAAGGAATAGTCTTAGGACTTATCACAGCAAAAGCCCAATCACTTGCCAGTCTGAGCCATGACAATGAGACACGACAGCATGATTTTCAAGGATGTGGTCTTAAATTTGGACATATCTGATTTTAAGCAGGACAAGACCTCTGGGATCTACTTTCCTTGCTCCAGGCTAGGAGAGGCAATAGCAGGCTTGTTAAATTTATATTCTTATAAAACATTTTTCCAGATGCGTTGCTTTGCAGGTATTACCAACAAGCATACTAAATTAGTTTTCTTCTATTTGTTTATGTTACTGTGGTCTGTGCGCTTTACAGATTGTTTGATTTGCAGCAGGTCCCTTACACAAGGTGTTACAAGCCAACTAGATAAAATTCCACTGAAGGTGAAGAGACTGGAATAACAAACGCAACAAGACCATGCATTTCTGCAACATGTGAAAGCTGATGGGTCAGGACTGTGTAGATGAGTCTACAGAGAGCTCTTGCTCTCCCTGAATTAATCAGTCCCCTGTTGCTCAGGACACTGATGCTAAACTTTCAGGGAAAGTTAAAGGGAAACAATGCTTTTAAACAAAGACCTGCATAGGGCCAGTCACTTCCAGCCTTGTGAGTCCATCACCTCTCTCTTCCCAGGGCAAGTTCTTAAAAGATATATTAGTACTTTTGGCGTCTTTTGGGTTATCATATCTTTTGCTCAGGACATCAGTCTCCTGGTCAATAAAAGCTGCAATGGACCGTTAGATCCGAGGTGTCACTATGCCCTGATTCGGAGAGGAAACTTTGTAACACTTTCAATGTGATAGGGACAGCAGAAATGCCTTCAATTCTTTTTAACTTTATTTTTTATTTTTATTTTTGCATAATGAAACAAACCTATATAAATACATGCACAGGATGGAAATACTATATAAATAACAGTTCAGTATTCGTTGTGTAGTGTTTTTCAGGTTTTATAAATAAATCCTGTACCTATAGAGCTTATGCAGGGCATCCGTTATTAAAGTGACTAAACACACAACTAACCTATGAGTAATGGGGACAAATATATACTTAACTGCAAAAGTATTGAATACTTTCATGTGTAACCAGACATTCTCATATTTCTTCCAAGCATTTCTGTTACACAGTCTTTGCCCCCTTCCCCACCCATTAATGCAGTAGTAGAGAGTTTATTAAGCCAGTCTAGGTATGAGGAAGGAATTGCAGATTTCCATTTTCTCCAGATAATTCTTTTGGCCACTAAAATAGCTACTGCAATCCATTTCTTAATGTTAACGGGTAATATCAACTCACCCAGCACCCCTAAAATACACAAACTTGAAGAAGGAAAGATAGCAACACATAGTTTTTGATAGCACATTGAATATAGTGTTCCTGAACACGTGCATTTTTAACAGGTATAGAGATGTATGAAAGGTTGGCATGTATGTGTTTGCATCTCCAAGATTCATTGTGTGTTGCCAATCTAGCCTTAAACAAATGTTCTGGAGTCCAGCAGTATCTGTTTAACATCTTGTTCTGGAAGAATTGCAAGGATAAAGAACTCAAAGTATCTTTCACGTTTAAGCCAGATATCCTTCCAGGTTTCTGTTGTAAGAGTAAGGCTAAGGTTCCCCCCTTCCCAAACCCACCCCTTTTTCTTTGAGATTGAGAGGGTAATGCAAAGCATTAATCCACCTATAAGTAATACCTACAAAGTTATTTTTGTTTCCATATTTCTTAACGTGTTCTTTTAAAGCTAAAAGAGTTGAAACCAGACCAGTTTTCTCCTATCCCTGCATGAATCCTTGAGCATAGCCATGGAAAGAAGGAACTATGAGACAGTGGTAGCTGATGTTTGTTACACATGTCATTGAAGGAGGCTAGTCTTTCATCTTGTATTATATCTTTAATTTTTGTAATCCTTTTCCTATCCAAATTTTCTTAACTGTAGAGTTGGCCTGGATCCTGAGGCATGGGTTATCCCATAGTTCTGTGAGAAGAGAATTAGTGACTACAGCATCCAGTCTTATCTTCATGTGTTGCAGGATGCCCCATGAAGATGCAAAGATTGGATTTTTCCTTAAGGGTATGGGTACCCTTTTAAGGTATATAAAAAAAGAGAAGAAACCAAAGCATATAGTTAAACTTATTTCTTTCTCAATCCCTTCAATTCCCTTTGTCTCATTGAAACTACCAATTGCATTAAATGACTGTAAATATGACCACAACTTATAGGCCTCAGCAGACTTTGCTATTATCTGATTTAGTTGAAGTCTATGAACTAGCCAAGAGTTAACCCCTGGTGCAGCTGTTACACTCTGTAGACACCAGAAGGAATGATGATTTGGTATTCCATTTCAGAAATGGATAGCTCTGCCACTGCCTAAAAATAAAAAAAACAACTGGGATCATTTTAGCCTTGGCCTATATGCCCCCTGGAACCACCACCACCTGTTCAGCTTGTTCATCACAAAATAACTAGTTAACACACAAACAGTGATCCTGAAGCTTTAAGATAAGAGAAGGAGGTTATATGATTCTTTGCTGCTCCTATGCTAGCTCTCAGATGCCATGTAAAGTGAAAAATAGGGCCAGTCTGTAAAGCAGTGGTTTTCAACCAGGGTGTGTACACCCCTGGCAATACATAGAAATCTTCCAGGAAGTATGTCAACTCCTCTAGATAAATGTTGTTAAACCTGGGGATGTGACCCGTGTGTAGAGTGGAGAGGGGAGGGGAGGGGAGGGGAGGGAAGCTGGGGGATGGATTTAGGTGGGTTGCAAGTGGAGAGCTGGCATTAGGGAATGGTCAGCATGGCAATGTCACAGGGAGGCCCCCAAAGCTGTTACAGGCTTCAGCCCGAGCCCTGCTGGGACTAGTGCCATAAAGCATAAGTAATATTTTGCTACTCAAACTCCTCACTCTAAGAACAATCTGCTGCTTCTAATATATCAGAAAACCTCCCTCTTCCCCCAAAGTCCGCCATCACAGACAGGCTTCTGCAGGGAAACCGTTTAAAAACAAATTCTGCAAGATGCTGTATCACCTTGAACTCGTACCAGCACCCATGTGTGGTGTTTCAACTGGTGTTTGCTAGCTGTCAACTACAAATGGCCAAGTACACTGCTTGTGATCACAAAGAAGCTGCTATTTTGTCTGGCAAATAATTACCCAACATAGCCTGTGTCAGCAGGGGATAGAACTCAGTTCAGTAACTCCACTGGCAGGCCAGAGAATGAAAGGATAGTAAAATTCTGTTCTGCTGAGTTACCATTACCAACAAATCCCCACGGCAATAATGACGCCTGGAGCCTGCCATATAACAGGAGCATGCCTTTGCCATGAAGAGAGAACTTTTACATATCTTTTGGGACAGCTGGAAAAATCAGTGAAAATAAAACTAATATGGTAGCTTTTTAGGCAGTTTCTTTAGGAGTTAATGTCAACCTTCAAGTTTACCTACAGCAATGCTGATCTCATCTGCCACATAACACCATGTCATCTCACCCAAGAAGCATATATTACTAACCACTCCCTGATCTCAACTATAGAAGCTATTGGCTGAAGGAACCTAGGAACACAGCAAGAGGCTACTGATGTGCAACACAAGAGGGTTTTGACCTGGGTTGCCTGTTTAAGTAAATAAAGGCTACTTAAGTATTCGTCTCAGGTATACCTGTTAGGACCGGCCTGTAAGTGATTAAATCTGGAAAACCCTGAAGCTCTGTTTAAAGACACCAAATAAAATGTCAGTCCTCTAGTACAGAAATCTGCCTTACACTGCATAAAGCAGAATTGGAGCATGTCAAAGCCACACTGACCTGGACTGTTTCTTATTTATTTATTAGGCAGTTATGCTGATAAAATCCATCTCTGCATTTTTGAGGCACCTCACAACTCAGATATTGCTGATGTCAAACTAGTCACCTTATCCAAGAGCTGACTGATTCCGAAAGGGGATGAAAAATCCATTAAAACCAAAAAATTCCTGACCCCCTGATATGCTGCCTCAAAGACATTATATGGAGAATTTTAATAAGGATATTTATGAAATTTACATTTCTCTTCAGTTTAGGATTTTTAGGGTGTTCCATAGACCCTCTGGGTTCTGGCAAATTTCCAAGTCATACTGCCTTCTAAACCCGAACACTAACCAAAATACATGCTAAAAAAGACACCAATCACTCTTCTCTGAAAAGTATGCTCTAATCATGTAAATCATTTACAATCTAACCTTTGATGGTGGAATTCTTGGACGAGCTAATTTAATTCCAATCCATCTGCAGGAATTCCAGCCTCTCGTTTGGAACAAATAATGATGGTGACAATGCATACCTGAAATCCATGCAAAAACTACAAGGGCTATTCTACCCTCACACCCAGGTACTCCCATGACCTCAGTGAGTAGCACAGACAATAACAGCAGCAGAATTCAGAACGTGAAGTTTAAAAATTACAGATTTCATTTCAATGCCCTTTTTTGGGATGGGGGGATCTAAATACTCGTTGGAGGAATGATTTGCTTGGTGGATGTAGTGTGAGTATCTTCACACAGACACGTACCAAAATGCCATTAGGTGGACATAGCCAACTGGCAGATTAGGACCTCTCATTTATGGTTTCTTTGTGCAATGATTTCAGCCATGGCTAGTCTATGCAGGCATAATGCAGATGGGGGCAATGCAAACTGCTCTCTCACAGATCTGCCACTGCCCGTTAATTCCGACCTGCAATCCTAATTCCAGGATCCTACACCTCTCTGCTAATGCATCTCATTCCTGATCTGCTATCTCAGTTCTGGTCTTTTATTGAGCAAAGCCTGCCAACCGTTGCCAATTTTTTGGTAGTACTGGTGGACATAAGGATGTGGCTTCAGCTGAGGGTGAATGCAGGTCTCTCACGGTAAGAGCAATGCATACTAATTCACTCCTCCCAGGCACTAGCTCCATCCAGTTAAGGAGATCCACTGCTAAGCGGTTCAAAGGCTTCATGTACTGTTCCTTCTGATTGGACTCATCTTGCCTGGAAGTGACTGAGACAATTCATGTTTTATCATTTAACAACCAACTAAAATTAGTTTCTAACAGCACCGAGGAGAGTTCAACACATTTACTTTGCTTATTATTCTTTTCTCAGAGATGTGAGAGCTCTAGGACATAGAGAATTTACACTTTGTCCAACTAAGAACCATGCCAGCAACTGGCCAAGGGTCACACCTATTTTGTATTAAATGGGTCACATTTAAGTCCTCCTCATTTCTGATATGGAGAGAAGCCTGTGGAAACTAGAGGTTCCAGAATGCATTGACCTGTTTTGATCAGACCAACCTTACACCTCTGTATTAAAGATGAGAGTTGCTCCCAGTAACATTGAAGAACTCCATGAGATGTATTTGACTCTCAAGCTGTACTTTGATTGCCTTTGTTCCTAGCCCTCCTGTTTCCCTCCCTCCAAACTATCTCCTTTCTTACTATGTTTGTTCCTGAAGTGATCTGACCTTTGGTGATTTGGTTGGAGGCTTTTCAGCCTGTCCTCCAGGAGTAAGAAAATCTCACTAAGACTGCATTTTCAGGCACTCCAACTTTCTTCTTTACAAGGCATCACCAGCATTAGCACCATCAGGAATCCTGCACTTTGGTCCAATACTAATCAGTATTTTAATCAATGACTTGGTTAACAGAGAGGGGAGAGTGCTTATAAAATCTGTGGATGACACCAAGCTGTGTAACCTTTTGTAACCTTTATGTTGAAATGTTTCCAATTAAATTAAAATTGTTAAAGGTAAGGCAATAAAACCCAACTTGTTTTCAGGTTCAAGCCTCGAGGTCAGTTACAGGAAATGTATGCAGTAGAGGACCACCAGATGACACTTGAAATGATAAAAACCAAATTTTATTTAAAAGAAAATGATTAGTTAAGTAAACAGGCTTGCAATTACCACTTAGACAATACTACAATTATACTTGCACTCAAAGATTAGATAGGGTATCAATGGGTGATGAGTCCACTGTCAACATAGTGAAGTACACCCTGGAACCTAATGGTACCCTTTTGATATTAATTGGAGCTCTTCTGTAATTTAACAAGGCTACTCCTTTTATAATCCATTAAAATACTCATTAATTTTAAATTACCTTACCATAATTACATTTCATCACCTCCTTATCGGCTCTTTAGATAACACATTATTTAAATGAACATCTGCACCAATATATTTCCAATACTATCAATACAGATAACATTTTAAAAAAACAGTCACAATACTCAAAAACACATTAAAAGCTTTGCTCAAACCAATTATAACCAAAACATAACTACACCATAACCTTGGGTGCTGTCCTTGCTAACCTTAATTTTCCCATCTTACTATTTCCAGTATATCTTTAACTTTTCCACATTCACAGTAGCAATCTCTACATTTCGGCTAACTTTAATCCCAAGCCTCATTTTTACTTTACGTATTTTATTGACTACACTTGGAAGGAGTGGCAAAGCGGTTAGAGGACAGGATTAGAATTCAAAATGCCCTTGACAAATTTGAGAATTAGTATGAAATAAAAAAAGATAAAATTAAATAGAAGTGCAAGATTCTTCCCTTAAAAAGGAAAAATCAGACGCACAACTACAAAATGGGGAATAACTGCCTAGGTCAGGGGTGGGCAAACTTTTTTACTCACGGGCCACACACAGCACCCAACACACTGCACCCCAGCAGCCAGCACTTCAGCACTTCAGACCACCCTCCGCCATGAAATTGACTCGCCCTTGTCAATTTCGGCGGCGGAGCTGGAGAGTGGGGCTGTACTTTGGACATGGGAAGAATTTTTGCTCTGGTCCTCTAGTGACCAAAAAGTAAAAAAGTTTGCCCACCCCTGCCCTAGTCACTAGGGGAGCTGCGTTCCGGAGCCGCGGCTCGCCGTGGCTGAAGAGCCGCATGCGGCTCGGGAGCCGCGGGTTGCCGACCCCTGGCTTAGGTGATGGTACTGCTGAGAAGGATCAGGAGATTATAGAGGATCATAAATTGAATATGAGACAACAATGTGATGCAGTTGCAAAAAGGCTAATATAATTCTGGGGCATATTAACAGGAGTGTCATATGTAAGACATGAGAAATAACTGTCCCATTCTACTCAGTATTAGTGAGGTCTCAGAACGAGTACAATGTCTAATTCTGGGTGCCGCATTTCAGGAAAGATGTCAATAAAGTGGAGACAGCCCAGAAAATAGCAACAAAAATTATAGAAGGTTTAGGAAACCTGATCTATGAGGAAAGGTTAAAAAAACTGGGCATGTTTAGTTTTGAGATGAGAAGATGGGGGGAGGGGGATGAAATGATAACAGGCCTCAAATATGTTAAAGGCTGTTACAAAGAGGATGGTGATCAATTGTTCTCCGTGTCCACTGAAAGGACAAGAAGTAATGGTCTTAATCTGCAACAAGGATTTAGGTTAAATATTATGAAAATCTTTCTAACTACAAGGGCAGTTAAGATCTGGAATAGGTTTCCAACAGACCATGAATTTCCCATGATGGGAGGTTTTTAAGAGGAGGTTGGACAAACGCTTGCCAGGGATGGTCTTCGTTCTGCCTCAGCAGAAGGGGCTGGACTTGATGACTTCTTGAGGTCCCTTCTAGCCCTACATTGTTATGATTCTATTAAACTCTTCATTCAGATTTACTTTTATTCAAAAACCTATATGCAGAAATGGTCTGTAAGGAGAAGTTGTGTCCCCTTGTAGACACTTAACATTACTTTCTACTTGGAAGCAGTAATCCTTCTGATTCTAATTTTGGAAAGGAATTAGGCACAGAGAGGTAGGCAAAGTAAATGGAAATGGTATAAAAGGGAAAGATTAAAATACAGAAAATAAACCAAGATGAATTTCTATGTGACAGGAAGCCAGGGAAACTTGAGAATGTTTCATGATCTTCATCTAAAATTTCTCTGCAACAGCTAATAGAGAAAACCCAGGCAGGTATTATTTGGCAGTCTTTGTTCTTGAATTAAATAGTTACTCTTAACATGTTCAGTGCTTTGAAAGCATAAAGCACCAGAAGTGCTCAGTATTATTTACTGATGTTTTCACAGACACACCCTCTTTTTCTACCTCTACATGCCCCAGACAATTCAGTGCGATAAAAATATCTTAATTCACATAGCAAACATGAAGTGATTGTCATAGTTTAAAGGACAGTAATTTCAAGTGTGCCTCAAAGTCAGTATATCAAGTGCCTATCCAGAATAGAGTTGTGCAGCAATATCTGTGTTCATTTAAAATTGACCTTTTATGTCTAGTTGACAGATTACTACATAGCAGAACACAGTCTCTGTCATCTCCTTCCTTTGTCCTTAGGTTAGTCATATTTCCATCCTCATTTATTTTTCAGTGGATGGTCTTGTAATTTGAGAAAGACCCTATCTTTCTCCTTCAGTCCAAGCCCCACCCCCCAAAATACCCATTCTCCTGTTTACCCCTCAACTCCCATATTCAAGATCTTTCTTGGCATGACAAGCTACACAGGTTTTGCCCAAGTTAAACCACAGGAATACTGAGTATGTCCTACTTAACACAATCGATTCATAGACTCATAGACTCATAGACTCATAGGTCAGAAGGGACCAATATGATCATCTAGTCTGACCTCCCGCACAAGGCAGGCCACAAAACCCTACCCAGTATTCAGTATTCTCTAGGGCAGAGTTTCACACTCCTGTAGCCAGATCTGGCATTACTGTCCAGACCTGATTCAGTGATGGGATACTACATAGAGTGGTGTCATCTCTTTCCTTTCTCCCCGTGTTACCTTAACTTTTTCTTCTTTGCTTTTTATTAGCAGAATTGGTTCCTATTCTTGATCATTGGAGGATGCTTCAGACTTGTATTTCGTGTTTTGGACACTGATGTAGAAATTTCTCATTTTCAATCTATCCCCTTGGCATGGTTACGTTGTGGAGCCTCCTTGAATCTCCTGCCTGTCCAGTGTTTCCGGGACTCTAATTCCAGTTGGTTGTTTCTAGGCTTGGTTGGCATCTGTCTGGGTGTGTGTGTTTCAGTGGGAGTGAGATGTGTGCTAGGGAGACGTTTCTGTCCAGGGAGCGAGAGCAGTGCTTCTGGTTGATTTTCGATCTCTCTCCCAGCCAGAGGGCAGTCTATTGTGCCCAGCTGATCCGCTGAGTGACAGGAGCTATTTTCTGAAGTCAGTGATCGCTTTACCAGACCTGTTTGTCCCCAACCTTATATAGACACGTCCTGTGTTGCACACCCCCTGCCATGGGCAACCCTGGCTGGGGATCCCACAGGGCAAAGGAAGGAACACAATGGGGCAGCCAGGGGTGGAGGGAATCGGGATAGGGGACCCACACTTAGCATTAGGGCTGCGTGAGGAAATGGAGGGGAATAGGGGACCCCAAGGCCATGGACCAGCTGGAAGGTCTGGGGCACTCTGAGGGGAGTTGTGGCTAAGTGATCCCCGGGCCCCGAGGCGGATGGAGGCGGAAGCCCCACTTTGTGCTGCCGGCTAACCTGGGGTGTCAGGCTCTGGGCTACAAGACGCCCCTGCCCCTGCCCCCGCACTGACCTGGCTCGTACTTGAGGTAGAGGATGGCGACGACGAAGTAGCCCAGGTCGAAAAGCGGGAAGACAGGCACCCGGGCGAAGGCGGTCGCCAGCTCCCCGAGCTGCAGGGCCCCCGCCAGCTCCATGGCCGCAGCCTCCCTCCCCCGGCGGCGCTCGGAGCCCCGCACACTGGAGCGCCCACCCGCTGCCGGGCTCTGGCTCGCCCCGGACCCGCCCCCCAGTCGGGCCGCCCCCGGGCCCGCCTCTTCACGGCCCGGCCTTCTCCAGCGCCGCGCTCCCGGGCCAGCTCCTCCGCCCCCCCCGGGCACAGACTGCCCCCCTCTCCGGCAGCTGCGCCCCCCCGCGTGCCCTGGACCCGAGCGGGGATCACGCCTGCGGGTGGAGACGGGCGGAGGGAGCGCCGTTACCGGCTGGGAACCCCGGCCCCGCACGGGGCACTGCTGCGGTCCGTCCGTGGCTGCGCCCCTCGCCCAGTGCCCTGCCAGCCGGCCCTCGGCCCGCCGCGCGCCGGACGCTGCCCTCAGTCCCCGTGCACGCGCCGTTTCCGCTGCTGCTGGGCTATGCAAAGTGCCGGCGCTGGGACTTGCACTGCCCCGGCAGCCGAGCGGCCTTCGCACCTGCGTCACAAGCCGCAGCGAGCGTGTCTCCGGGACGCGCTGGGCTCGCGGCTGCGACGGCGCCGGGCCGGCTGCGGGGGCAGGTTTCTTAGGGACAGCCGGGCCTCCGCCGGCAGCGCCGCGTGCGAACGGAGCAGCCTGCCGCGGCGCCCCGGGCAGGTCGCAGGGGGTGCGGAGCCCGCGCCGTGCACAACTGGCGCGCGCCCGCCCGCGGAGAGCCCCGGCCCGGCCCGCCCCCGGAACGCCCCCTGGCGGCCGCTGGGAGCGCGCGGGCGGACGGACCGAGCCGCCGAAGAGGCGAGTTGAGCGTCACGGGAGCCGGAACTTCCGGTTCCGGTCTAGGAGCCGCCGCGATGATCGGGGACTTGCTGCTCTGCGGGTACCGGCCGACTGCGGGCGGGGGGCCCCCGGAAAGTCCTTCCCCTCCCCCTTCCCCGCAGCGCCGCCCCCGGCCGCGCTCACGCTCTCTCTCTCTCTCCCCCCCCCACAGGACGCTGCTGATGAACGCCGGAGCCGTCTTAAACTTCAGGCTGTGAGTGCGGGCGGGCTCGGCCCCGCGCGGGCCCTGCCGTTACTAGCCGCTGCACGGAGCGCCCTGGGTCCTCGCGGCCCCTCCCCTCCCCCCGGGTCAGGGTTGCCCCCCCCGGTGCCCGCGGCCCCCCCCCCCGGGTCAGGGTTGCCCCCCCGGTGCCTGCGGCCCCTCCCCCCGGGTCAGGGGTGCCCCCCCGGGTGCCCACGGCTGTCCCGACTGCAGATGAGAAGTGAAGGTGCCTGTCTTGTGGCACCTGCAGCATCAAGCAGCTTGTGCTGGTGGCCCCCGCCGGCCCAGTCACTCCTGGCCAGGCTGTCCCCTGGGCTCCTCTTGTTTTGCACCTGGTTCCAATCTCTAGCCAAGGTGTCAGACTAGTTGTCAGGCCCCAAACCCTATGGGACTCCTGCCTCTCATCAGTACTGATAATGCATGTCTGCTCAGAGCAAATGGAAATAATTCCTCTGTACCTGCAGGAAGAAGAAAGACACTCAGGGCTTCGGTGAAGAGTCTAGGGAGCCAACTACGGGTAATAGACTCATGAGTGACCCCCTCTGCTGTGGTTGTGAGTGTGTAGTGTCCGAGTGTAGGCACTACACAGTTGGCTATGAATGCTGCACTTTGTTCACCCAAAAGGCTTCCCTCTGATTAATCAAATCTACATGGGAAACCTCTAAGGCGAACGTGCTTAACATGAACCCATTTTTGAGACACCCAAATATGAGTTCACCGATTCATCTATAGACAGAGTGGCTGGCTGACCAATTTCTGCTTACAACTTGACTGTACAACATCTACCTATGGGCTTTGCAGGCACTGCTGTTCCTCCAGAACTGTGACTTGGAAAAGGAGTCCTCTGATTTTTGGTGTACATTCCCTCCTGAATTTCTGGACACTGATGTCTATGCTGAAGAAGAACTCAGTGCCTTGCTGCGTTGATTTCTTTGTTAATGTTTGTACCTCCAAGTTGATCCTTTGTATCTATCCTCGTAATGATGAGTGATTCAGGTGGGAAGACCACATACACATGGCCATGACAGCTGTCCTTTTCTTTTTTATAATGGGATGTGACCTATCTTTTGGTTTCTTTTCCTTGTGTTCGCTATTCATTCTTGACCTATGTAGGTGTTCATGTTAGTGACAGACTGAACTAGGTGGTGGCCATCCTCTCCCAAATCTGCATTTTGCATTTGTTTTGTGGTTTTAACATTCATTTTTTATATTGAACTAATAGCTGAAAACATGTTTCTGTTAATACTGAAGTGTAGATGTGCGTATATGTGTCTGTATTTGCTGTATTAAAAGGTTTTTCCTCTGATTTTCTAGGCGACAATATCAGGGAGTTCTTACTGAGTCTCAGGTACTTTCGAATCTTCATTGCTTTGTGGAATATCTTCATGATGTTTTGCATGATTGTGTAAGTAGAGCCAGATAGGATCTTATTGCTGTAATTTTTTTTGAAGAAGACATCTTGTTTTTATTTGTAACTCTTTTCTTCTGATCCCTTTGTCTTTGTTAGTTTTGAGCTGCTATTGAGCATCATTTGTGCCCACTTTGATCTTGTCACTTAATGATAATGCTGGAACTTGTAATGTATGATGAAATTAGTTTCTCTGCTCATCAATAAGAGATCAAACCTTGAATCTAGTGCTGCTAGCCATGTATTGCTTAAACATGTCAATTATATTGGAAGACAGAGCCAAATGATTTTAGTAGTGTCCTGAATGTAAAAAAAAACCGAACATGCTTTGACAGAAAAACCAATCCCTTGAGCTAGGCCAACCTCATGGTCTTGCAAGTGCCTTCATGCTGCCTCTCAAAGCCCTGGGTTTGAACCTCATGCTCAGTTTCACTAGACAGGCTGGCAAAATATCTGCTAGCTTTTCACTTGTGTAGCTATATGGTCCAATGAATGGGAAAGCCCACTTGACACAGTTGTGTATTAATGTCTCTCCTGGCTGTAGTGACATTTAATTGCATGATTAGTATATAATTATATCCAATTCTCAACTACTTTGTGTTTTCTGTTATATCTGCTAGGTTATTTGGATCTTGAAAGTCACCCAAAAACCTGTTGGAAGAGCAGTCTTTATCTGGTAACTTGGAGGAGACTTTCTGCTGGAAACATGACCTTTCCATAAAGTAAAAGACTGCAATGTTTTCAAAATACCAACAAGGAATTTTGGTATAAAAATTCTTTTATACAAAGTGCTAAATATTAAAAGGACAGGACACATTCATCTTTGTGAGCAGATTGTAAGATGATGTGGTTATTATGTAAATTAAAATAGCTTTCTGTTAAAGGGTGGGGGGCACTTTCATGGTTGATAGACATACAAATTGACCCTCCTGGACCATAGTTACCAAAAGTATGGGTTGGCTCTTGGGATTTTTTCCATGTCTCTTTTCAACAGACCCCGACAAGTGTTGGACTAGAAGCAAACACATTGGCCCATGTGTGCACCCTCCTCTAGCTTGCCTCTTTGGGAGTGTCAGCTTTTAAGCCTACCAGCTTTGATCCTCAAAGCAAAATTGTTCAAGTTTTATTACATATATAAATAACTTCTCAATGAGGTTGCTGGCTCAGCAACATTATGATTGGTGTACGGTAGAACTACAACAGCATTTGATGCTCACAAGAATCTTTGCTTTCAGTCACTCCCTGCTCTTAGCCTGTTATAGCATAGCATAGGCTGTTTGCGGAGCCACTTCTCTATTGTCTGTGACCAGTTTTGCCATTTGTAAGGCATTTTTATAAAGTTAAGCAAAACAATATTATATTGCTGTACCTTTAATGATAGTCAGTTTTGTATCTGACTATAGAGAGCTTTGTAGCACCCTAAATATCTGGATGTCAGGGGATGCGCAATAAAGGAATAACTTATGGGAGGTGGAGAAGAATGTACACTATATCAAAGGTAGTATTTGTCTGCAAACTGTCTAGAGAATTATCTGTTGAGACAGGCAGGTTTTGTGGACATGAAGTTAGCAGAGTAGAGGCTGCCAGAATTAAGCTTTTTCCTAAATTGGTTATAAAAATGTCCTTGAAGCTGAAATAATTGAGAACAAGTATCTCAACACTGTTGTTTATACAATTAAATTTCAATAAAGAGGGTCCAGAAGCTCAGGAACAAGCTCCAAAGAACCTGTGGGTTAAAACCCCCCACAAATTAATCATCAAAAGATGTAACAGGTCCTGAAATCTTAAACTAACTTCCAAGTATGTTGAAAATGTATACATCAGAACAGGCTGAAAAGAAAATTTTAAAAATAATTAATTCTTCAGTCTTTTCTCCTTTCTCTTCAGGTTTTCTAAGTTATTTGGTAAAACTGTGTTTAAGTAAACATTTAATTTAGACAAAGGAGTTGCACGTTAGTGCACTAATAGCAAGTGCAAAAAATGCTATCTTGTTAATAGTGATTATAATATTCACGTTTCTTTCATGCAAAGTGCTAAATGTAATTAAGGTTTTTATAGCTTCTGTAATTTAAATATCAAATGACAACTAAACATGTTTTTAATCAATTGATATGTAATAAGCATGTTCTAGATTCATAGTACACATCTAAGACAATTACCAAATTGGGTATAATCAGACTTCTTAAATCAGTGTTGGTGATTGTGTGTGTGTAAATTGTTAATCTCCAGACCAGTATTGGAGGTGTCAATAAAAATGGCTCAGATTATACACCCCATTTGAGCTATGATGGGTAATATGTAAATGGATTTGAAGAGAGTAGTTTTATTTTTAGGGGGTGAAAGCTGCTTGGGGCTGTAGAATCCCTGTAAAATTTTTAGTTTCAGGCTCTGAACCTACAAAGTTCTATGCATGGATTTAACTTGAGGTACATTAGTCCCATGGGACTACTTATGAGTATAAATTTTTAAGCAAATTGGGGCCTAAATTAAGATAAGGACAAGGGCAGATGTCAAATACAGGAAGAGCTTGAGGGGTGGTGGGAAAAGACAAGATCACGCTGTGACATCTAGTGGAGTAATTCAAGTATTTTGAGAGTAATTCTGTTTGTTTACAGTCCCGTCAGAAACCAAACCATGGGATGAAGACATGGCTACTCCAACATGCTTTCTCCCAAAAAACCAGATTATGATTCTATACTTCATAAAAAGATGCCCCTCAGAGGCTGTGGGCACCTTGACAATTAACTATTATAACATAATAGGTTAGAAAGTTTGTAGTAATAGGCATGATGCATTCTTGAGAAGTGGTCTCTCTAATGCCTGTCTAAGGGCGATTGGCTTTTGCTTTTACTAAGGGGCACAGCAAAAGCTCCCTCCTGCTCTTCCCTTAGATTGCAAAAATAATCTTTAGGATGGGGTTATATTTGAAAGTTCAATTGACCCATGCACATCTGTTGAAAAGGAGAGGCATGCTGACCCTTTCATGGTATGCATGAGATGACATCTGACTAAAATCTATTGCTTTTAGAATCCATGACTCTCAAAGTGTTTCTGCCCTAGTTCTTATTATTGTAACTCTTCCTCAGTGAATACTTAGCCAGTGTATTGAAGAAGATGGTCCTACAGTTTATGAATAAGCCACTAGAGGTCCCCTTACTCATCAGAGCAGCACACAGCTCTATTTTGTGTCCACCATTACCTTGATTTTTATCAGTTATTCAGAGCAATGTTTTGGAGATGTAACTAAAGTTCTAGTCAATTCATAGAATCTTGATTATGGTCGGAAGGGTCCTCAAGAGGTCATCTAGTCCAACCCCCTGCTCAAACCAAGACCAATCCCAACTAAATTATCTCAGTCAGGGCTTTGCCAAGTCTTAAAAACCTCTAAGAATGGAAATTCCACCTCACTAGGTAATCCATTAGTGTTTCGCCATCCTCCTAGTAAAAAAGATTTTCCTAATATTCCATGTAGAACAAATAGCATTCTTTTCTTGGAGTAACACTTTTCAATGTGTTCTAATTCAGGAGGTAGAAGATATTCAAGATAGATTAACACCACAAATATGTCAAACTATATTATAGAGATAAGGTAGATGAGGTCATGTTTTTCATTTGATCAATTTCTGTTGGTGGAAGGTACAAGCTCTTCTACAGTAACTACAATATAAGTATAATAAACTATGTTATGGCTAAATGGATGATATAATGCAATGAAGCATTGATTGTAGTCACTTCAGACAATGTTGTAAGTGACTCTTAGGAGGTTCTAAACAGGTACAGCTACTACTGGGAGAAGGAAATAGGTTTTCTCCTCCCATACCCAGAACTTTGGTTTTTTGGCAGCATCCCTGCAGCTTGACTTGTTGGGGATGCCTAGCGTTTAGGTTTTGATGTCCTTAGATTCAATCTCTTGGTAGGGCTTAATTTTGTCAGATGTTTAAAGACCGGTCAGTTATGTGCTATGGAGATTTGACGTAGACAATGGCTCAGATAAAATTGACATAGAGTATGGACCTGTAGGAATGTATCTGTGGGCACTAAAGCCCTTGAACTATAACCTGATTCAGATTATCTTGTGTATGTGTATGCTTTATCTTACTAACTGTAATGAGGTTCAATCTGTTTGAGATTTTTTGCACTGTTCCAGATTGTATTGGCATGCAAGGGAGACACTGTGTTGTGTGTTATGACTAACACCATTGCTTTCTTGAGGCTACAGGCGGGAAGATTATCGAAATGTGTGTGGTTTTGGTAATGGACATTTTCTTCAAACTGTGTGAACTATAACCTGCTTATCGGCTAGAAAAATTCACTATTGTCACTTTTTACTATTTGATGAGGGCACCTTGCTTTAAAGAAAATCTTATCTATGTGAATTTGCAGAGGGTAACACACCCCCCCTCCCGGCCCCCGTTATTTCCAGGAAAGGGCGCACATTTCTGACAGCGGGAGATCAGACCATGGGCTCAGTGGGCGTACAATGTTCAGTCCTGGCCTGTTCTGTCACCCTTGCTGCGCTCATGCTGGGTTCGCTGTAGCCATTTCCGTTTCCCCTCGACCTGCAGCCCCGTTATCCCCCCCGGTGCTGCTCAGCACAGCTCTCCCGGTCCCACGCGCTCCAAAGCAGAGCGAACGGGACTCGAACCGACGCCGCGGGCGACTTGCTGGGGCCAAACCGAGGACAGCAGAACCCCTGGGATCAGAAGGAGGCCGCCTCCTCCCCCACGCCCTAGCCTCGCCCCTCCCCCCTCGTGGAAGGAGGACGCAGGCTTCGAGCGGCGGCTCGCCTGCCGTCGGCGCATGCGTATTACGTTCCAGTCGCCTCAGCGTCCCGCGAGCATGAAGTCAACCCGCCTGAGCGTGAGCTCTGACGTCACAGACGCGCCGTGCGTGACGGCGGCGGCCGCGTCCCATGGTGCCTTGCGCGGGGCTGGCTCTCCCCCGAGTCCTGCCCACAGTTGAGTTCGGCCTGAGCGGAGCGGCCAGGTCCGGCCTAGTTCTGCCGCCTCGGCCCTCCCCTCGCGTCGCGTCTGGCGCCGAGCTCCGCTCCCCCGCCGCGCGGGGCGCGAACATGCGGCTGCGGCTCCCTGAGGAGGCTGCCGCCGGCGAGTGAGGAGCCGCCGCCCCGGCCCGGCCCGGCCCCGCCGCCTGCCCGCCCCGGCCGCAGCCGCCCCGCTTCGCCCAGGCAATGACAGCGGCTCCGGCCCCCTCCCCGCAGCAGATCAGGGACCGGCTGCTGCAGGCCATCGACCCGCAGAGCAACGTGAGTCTAGGCCGCGCCGCGCCCCCCCGGGGGCCTGCCCTGCCCCGCCGCCCCCCCGGGCCTGCCCCTGCCCCGCGGCCCCCCGCCCCCCGGGGGCCCTGCCCCGCC